>OY744535.1:47521511-47534011 GCA_963556195.1 Sepiola atlantica
TTGTGTCTTTAATTCTTACAGTTAAAATTTTTGGGAAAATCAGTGTGTAAAGCATGACGATGGGGTGGGAGAGAATCATATACACACACACAAAAGGGGGCACTGGTCCCAAAAGGGTGGTGGATGGGTCTGGTGGGGGTCCCATTCCAGAAATAACTTTATTCTCGGTCCGCTTGTCTGTCTGTCTTGAGATTCGGGCTTCAACGAAAGAGAAGGGGAGGGGGGAGAAACTAACCCGGCTGCTCTCCCTGACGGCTACGACAACTACTACCACCACCACCACTACTACTCTTTACTAAGAAACTATTAGTATTACTAATAATACCAATTCTACTTGTGAAAACTTGTTTCAATGTTCATCGCTTGATGAAAAGAGGAAGGCCATCTTTTCGGGTGATTTTGTGAAAAAACGTAATCCGATACGCGTTGGTTTTGCGAACGCGTGGAAGAAGAAGACATTCACGTTTTATCTGTTGCTGCTATCAGTGAAAGACGACAGACATCGCAACGAATAAAAAAGGTGGAAAAACAATCGCACCGGTAACGGTTCCTCCAATGTATGAACGGCGACACACACACACACACATTATATATATATATATATATATATATATATATATATATATATATATATATATATATATATATATTATATATATATATTATATATATATATATATTATATTATATCTAAGCGAGCGTTGTTGAACGTCACGGAACTTTCGTGTTTGTATATCTTCTTCGTGAGGTTCTCAAACCGTCGAGCTATCCTTCTGGTTTCAGGTTGCAATCCGTATAGTACTTCTCCGATAGTTCTTAATTAATTAATTTAACTATCGGAGAAGTACTATACGGATTGCCACCTGAAACCAGAAGGATAGCTCGACGGTTTGAGAACCCCACGAAGAAGATATACAAACGCGAAAGTTCCGTGACGTTCAACAACACTCGCTTAGATAATGACTTGCTGCCTAATATATTATATATATATATATATATATATATATATATATATACACACACACATTTAGATTTTACACTTAGAAGATATTTTATTCAGTGAAGACCGGGATTGGGCCAATAAAAATAAGCTCGATGATACTCGATTACAGGTACAGAGCATTTATATGTGATTTTTTGAAGGCTTACCAAAACATTCTGTTCAGGAGATCATTCAACACCACAACATACTTTTTCTTTCAAAGTTTATTTATTTATCACATATATCCAAATTAAAGAGTTTTTTTTCCTACACGTGTTTCATTACCAAGCAGATCCTTGCTTGGCAGATCATCAGGGAAATTAAGTATCTGGAGTAAGTGTTTCAACAACTGACAATACACAATGTGGTGTTGCCTTAATTGAGGTCACTTAAGAAGAGGACAGAAGAAAACATAAATAAAATAAAAAAATTTCTTAAAAAAGTGTCTCGTAAGATTTTCGCAGTATTGTTGCTACTAAGCAAAACAGCAAAGAATTAGTCCCAAAATGCATTCAAAAGAAACAGGAACAATGTGCGAGAATACACCTTCTCGTCGGGCGGCACAACGATGAAAAGCCCTCCCCCAAACAAAAATAAAACAGTCAAAACACAGTTCACAAGTTACCGTTCCAAGCCACTGATAGTGTGGGCATTCCACATCTATTCCATCAGAAGAAAACACAACATAAATGTATTTGTATTCTACTTTATTCTTTCTGTATTTAAATATATTAATGTGCTGTATGCTATATATTTTCATTACTATTATAATAACTGATCTTACAAATGGAGTGGTATAAAATTACATAAGAGGTTATGTTCCCCATATTGACAGGGCACATGCGTCTTTAAAAAAAATAAAAAATAAAAATAAAATTTCATGTTTTTCTTGCTTAACTTCTATATGTGATGTTATGAGGGGCGCTGATGAAGGGCCCTTTTGGAATAATCTAAAGTATAATAGAAAATAAAATATTCCAAATCGCTTTAGAAACGATCGTACGCCAAATATTCGTTGTGTTTGAATTCTTAGAACTGATATAAATAATGCACTAATTTCCTTTATCTCAACTTATATAGATAAATTTTTTTTTTTAGATATTACAGTGTTTTATACATACAGACGACGGCGTTTCTACCCTCACCAGTGCAGGAGTGGTGGTTGCATGAGCTCGATTCACCCTAGAATCACGACTCAAAACGCCTATGCTAACGCGGCCGCGAGAAATCACCACAGACAGTAATTGAAATTAATGTACATTTACTCGAGAGGCAAGCGTCATGTTGTCGATAGTGTTCAACGTTCGAGCAGAACTTTGCATAATCGCTAGGATGATAACAATCTTGTAATTCCAAACACGGCTCTACTACCGAGACTATTAAATCTTAAAGGGGCATTAAGTAAAATATATATATATATATATATATATATATATATGAAGCAATATATGAAGCAATCCAACAAAAGATATAAGCGTCAACTAATATCTTATAATTAGTTAAAACATCCGGATAAAAACTGACGCTCAATATACTGGATAGATTCAGCCAAATATTTGGCTGAATCGCGGAAGAACGATTTTTTCGCTCGGGTTGGAAGATATGACCGGGTTTACTGACTCAATTCAATCTTATTTTTGTTCAATTCTGATTTAACGGACTCTTTAATTAACAAATGCACTTTGATTTGATTTTGGTTGCCCAGATCAAGACTTTGAAATTTTAAGTGAATTTATTGAACTTTCTATATTATTTTATTTGATTTATTTATCGTTGTAATAATTAACATAAACATTGGATACTTTTCACTTCATCGATTGTTGACGCATTTCGCGATTGCATAACTTTGTCAGCTATTTAAGTTTCTCGTATTTGGACTGGTACTCATCACCTGGATTAATCTTCAGTCAACCCTCTGGATATCTTTCCTGATAATGTTTTTCAAATTGTATGACTTGGATGCATTATATAGATTTAACAAAAAAGTATGCTTTTGGGTTGATATATTTGATGTTATATATTTTTATGTATTTTTGTATATATTTTTTATATATTTTCAAAGTTTAATGTTATTACCTGTAGTAGTATAACTGCGGTAATGGTCCTCTGAAGAGAAGAATTATCTTTGAAAACTCATGAGCTAAGGACTTTAAGATACTTTGCTTGAACTTATAATTCCAATAAAATTTGATTGACACCTTATTTTATTACTTCATTTTATATTATAATTTATATATATATATATATATATATATATATATATATATATGTATATATATATATATATATATATATATGTATATATATATATGTATATATATATATGTATATATATATGTATATATATATATGTATGTATATATATGTGTATATATATGTGTATATATATATATATATGTATATATATATATATGTATATATATATATATGTATATATATTATTAGCCTGATGATTTCCCACGGGAATGAAACAACCGTTTTTCTGTAGCTTATTTGCCATAGGTATATTTTCATACTACTTATATATATATATATACACACACACACACACACACACATATATATATACACTAGAGAATACCCGTCCCAAGACGAGTAAAATCAATTCCCAGAACAATTTGGCACCACTTTTATGTCGGTTTATGAATATATAATGCTACTTAATGTCATACTTAGAAGCATTATTCCAATTCTGGTCAAAATACATATAAGTTTGATTCTATAAAATGTCTAAAATTTAAGGCTTTTAGGGGGTCTTAATAAATTGAAATTCAAGGAAGCTTGCTTAATAGGTTTCAAATGACTATGGATCAAATTTAATGCATATCTGAAATATTTGAATTTTCAAATGGAAGGTTGCGCCCATATTATGACCCCTAAAAACCCTTTACAATACTTGAAAGAAACAAATTCAGGAAATATTTATTAATTGATGTCTAATAGCTATTGTTAAAATTTCACAAAAATCGGAGTTATCTGAATTTTTACGAAGGGTTTTCACCTCCTTTTTATATATAATTTAAACTAAACGTAGCCTACACTACGACCCCTGACGCATAGCACCTGTGTTCTCAAATTCATAATAATCGGCTAATTAGTTTAGGAATGAATCCTGTAAAAAAAAAAACACCAACACCACCAATTCTAAACCCGACTTAATCAACATTTTCCCCTGATACATTTTCCCTACATATTTTAAGTACACAAAATACATGCTAAAATATTCCTCAGTTTTCGGATTGACTTATGTTTGAAAAAAAAAATCGTGCGTGTATAAAGAAAAAGCCGAAAAAAAAGTTTTGTCTTTTAGTGTTGGAGAGGTAAATAAGGGGCAGGTAACTCTTACCACGAATTTTAAGCAAGATTTTCCAGTAATCAAAACTGATGACTTTAATTGGCGTTGCACATGTGGCTACTGTGCAAGGAGAACGTCGATTAGACATAAAAGGGTTAGGGTTAGATAAATATTGTTCGAAAGCTAGAGCTGTTGTGAAGAGTTAGCTGCCCCTTATTTACCTCTCCAACACTAAAAGACAAAAAAAAAAACTTTTCGGCTTTTTATTATACAAGCACAAAATAAAAACTACTTCACTTTTAATTGTTCTGATTAACCGTAATTTGTAATTAACTCACTATGTGTCACATCTCTGGCTAACTTTCTATCTATTCCCTCTTTTCTCACTGTGTGTTGTTTGATCCCTCACACCGCTTTTATTTTATACGTCGTCCATCACACACGCACACACTGTTAAGAAAGTGTAAGAAAATAAAAAAATATTGCAATAGTTCATCTAATATATAAAGTAGAGACGTTTTTTCCCCTGTACCTTCTCGTAGAATAGGAAAATAACCACATGCATCACGGGCTACTGAACTCACAATTACATTGCACTTATTCACTCGAGCGTGTTTTAGTATATCTGTTATTCTTCTTTCCAAACTAACACTGAATATTACATTCGGCCCGGCCGCCACGACTCTCCAAAATACCAACTCCATATAGGTGGTAGTAAAAACTTTTCTCCCTAACAATTCTGTACTGTGACTACACTCATCGACACCGGGAACTAATAAACACAGTATAATTTTCACAAAACACCCATTGTTATTTCGTATTTGTCTGGCATTATTTTACTACATAATATTAAGCAATACGCAAAAACTTAACAACCGCTCCCTTACACTCCGATGATTATTCGCGAATATCAGATTACGTTACTTGTAATTCTACCTATAACTTCTACATTTACATTCATTCCGGAATTAACCGAATGAAATTAACGAACACAGTTCCAGCGAGATGTAATCATTCAAGATGGCACCTAGAATTTCTTGATCGAATCGACTTCCTACTTAATTGAATAAGCGCCAACATACTGATAGACCCCTAAATATTTACATTTTCCAAATCATACACCTACAAGACGCATATTATAGAAATATTGACCAACTCCTTTACTTCATGCACCAAATGCCGTAAACTCTGTCATTGTTGAACTTTATATTAATTGGGTTATTTACACATAGATTTTAAACTGGAAACATTGGGGCAATCGTTTAGAATTTAGGTTTCTTAATCGGCAGTTTCAGCGTTCGATCCCAATCTACCCTACGACTTTTTTTCTTTTTCGCTATAACTTTTTTTTTTTTTAAATTTAAAACATTCCCCAACACGGTAGATGAACAATAGGCCGTTTCTTTTTTATTCAACGTCATGCAATAGGTAGTACTTTCTCCCGTGCAACGCCGGGCGACGGGTTCCACTAGTTATAAATAAAAAGGAATATCATCACAAGTAGTAATATTATTTAAGGGGTAGAGAGAAAAAGGAGAAATAGGGAACAGAAGACACTAATTTTGCATTTTGTCTTTATTTTGAATATTTAATTAGTAGTGTTGGAACGCTCCCAGAAAGAGGAAAAGTTCCCCCCTGCAAAGTTTGTGGAAAGGGAGTTGGGTGAAAATATATTTTTTCTGGTACTTGTAAGCATTGCGTACACAAGAAATTCAGTAGAAATTACAGGTCGGTTGAGAGAGGATAACCAGTTTGTGTACGAATACGTTCGTACAAAACTCTCGATTAGTCTTCTGTATGATGCTTACTTCTAAATACATATGGATCCTTATTTTCTTTAATTTCGTGACAGTGTCTGGTGGTCGCGGGGAAAAGGTGACTGCTTGCTGATTCTAAGCTGACTGCCAACCATCAAAAAGTGTTACTTTCCTGCAGTTATGAGATGCATAAGCTTGACACGCTAGCGTCTGCAGGTAAAAAATTATGGATTTTATTCATAAAGGCAATTGAATTGTTTGTTCTAATTAAGAGCGGCCATTTTGTGAGAGCTGGATTTTCTCCACTTTAAATATTGACATTGTGCCTAACTCTGCTTCCTGAGAGGAAGTAAATAGATATAGGAACAGCAACAACCACAACAACAACAAAAACAACAGCAACACGTGTATTAAAAAAATAATAAGCGCATGTATTTAATTATTAACGGATTAAACAATATTAATTCGTTAGAAACTTAAAAATAAATAAATATGCAATTGAGAGGCTAAGATGATGATCTTATGATGAACGAACTACATACACTGACCCTCTCTCCAAAGGAAGGTTTAATGTGTAGCAGTTACCTCCTCCTTTCAAAACATAACTACACCGGTTTGCCGGTAGGTGTCGCTTTTTCACCGACAGGTGGCACTGTAAAGCGACACCAGAGTTATCTGCCCTTCTGACTATAAAAACCGTTGCAAACGGAAAATCCATCTCTCTTCTTCACCAGCCTCGACAGAAGTACGCTGACACTAGCGTTCCGTTTCACTTTTCTCTTCTGGTCGATTGGCCTCGACAGAACGACGCTAATACACTAGCGCTTCGTCTAACGCTTTTCTCTACAAATGGCATCGGCATAACAACTACCAACACACGTGGTCAAACAACGGTAAGAGTTTCTCAACTCATTTTCTTTATGTACGGCTTTCAAAGACTTTCCTCACGTCGGATTCATTTCTTCTTATACCTTTTTCAAGAACTGTTTTTCCATCGACACACATGCATACATCACACACTTCATCATTCCACGTACACACACGTTCAATAAACCTTATTTGAACTACTTCATTTTGTTTATTAATTATTACTGTCTTTGCATGCAACATCGCTTGATTCAACTTTGCACGTTTATAATCGGGGGAACACGACCCTCGATCCTAACAAATGCCTAGGAGGATGATATCATGACAAAATAGATAGTACACTAACTCCTCTCCACACAAAACTGGTAATCCTGAGGAAATGGTATCGTGAGGAACGAATGTATACTGTACGGCCTTCGCCCCGAAGAGTAGGCAATGCCTGGGAGGAATGTATCATGACGAATGAAATTATACTACAGATAATTAAATAAGTATTAACCGTTTTAATACCAATATAGTTAGAATAAGTGGAAAAGTCTTTTGCAGTTATTATTTTAGATAACATTAAAAACCATGGCAAGTTCCATTGTCCACGTGAAACGCTTAAATGAAAATTGTCTGGAAAAATATAGCCGCCATCTTTATAAACAAAGATGAATATGCTGGGTAAGAAGGAACGATCACTTTTACAATTTTCTAGTAAAAAAAAGGCATGTTTATTATAAACGTGAGTTATTGTTCGTCCTTAGCTAGTTTGCAAAAAGTGTAAAAAACTGGAAACGGGTGAGAACTCAGATGTAAAGAAAGTACAGTTGGATGATGAAGCTGTTGAGATTGTTCAGTAGTTTTGTTACCTTGGTGATACCATTGGAGCACAGGGTGGAGCAGGTGCTAATGTGATTGCAAAGGTTATGAGTAAATGAAGTACGTTCAAGAAACTTCTGCCATTACTAACAAACATAGCGTTACTACTATCGACCAATGTACGAGGCTATCAGGCATTTGAATGTAGTGTGATGATGTATGGAAGTGAAACCTGGCAAGTTAGGGTTGAGGACATGCGTTGCTTGGAGAGAAATCATATCAGAATGATACAATCGATAGGTAACGTGTGTCTTAAAACAGGTTTAGATCTGATGACTCCAGAGGAAGATTACATTTGGACAGTATAGAAAGATGTCTACAGAACAGGAGTTGGTATGGTTACATTAAAAGAATGAATGAGAGACCTTGCATTAGTAGGGAAGGCATAGGAAAATATGGGAGGAAGTGATAAGAATGGATTTGAGAAAGGGGGATGAATAAACACCTGGCCATAGATAGGTTAGTTTGAAAGTAAACACATGCCAGCATGTAAAACTGACGTTTAACTGAATATGATGATGGCTTTTCAAACTCACATTTTTCTGATTCAAACAATCTAATCCGAACTCAATGAGTGACCAAACCAGTCACATTTTTTTCCAATAATATATATATATATATATATATATATATATATATATATATATATATATATATTGGACAAAATCTCCAATCAGCAGTTTCTTTCAGCCAACCACATGTGCGAAAATATTCACTACCGAAATTTCGCAAAACAACTGTTTTTTCACCTAGAACGTTCTTGGACTCTCTGAATTCTCATTCATTACCAACTCTTTATTTTTTAGTTGTCTTAACAAGTTGTTAATAAAATTGACATATTTATGTATGAATATACTTTATCATTCTTTCTTTTTATACTGCCTTATCTTCAACAATGCTGCTAACTTTGGAGTCAAATACACATGAGTAGACGTAGTAAAAGAAAGATCTGTACGGAATTTGTATTATTTGTATTATTCAGACTATTGTTCTCATCTTGGATGTTATTCTAACGTTTCGGCCGATGTAACCTCTGAGTTTCTTCAGTGTTTCTGTTCGAACTTAAGAATCTGACCGGAATTTCGAACTGAACCCATTATATAACCCACGAAGGTAGTTTGCTCTCATTCCGTCAGTCATGACCGGATAGAAGTCTTAAGTAATTTGTAATTGTATTCTAAGTATCGTACCGACTGAAGATTGAACCTTCAACTTTCAGAAGACTGTCACTTAGAACTGATTATTACTTTTAGAACTTCGTCCGTTACGCCACGGTTGACCCCCAGAAAATGAATGCATATCTTCTATGTTTAGATATTATTCAACTAGAGCAACGCTGATCAAGAATATACCAACTATGTGGGTCTTTATTTTGTAATATTTTATTTTTAGCTGGACATAAACACACACACCTACAGACAACTGCCCTTTTATATAATAGATAACATTTATTTAAAATTAAATTAAGGCAGTAGATATAAACGAAGCCCAGAGTAAACGCTCCTCTAGCCCTACCCCTCGCGCTACACCATTGGCCATCAATAAAGTCACAGGTAAAAAGTCACGTTTGGCTAAAAAAAAAGAAAAAAAAGTCGTATAATCAAACAATTATTCAATCTGTCACAATTTAAGTATCATCAACAAACTAATAAAACAGAATAGTTTGGTAATGAACAACAACAAAAGTCGGTTAGAGTGCAAACGTAAATTTAAAGAAAGGCACAGAAAAGTGCTAACATTGCCCGTTTCGCTGGTTTTTTTTTTTACCTGCATTCATATGCTAACTATCAGTGCGTCCAAAAGGAGGAGTTCTTCCAAATACGTCTTCCCTAATACGCATGGTGAGGTGTAGCATGGATTTTGAGGAGCTGGGGAAAGAGGAGGGAAGGGTGTCTGTGTCTTTGGTATGTAGGTAGTATCATAGTTTTAGAAAAAGATTTGAAGAAATGAAGATAATTTGAAAGTAGGTGGGTGGGTGGGTACTTCATTTCTTCAAATCTTTTTCTAAAACTATGATACTACCTACATACCAAATATTTCGATGTACTTGCATGAGATTTTTCTTAAATATTCATCCTGAGGAACTCTTACAATAAAGACGAAACGTTGATGAATAAATAACAAAATATCTCTTGGTTTTTCCTTTTTCATTCCCCATTACGTCGGATTACTCTCATCCTTCCTTTCTCATATATATATATATATATATGTATATAATTACTACTTCATATGTATATTTACACACACACATGTAAAATTAGTTTCTAGAAATGTGGATAAGCAAGGTTACATTATAACAGAAATAAGGACGCAAACACATCATTAAAGCTGAACCAAGATATTTCGGTGGATAGGTTCGACCATATTCGTTTAGTGATTTGGCTTTATTGAACAAAACTCAACATTTTTATACAATGTAGGAAGAAAAAATCCAAGGGGGAGAAACGGTGGTAGGAGGGGGAAGCAATAGATGCTGTGATTAAAAGGTATGCGAGAGAAGGAAACACTAGGAAGAGTAGTAAGTAAGACGGGGGCAGGTAAAAAGCAAAGTGAGCGGCAGAATAAAAATGAATGATAGCACGTGGAGAAATAAATTAATAACACGTGGTGCACAGAATAAATATGTTCAATAAAGCCAAATCACCAAATGAATATGGTCGAACCCATCGACCGAAATATCTTGGTCCAGCTTTAATGATGTGTCTGTGTCCTCATTTCTACCCGCATGTTACCTTGCTTATCCATATTTCCATAATCTAATTTTACATTTTCATTTTATATTTACTCCCTCATATACACACACACACAATATAATAAAGTGATATAATATATTGTGTGTATATATTTACAGTATTTACTCCCAACAGTCCTCAATACGTCAGTAGAGCTAAGTAGTTGTATGAAAATATATCTATGGCAAGTAAGCTCCACAGAGGCGTCCATATTTCGTTTTCGCAGGATATCATTTGACCTGATAATTTCCAACGAGAATGATACATGGGCGCCTCTGTGTAGCTTATATGCAATAGATATATTTTCATACATATATTGATGTTTGGTTAAAGAGAAGCGAAAAGTGGAAACCTGTTTACTTTTTAACCCATGCCTCCTACTGGTAGACCAACGATCTGTTCCGATGTGTATCGGAACTTGTCATACTTGCTATCGTCTTCAACTCGAACGAGTCGTTTTCAGGAACGTGATTATATTTGTATAACGAATTAAAATAATTCGTCGTCCCGAAACAATCTACTTAAAATTAGCAATGCTATATATATATATATATATATATATATATATATATATATATATATATATATATATATATATATATTAGAGAGTTTTTTCCTCGTAAGCGTTGGGTAATTTGAATATGTAAGTTTAGAAGCCAAGGCAACGCACATTATACTATATACTAGCAAATATATGCTCCCTCCGGTCGCATATTTTTGCTAGGCCGCCGCGTCAGAAATGACGCTAGTATGTAATTTGGGTAGAGCTTTTTATCACTACAATTAATTTAAATAATATATTGCACATGATAAATAACATTAATAAAAAGAAAAATTAAGTTTGCATTGTTATCGTCTGATCGCTCGCTTTTCTTTCCACCCAATCGTTTTGCGCCAAATCCACGTAAGAATTTACAAAATAATAAATAATAATAGTTTTAGTTTTTCAAAGAGAAAAAAAAAGTACCTAAAATAAAATAAAAAATAAATAAATACAGCGAATACGATTCTAAAAACAGTTATTTACTTGCCCAGTAAAAGGTGCCCCCCCCCCTCAAGTTATCGTCTGCTCGCTTTTCTTTACACTCAATCGTTTTGCGCCAAATCCACGTCAGAATCTAATAATATTTTATGTCTTTCAAAGCGGGGAAAAAGGTGTACATAAATTAAAATCAACAATTAAAAAAAAAAATACAGCGAACACTATTTTAAAATCAGTTATGTAGTTTTCCAGTACAATGTGTTGTTTTTTTGACAAAAAACTAAATTCATTATAATGTGTGTGTATTTTTCTAAAATAGTAATTTTTAAATCAATTATTATTTTAATTAAACAATTTCATTCAATAAATTTGTTAAAATCAACAATTTAAAAAACTAAATACAGCGAACACTAATTTTCAAATCGAAAAAAAGGTGTATCTGAAAATGATCAATAAAAAATCGGTACTCTTTTACCGCGATAACTTTCGAAAAAAAAAAGTTTAGCTAAACTAAATTCTTTATAATGTGTGTGTGTTTATCAATTATTATTTTAATTAAACAATTTGATTCAATAAATTTGTGTTTTAAAACATAATGGCTAATAAGATTAAGAAAATAAACAAACTCAGAACGTTTTAACAAAAAAAGTAACACGGTTTAATGCCAGCAGTTTGTTTACATTTGAAATAACGCGCACGTTCAGAGGGAGGTAATCGTTTCAATGGATTAACGAACGCTGTTCAGTCAATTGGACGTAACTTATAATGTGTGTGTGTGTTTTTTAAAGTAATTTTTAAATCAATTATTATTTTAATTAAACAATATAATGGCTAATAAGATTAAGAAAATAAACAAACTCAGAACGTTTTAATAAAATAAATCAGTAAAGTATTAACGCGCCTGTTCAGAGAGAGGTACGCTGTTTGATCAGTTGGACGTAGAGGAACGCGCCCGTTCAGAGGGAGGTACACTGTTCAATCAGTTGGACGTAGAGAAAATAACCACGTAAATCATTTTATA
>OY744535.1:47539011-47553587 GCA_963556195.1 Sepiola atlantica
GATATTCTTATGACTGATTAAATTCGAAATATGCAGAAAAAAATTTATACTTTTTTTATGGTGTTGCTTCAAATTATATTCAAATTAATTACAGTGTTTTGTGTTGTTGCTTCAAATGATATTCAAATTAATTACAGTGTTTTGTGTTGTTGCTTCATATGATGTTCCAATTACAGTGTTTTGTGTTGTTGCTTCAAATGATGTTCCAATTAATTACAGTGTTTTGTGTTGTTGCTTTGAATGATATTCCAATTAATTACAGTGTTTTGTGTTGTTGCTTTAAATGATATTCCAATTAATTACAGTGTTTTGTGTTGTTGCTTCAAATGATATTCCAATTAATTACAGTGTTTTGTGTTGTTGCTTCAAATGATATTCCAATTAATTAGTGTTTTGTGTTGTTGCTTCAAATGATATTCCAATTAATTACAGTGTTTTGTGTTGTTGCTTCAAATGATATTCCAATTAATTACAGTGTTTTGTGTTGTAGCTTCAAATGATATTCCAATTAATTACAGTGTTTTGTGTTGTTGCTTCAAATGATATTCCAATTAATTACAACGTTTTGTGTTGTAGCTTCAAATGATATTCCAATTAATTACAGTGTTTTGTGTTGTAGCTTCAAATGATATTCCAATTAATTACAGTGTTTTGTGTTGTTGCTTCAAATGATATTCCAATTAATTACTGTGTTTTGTGTTGTTGCTTCAAATGATATTCCAATTAATTACAGTATTTTGTGTTGTTGCTTCAAATGATATAATAAATTACAGTGTTTTGTGTTGTTGCCTCAAATGATATTCCAATTAATTACAGTGTTTTGTGTTGTTGCTTTAAATGATATTCCAATTAATTACAGTATTTTGTGTTGTTGCTTCAAATGATATAATTAATTACAGTGTTTTGTGTTGTTGCTTCAAATGATATTCCAATTAATTACAGTGTTTTGTGTTGTTGCTTTAAATGATATTCCAATTAATTACAGTGTTTTGTGTTGTTGCTTCAAATGATATAATTAATTACAGTGTTTTGTGTTGTTGCTTCAAATGATATTCCAATTAATTACAGTGTTTTGTGTTGTTGCTTCAAATGATATTCCAATTAATTACAGTGTTTTGTGTTGTTGCTTCAAATGATATAATTACAGTGTTTTGTGTTGTTGCTTCAAATGATATTCCAATTAATTACAGTGTTTTGTGTTGTTGCTTTAAATTATATTCCAATTAATTACAGTATTTTGTGTTGTTGCTTCAAATGATATAATTAATTACAGTGTTTTGTGTTGTTGCTTCAAATGATATTCCAATTAATTACAGTGTTTTGTGTTGTTGCTTTAAATGATATTCCAATTAATTACAGTATTTTGTGTTGTTGCTTCAAATGATATAATTAATTACAGTGTTTTGTGTTGTTGCTTCAAATGATATTCCAATTAATTACAGTGTTTTGTGTTGTAGCTTCAAATGATATTCCAATTAATTACAGTGTTTTGTGTTGTTGCTTCAAATGATATTCCAATTAATTACAGTGTTTTGTGTTGTTGCTTCAAATGATATTCCAATTAATTACAGTGTTTTGTGTTGTTGCTTCAAATGATATTCCAATTAATTACAGTGTTTTGTGTTGTTGCTTCAAATGATATAATTACAGTGTTTTGTGTTGTTGCTTCAAATGATATTCCAATTAATTACAGTGTTTTGTGTTGTTGCTTTAAATTATATTCCAATTAATTACAGTATTTTGTGTTGTTGCTTCAAATGATATAATTAATTACAGTGTTTTGTGTTGTTGCTTCAAATGATATTCCAATTAATTACAGTGTTTTGTGTTGTTGCTTTAAATGATATTCCAATTAATTACAGTATTTTGTGTTGTTGCTTCAAATGATATAATTAATTACAGTGTTTTGTGTTGTTGCTTCAAATGATATTCCAATTAATTACAGTATTTTGTGTTGTTGCTTCAAATGATATAATTAATTACAGTGTTTTGTGTTGTTGCTTCAAATGATATTCCAATTAATTACAGTGTTTTGTGTTGTTGCTTCAAATGATATTCCAAATAATTACAGTGTTTTGTGTTGTTGCTTTAAATGATATTCCAATTAATTCCAGTGTTTTGTGTTGTTGCTTCAAATGATATTCCAATTAATTACAGTGTTTTGTGTTGTTGCTTCAAATGATATTCCAATTAATTAGTGTTTTGTGTTGTTGCTTCAAATGATATTCCAATTAATTAGTGTTTTGTGTAGTTGCTTTAAATGATATTCCAATTAATTACAGTATTTTGTGTTGTTGCTTCAAATGATAAAATTAATTACAGTGTTTTGTGTTGTTGCTTCAAATGATATTCTAATTAATTACAGTGTTTTGTGTTGTTGCTTTAAATGATATTCCAATTAATTACAGTGTTTTGTGTTGTTGCTTCAAATGATATTCCAATTAATTACAGTGTTTTGTGTTGTTGCTTCAAATGATATTCCAATTAATTAGTGTTTTGTGTTGTTACTTCAAATGATATTCCAATTAATTAGTGTTTTGTGTAGTTGCTTTAAATGATATTCCAATTAATTACAGTGTTTTGTGTTGTTGCTTCAAATGATATTCCAATTAATTACAGTGTTTTGTGTTGTTGCTTCAAATGATATTCCAATTAATTACAGTGTTTTGTGTTGTAGCTTCAAATGATATTCCAATTAATTACAGTGTTTTGTGTTGTTGCTTCAAATGATATTCCAATTAATTACAACGTTTTGTGTTGTAGCTTCAAATGATATTCCAATTAATTACAGTGTTTTGTGTTGTTGCTTCAAATGATATTCCAATTAATTACTGTGTTTTGTGTTGTTGCTTCAAATGATATTCCAATTAATTACAGTATTTTGTGTTGTTGCTTCAAATGATATAATTAATTACAGTGTTTTGTGTTGTTGCTTCAAATGATATAATTAATTACAGTATTTTGTGTTGTTGCTTCAAATGATATAATTAATTACAGTGTTTTGTGTTGTTGCTTCAAATGATATAATTAATTACAGTGTTTTGTGTTGTTGCTTCAAATGATATAATTAATTACAGTATTTTGTGTTGTTGCTTCAAATGATATAATTAATTACAGTATTTTGTGTTGTTGCTTCAAATGATATAATTAATTACAGTGTTTTGTGTTGTTGCTTCAAATGATATAATTAATTAGTGTTTTGTGTTGTTGCTTCAAATGATATAATTAATTACAGTGTTTTGTGTTGTTGCTTCAAATGATATAATTAATTACAGTGTTTTGTGTTGTTGCTTCAAATGATATAATTAATTACAGTGTTTTGTGTTGTTGCTTCAAATGATATAATTAATTACAGTGTTTTGTGTTGTTGCTTCAAATGATATAATTAATTACAGTGTTTTGTGTTGTTGCTTCAAATGATATAATTAATTACAGTGTTTTGTGTTGTTGCTTCAAATGATATAATTAATTAAAGTGTTTTGTGTTGTTACTTCAAATGATATTTCAATTAATTACAGTGTTTCATGTTTCTCCTTGAATTTTTACTAAAACTACTTTTTCCAAAAAAGAAACGCTACGGATAAAGAGTTACACTTGTTTAAAATTACGTTCTTTCTTTTTCCATGTAAATTATCAATATTATTAGTTTTTTTTGTTTTAACTTTGAAATGTTACGTACTAAGAGTTATACCGACTTGTGTATACAATTATATGCCAATGTAGACTTAATTACAGCGTCCGAGTATATATGTAATTTATAATACTAGAATAATGGGTCCTACGGGCCCAAATTCTAGTTAATATTAAACCAGCAGAACTGGTGTCCCGGCGAAAATATGAAATACTAAAAATAAATAAATAAAATTAAAAAAATATTATTTTCAATCCTGAAAAAAGGAATCAGAAACAAACCCATTTCACTGTAAGTAATTTAGATTATTAAAATAGGATTTAATATGGAACTGTGTCCCGGCGTTGCCCGGGGAAAATATAAAATACTTATTTAAAATACTGAAATCTGTTATTTAAACAGGTTTTCTAAGTGTAGAAGGATTTCTCATTTACCGACAGAGGACAGAAAAGATAAAGTATAGTATACTACATTTTAACGGTAATTCTATTCCAAAAAGGGAAAAGACGATAAGAAATAAATATTGTAAAATCGGCAAATATTGAAATCGAGGACAGAGTTAGAAGCGGGCAGTGGTGGCCATGAAAAGTGCTGCCGGTTAAAACCAATGTAGTATTACGTATACAATCTGAAGAAAACCATTTTAAATGAGTAAGTATGCTAGTGTTATCGGCTTATTTCCTAGATGACATGTTTCATTGGATCAGGTTCGATGAAAATAAGTAAAGTATTTTACTGACTTATATAAAAAGAATTTAAATCAAAATATGTATAAATCAAAAGTATTGGTTTAAAAATATTTTTTTTGCAACACAAGTTTATTTAAATAAACACTGAACACATTTAAAAATCTTGAATTAAGTTTTGTATTTCTTTCACATTACAATATCCCAGAAATCTGAGTATCCACTTTTGGGAAACAAATAATTATATGAATATTTAAATTTTAAAAATAAAATATTTGTATAATTCACTGAAATACTTTTTACCCCAAATTTAATATATGACGACAGTGTTTATTCCTAGTTTCGTCACGAAAACATTTGAAGGAAAATAAATATTTGTTATTAAGTATTTATTGTTTGCAAGCAAATGAAATCGATACATGAATGAAATTAATTGATAGAAAAAAATTATAGAATAACCCAATCGATGCAGATTTCTTATAAATAGAGCTTAAAACATTACCGTAACAAAATAATTATAGCTTTGGTGTGACGTCATAGACTTATGATTTACGTCATGTTTCAAAACATGAATTCAAATATAAGTAATAATAAAAAATAAATGAATGAATGGGTAAACATTATCAATAGCGTTCGAAATTTTAATAGTCTAAAAAATTATTTTACTTTAACTATTTATTGGTGTTAAAAACAATTTAATATCTATATAATAAACTAAAGTCGATTCCCCCCACACATTATGGCATATTTGTTCCGCCATCCAATTAGGCTAAAGCTCTCATGTGTGTTTGCAGAAATTATGCCTTCATTTCGTCTTCTTTCAAGATTTATTATATTCTCCTGGATTATCGGACTCTTAAATAAACTTTCACAGAGAGGGTAGCATCCATTTTTACTCGCTACTATTTATCCACTCTCACCGCTATCAGTTACATCGGTTCTTTCTTAATAGAAGGGAATTTTGGATAAATCACCTAAATCATTTCGTTTTGTCCTTTATAAACACACAAAGTCATTTACTTCTGCGCTGTTTCGTTTTTCTCTCGTTAATTTCTACTTATGAAAAACTATTAGACTATTTACAAGAATAAAGTATTTAAAACTTATCTTCATTATTATTTGTGGAAACGTATTTTTTAATGGTGAAACTAACAAGTATTAAATAAAAAATAAAGTGTAATTATGAAAATTAGATTAGCACAACATATACACAAACATACAGGAAGTTGTCTCCTAATTTTATTAATATAGAGAAGACAAAAAAATAACTTAAAAACAGGAAGTTCCTTTTTAGAGAGAATAGTTTAATCTTACGTAGACCTTGTAGCAGTTACCTCCTCCTTTCAAACATAACTGCACCGGTTGGCCGTTAGGTGTCGCTTTTTCACCGACAGGGGGCGCTGAAAAGCGACACCAGAGTTATCTGCCCTTCGGATTATAAAAACCGGTGTAAACGGAAAACCACCCTCTTCTCTTTTCAATTGGCCTCGCAGAACGACGCTGACACCAGCGCTCCGTCTCACTCTCTTTTTTCAATTAGCCTCGCAGAACGACGCTGACACCAGCGCTCCATCTCACTCTCTTCTCTATTCAACTGGCCTCGCTGAACGACACTAGACACCAGCACTCCGTCAACACGTGTTCAACAACGGTAAGAGTTCTCAACTCATTTTCTTTGTATACGGCTTTCAAGGACTTTTCCCACGCCGGACTCATTTCTTCACATACTCTTTTCAAGAACTGGTTTTCCATCGACACACATACATACACCACACACGTCATCATTCCACGTAGACACGTTCAATAAACCTTATTTGAACTACTTCCTTTTGTTTGTTAATTATTACTCTGTTTTTTTACATGCAACAATTGCTTGATTTTATGAACTCGCTTATAGTTGAGAACACAACCCGATTCTAACAACCTCGATAAGATGTCTAAATTCAAAACCGTTTCATGATTGGCGGTTTGTAAAGGACCAACTTATGGGACTACAGCTTCCAATTTTTATTAACACAAATATTGAATTACAAAAACCGAATGCTGTTAAAATAAATTGAACATGTGTCACGGATGTTACGTAAGCGATAAGTGGTCGAATTATTTTTCTATCTAAGTCAATGTGGAACAGATGTGTCACGGACATTTCAATCTTATCCGAGGGATCAGTTTGAAATTAAAAAAAAACGAATTTTTGGTTTAGTTTGACTTAATTGTTTTACGGCATATCAACCCTTTTCAGTTATTTAATGCCGAATCAGGTCATTTTGGTAACAGCTTTTATGCTTCAAGTTCAGTATATCTTTAAATATTTATACATGGTGTTTGGTTCGGTTGTTTTGTAGAGGAAAAATCAGGGCCAGCGGGACAGTTATAAAAGTGGGGAGGGGCTTCTCCTAAAAAGTAGGGGGGCGGTTAAACACATGCATATCAACTTAATTATTGATGTCCGTAAAGTGGGGGGGGGGCAAAGTAAAAAAGTGAGGGTGTCACGTGAGCCAGCCCTTAAAAACCCTTGCACACGACTTCCGACCCTTTTTTTCGACTACTCCGCTCAAGTCAGCAACACGTCGGCTGGCATCGTCAGTGACAACAGCCCACGACGGCAGTCACAGAGAATGACCTCCCGCAGTTACCCGAACTCTATACAGATAAGTTCTCGCGAACCACGTTTTTGCAAACTCCTCAAATTCACTATGCCCAACTGAACTTTGAAAACTCTGTAAATATTCTATGACCATGCACCTTGCTCTTTCTTACTAAAATTGCTGTGAAACTACATTCTGGTGTTTTGTGTTCTTTCTCTCAGGCTTTCGTCCTATATCTCTCTTTTGATGATTTATCTGCACATTGTTACCCCATTATCACGTGCGAGAATTGAACTTTATTTATAGGATTATTTTAATCCCAACATCAACGTTTGGTGCCTTTTAAGTCAGGAAGCCGGTATCTTCAGACAGTAGACACAGGGCGAATTTTTAGATACGAAAAAGATCCAAATGTAATCGATAAATTATCAAAAAGAAAAAAAAATAGATAAAATAATAAATGATTCATAGAAATATACTGTATTTTAGAATAAAAAAACATTGAGGTCTCAGACATCTCACAATAGAAAAGACGTGCGATACTATACTTTTTTTTCTGTTCTGTTCTAGTTCTGTGCTTTTGAAGAGGTTGAGCCAAACTGGTAAAATCCATTCTTGTAATGTTGCTGAATCCTTAAAAATATCAGATTCAGATAATAAAACTCCAGGGGAACATCCCCCATTTACTGATAAATAACCCCAGGTTAAAATTTCACGAAGCGCCAATCAGTGTTGACACATAAAAACCAATGGTGCCAAATAAAGTAGCATCAATGGCAGAGACGAACAGATCTGAGAGTTAGACACGATAGAAAGTCTGGCAAAAAAAAAAAAAAAATTAAAAAAATACTCCCATACAATCATGACATTTTCGTACACGCTCTCAACTGATAATAGAAAAATAAAAGACTAAAAAAAAAAAATAATAAAATAAAAAATAAAAAATAAAAAAGGAAAGGAAATAAAAATTTAAAAAATAAATTCTCAGACGACTCCATGAAAATAAAATAAAATAAACGACCCCCAGCCGATGCACAAAAACCTACCTGACGGACGAACAGGCAAAAAAACAAACAAACAAAAAAACATCCGACGGACAAATCGCCAACATCCGGACGCCCCCCCCCCCCCAAATACTCCAAGAATACACACACACACAACATTCAAACAGTCGACTGACGCACACACAAAAGAAAACTCATGCTAGTAGATGTAATATTACATATTACATATTCGATCCATTGGGTTGGGATTAGTTTAATGGATCCCATAATAGACTATAGAATTGACTATGGCGTGTTTAATTTATCAAAATCTACCGTGGTCAATTACATAATGATGTGGGCTGCCGACCTGTTAACTTATGGATGTTGGCAACCTTCGCGTAAGTATCTGATTATAGAAAGAATCGTGGAAACCAATGCCAAAAACAAAGTCAAGCCGTTAAAAAAGTCGTATCATGCTGAATCATACGCATTTACTTCTCTCTCTCCCTCTCTTTATATATATATATATATAATTTTTTATTTATACAAACATGTACCAAAAAAGCCGCTACACTGGCATGTCGATGTTATCAATAGTTATTAGAAACTAAGATCTTTCACCCCCAATATGAATATCTGAGTGAAAGATCAGACTTTTTTTCCCCTGATGAGATCATAGTTTCTAATAACTATTGATCGATAACATCGACATGCCAGTGTAGCGGCTTTCTGTACACGTCTGCATAAATAAAAATAATTATATAAATAGCTCTATTTACCATTGAGCACTTTTTTTATAAGCCCGGTTGAAATTCTGTGGATTTTTATCCTGTGGATGTCTACTTTACCTGGATTACTCTCTCTCATATATATATATATATAACTATTATGCGTCGACAGGAAATAACCAATTGCTGGCTGAAATACTGTAAACAACAAAGGAAAGAACAAAGGAAAGAACAAAAAAACAAAACACAACAACTTCGTCTCCCTAGTCCGAAAAATACAATATTTATATATCATAAATAACCGTTTTCAGAATTCGATTGTTTTTCACGCACTCAAAGAATATTTTTTCTAGATGTGGTGGGCCATATTTCCAAACTGTTTTGGAACCATTGCCCTGGAGCCATACATTCTCTTGTCGGTGTTTTAATAAAAAGCCTATTGATAGCCGACTGAAGCAGACATTGTGGGCCGCCATTGGAACCACATAATTAAAAATAAAAAGAACTCACTTGTTTAGAAAAAGATAAAAATAGAACACAATATGATCCTTTTTTTGTACGAGACCAACGCGGCCCTCCTATTGGTTAATTTGTGGTTTGATAGTTTTGATTCCTGGCTTATAATTGGCGACATTCCAAATAAAGTCAGCTGCGAAAGCAGATATTTCTTTTTTTATTTTCATTATTATGGCCTTGATGCGTAGGAGGATGAGGATTAAGATGAGGAGGGGGCGAACGATCATCTCATGAAGATGAGTTTGTACGTTCGTACTCAATGTCTTGGTTGGTTTTGTTTTGCAGCATATCAATCCTTTTCCGGGCTATTTAATGCTAAATCCAATCACTTTGGTAAAAGCTCTATGCTTCAAGTTATTATATTCATGGTGTAAATATATTTTTAATTCGCTTCATGTAGTCAGTTTCAAATATTAACCTTTATTTATATACTTTAACGAGAGATGACGAGCCGATTTGTACCAGACAATAATTTTGATACGGTGTTGCGTCCTATGATTTTAATGTTTTGCTTGTTTTGTTTTTGTTGTTGTTAGTGTTAGGGATAGGGGTTAGGGTTAGGGTCAAAAATATTTATTTGATAACAGTAACTTTGCTATGTTTTGCTTGTTTTGTTTTTGTTGTTGTTTCTTTTAGAAAAATGGTACATCCTAAAAGTAGTGTGGATAATTATAAATTTTAATTCAGTAATATTTCTTTAAATAGTTAATAAGTTCTATAATTTATTTATAAAATTCTAATTCACTTGAGGGTAATTTTTTTACTGTCTAAAGTTACATCAATTAGCCTTCAGATGTCTATTTAGGTCATTTGGATATATATATATATATATGTAAATTTCTCGTACAACAAAATCGTAGGATAAATTTCAGAGGAAACATTTTTTTAAATCAATTAAACTGGCGGGTGGAAAAAAAATAAAATTGCTAAAATTTTCCTTACGGCCTTATCGTCTGACCCTCTAAGAGGAAACGTCAGAATATATATATATATATATATATATATATATATATATATATATATATATATATATATATATATATATATATAAATTATTATTATTTATAAACTGATTAAGGTATTTTTGTTTGTATTAAAACAATGCTATTAAGCAGTTTTTATTGGACAATTTAGGGCGTACTTTTTCATGGCTGTTTTCAATATTACAAGATTACTGCTCTGTCTAGGTAGGATAGATCTCTCTCTCTCTCTCTTTCTCTCTCTCTCTCTCAATAAAGATAATTTTGATGCGAGTTGTTTTTTAAATTTTTGTTTCTTGCATCGCCATGTTTTTTTTTCTGATTGAGAAATTCTGATGAGTCTATGGAAGAAAGATCCGGAATTGACATACAAATAACGGTTGTTCTTCTGTTAGACGAAACGGATCCATAATTGTACCAAAGTTTTTTTGTTTAAAAATAAAAAAATGATTGGTAAGATGAATAAAATCTTGGCTTTGGAATGTAGCAAAATGTTGTTTATTTATATATACTCTGTTGTTATATGTTGACAATCATCGAGCTTTCACTTTGAAAAGGTTGGTATATAAAAGAATAGAAAGTATATGCAAAACACACACACACACACACATATATATATATATATATATATATATATATATATATGGTAAAATGAAAAAGGAAAACCAAAAACTGGATGTTTTTTATGTGTACATCAACGTTTCGTCTTTATTTATAAGACTTCATCAGGATGATGATATAGGGAAAAGATATCATGCAAGCACAGATACATGTAGGGTAGACATGTTGGGAAGAAAAATAAAATAAAATGAAAAATAATGGCAGCGTCTTGCTGGACGTCCGTACTTGTTAGAGAATGAAAATGAGTGGGAGAAAAAGGGGAAGGGTGGAGGGAGCAAGGACTACTGTGGCTGGCGATGAGAGAAAGAGGTGGGGGATGAGCAGGGGTAAAATGGATGGCAGAGAGAGATTGGAGAAAAGGGGGAGGGGTGTTTGACCAGATGGCTGTGGTCGAGATTGAAGGGGAAGAGTGAGTTGGAATGTTTGTGTGTGGGGGGTGTATGCAGGGAAAATGGGGATGGGTAGAGAGGGAGGGGGGGGCTGTGATTTTGGTGGATGGGCGAAAGTTATGGTCTTAGAGAGCGTTTGGAGAAAAATGAGGGAATTTAAGAAGAGGTATGGGAGAAAATAGATGAGAGGGGCAAGAGGGAGGATTTGTCGTGATAGGGTGTGAAATATTTGAAATATTTGGAAAATGATAGCAATGAGTGAGGGATTGGAGTGGGTAGGGGAGGGGGGTGATTGAAAGGGTGGGTGAGGAATATTTGAAATATTTGGAACATGAGAAAGTTTATTTGGATTGTAGTATTAAAAATGTGGGGGAAAAAGTGAGGAAAAAAAAAAAAAAAAGAGAAGATTCAGGGAGAAGAAGGAAGGGCGTGGTGAATGGAAGAGTGTCATAAGGTTAGAGATGAAAATAAAAGTTAGCCATGATCAGGCAAAAGACTTTGTTCTGTGAGGATGATCTTGCTTATTAAGGGTGATAGGTTAAATAAACCATTTCGCTGCTTGATGGTAGTGGAGGATGTGATGAGGGCAGTTTCCAATAATCTTCGCCAAGATTTGTTGTGGATGTGTTTAGTGATTTTGGCTTGTTCAAATTTGAATGCATGACCATATTCTAGAGCATGGGAGAAAGTGCACTAAAAGGGTTGTTGTTTTTTATGTCCCTTTTATGTTCATTTAATCGTTTTTTTAATTCACGTTGTGTTTCTCCCACGTAGAATTGATGGCAATCATTGCAAGGGACAGTGTATAAGCCGGCATGGGATGTGGGTGTTTTTTGGAAATGTCTAGATGTGTTTAAAGTTTGTTTTATGGATTGAGAAGTGGTTTGTACTATTGGAATGCCTAGTTTGTTGAGCGTGTTGCATATGGATGTGTTATTGGAATGCGTGGGTAGGAGAAGGGGTCTGTCTATGAGAGAGGTGTTAGGGGTTTGATTTTTTTGTGTGGCGTTTCTGGAGAATATTTGGAAGGCTTTTTTCTTGGCATTTAATATGAAATGTGTGGGGTATTGCAATGTTTTTAGGGAATTAAAAATGTATTTTATTTCTTCATCTATGTGTGGGGGCTACATATTCTAAGGGCGCGTAGGAAGAAGCCTATAATTATACCTGTTTTGATCTTGTTATGATATATATATATATATATATATATATATAACAGCGCTTTACACAAATGTCCCAGTTAAAAAATGCCTAAACTTACTCCACACACATCTAAAGAAAAACCAAAACCGACTTACCATTTCCCCCCAACACTTTAATAGAAAAAATTCAGACTCATCACTGACGTAACATATTTCCAATTCAACGACGAATTCTACAAACAAAAATTTGGACTCCCTATGGGCAACCCTCTAAGCGGTGTATTGGCCTGCCTCTTCTTAGAATTCTTAGAACCCGGCCTTTCAAATTTAGACTACCCCCTAACATCGAATACTTCAGATACATTGATGATATTCTTATTTTCCTCCCCGTAGATATACAAATCAATAACCTCAAAGACAAACTCAACACAGTAAAACCCTCCAAAAATTCACACATGAAACTGAGATAGACAGCTCGATACCATTCCTAGACACTCTTATAATAAAGTCCAACAACAAACTAGCATTCAAAGTACACCGCAAAAACACTCACAAAAACGATTACATACACTTCTACTCTCACCACAATAGCAAGCTAAAAACAGGTATGATTATAGGCTTTTTCTTATGCGCTCTTAGAATTTGCAGATGAATAAATCAAACACATCACTAATTCCTTAAAACCACTGCAATACCCCACACATTTTTAAGAAGAAAGCCTTTCAAATATTCTCCAAAAATAACACACAAAAACATCAAACATCTCTCTCATAGACAGACCCCTTCTCTTACCCACGCATTTCCAAATAACATATCCATCTGAAACACTTAAACTAGGCATTCCAACAGTACAAACCACATCACAAACCATAAAACAAACATTAAACACAGCAAGACATTTCCCAAAAAACCCACATCCCATGCCGGCTTATATACTGTCCCATGCAAACATATATATATATTGTTACGGAGAGAGGGTAGTTAAATTAAGATTATAAGAGAAACACAATACATTTCATAAATATAACCAAAACGAGCAGAGTTTAAAAATGTGTGCAACACTTTCCTTTTAAAACCTCTGTAGCTCTCTTTATCTCCCTTTCTATCTATCTATCTATCTATCTATCTTTCTCCGTCTACCCTTTCTCCTATCTATTCTTCTCATATATACCCTGTCTCTATTACCCCCTCTCTCGCTTTATCTGGCAATTGGGGAAAAAATTGTTGAGTTACTGCATAACATTAAAAAAAAACCCCAAAACACACTAAATACGCACCCCGTCTAAATTCTGTTCCTGTTGACCTCCAAAAGAATGAATAAAACAAGTGGCTGTATTTTGTCCGAGGCAATGCTGAAAAAGAATATATCAGCTTTGTGTGTGTGTCTTGTGTAGTTTCTGACTTTTAGCTGGAGACATACACGCAGCCACAAACACAACTTTTCTATGTATAATAAAATACACTTCATAATTCAGAAATAAGTATGGTACCTAATTTTTGTAATAGTGAAATTTGACATGATTACGGCTTGTTCTGTAAGGGGGGCGTTTTGAAGTTAGGGATGTTGTAAATGACGAAAACAAATGTTTGTTTATTTCAGGTTTAAAAGAATACAAGTGGCTGAGATGAGGCCAAATAATTTGTCTTGCATTGGGCTCAACGTGCATTTTATAGCCGCTCGCCACTGGAGATGGTGTCATCCCAATTGTTAATATTTCGTTAGCGTTACCGTCTTGTGGCCCACTAGTGAGGCAGGCCACCATCATCACGTTATGACCACTTTTATGACATTGGGTTTGAAATCACAGCCTTAAACGATTTCTTAAAAGCGAAAGTATCTAATAATACGCCTACGCTACTAAAAAAAAAATTGTAAATTTTTTTTTTAAATTTTTTTTTTTTTAGTCAAGAATTCTTTAAAGAATTTATTGAATGAACGCCATTCAAGTGGACCCTTTCATTTATTTCTTCTCGGAGAGGAAGAGTGTCCGGTTGTGTTTCCGTATCTTTTCAGAAGATATCTAGAATAGAAAGAGAGAGAGAAGAGAAAGAAAAAAGAGAGAGAAGAGAGAAAAGAAAAAGACAGAAAGAGAAAAAGAGAGAAAGAGAGAAAGATAGAAAGAGAGAAAGAGAGAGAGAGAAAAAGAGAAAAAGAGAGAAAGAGAGAGAAAAAGAGAAAAAGAGAGAGAGAAAAAGAGAGAAAAGAGAGAGAGAAAAAGAGAGAGAGAAAAAGAGAAAAAGAGAGACGAGAAAAAGAGAAAAAGAGAGAGAGAGAGAGAGAGAGAGAAAAAGAGAAAAAGAGAGAGAGA
>OY744535.1:47553787-47558787 GCA_963556195.1 Sepiola atlantica
GACGACTCCATGAAAATAAAATAAAATAAACGACCCCCAGCCGATGCACAAAAACCTACCTGACGGACGAACAGGCAAAAAAACAAACAAACAAAAAAACATCCGACGGACAAATCGCCAACATCCGGACGCCCCCCCCCCCAAAATACTCCAAGAATACACACACACACAACATTCAAACAGTCGACAGACGCACACACAAAAGAAAACTCATGATAGTAGATGTAATATTACATATTACATATTCGATCCATTGGGTTGGGATTAGTTTAATGGATCCCATAATAGACTATAGAATTGACTATGGCGTGTTTAATTTATCAAAATCTACCGTGGTCAATTACATAATGATGTGGGCTGCCGACCTGTTAACTTATGGATGTTGGCAACCTTCACGTAAGTATCTGATTATAGAAAGAATCGTGGAAACCAATGCCAAAAACAAAATCAAGCCGTTAAAAAAGATATATATATATATATATATATATATATATATATATATATATATATATATATAACTATTATGCGTCGACAGGAAATAACCAATTGCTGGCTGAAATACTGTAAACAACAAAGGAAAGAACAAAAAAAAAAAAAAAACAACTTCGTCTCCCTAGTCCGAAAAATACAATATTTATATATATATCATAAATAACCGTTTTCAGAATTCGATTGTTTTTCACGCACTCAAAGAATATTTTTTCTAGATGTGGTGGGCCATATTTCCAAACTGTTTTGGAACCATTGCCCTGGAGCCATACATTCTCTTGTCGGTGTTTTAATAAAAAGCCTATTGATAGCCGACTGAAGCAGACATTGTGGGCCGCCATTGGAACCACATAATTAAAAATAAAAAGAACTCACTTGTTTAGAAAAAGATAAAAATAGAACACAATATGATCCTTTTTTTGTACGAGACCAACGCGGCTCTCTTATTGGTTAATTTGTGGTTTGATAGTTTTGATTCCTGGCTTATAATTGGCGACATTCCAAATAAAGTCAGCTGCGAAAGCGGATATTTCTTTTTTTATTTTCATTATTATGGCCTTGATGCGTAGGAGGATGAGGATTAAGATGAGGAGGGGGGGGGCGAACGGTCATCTCATGAAGATGAGTTTGTACGTTCGTACTCAATGTCTTGGTTGGTTTTGTTTTGCAGCATATCAATCCTTTTCCGGGCTATTTAATGCTAAATCCAATCACTTTGGTAAAAGCTCTATGCTTCAAGTTATTATATTCATGGTGTAAATATATTTTTAATTCGCTTCATGTAGTCAGTTTCAAATATTAACCTTTATTTATATACTTTAACGTGTAAAATATATTTCCCGAACGGAACAGTTGTGCACCACTTTTATCCCCCCCCCCCCACAGATTCAAATCAAGAGATAATGCTACTAAAACTTATGCCTGCAATCCTTATTCCAGTTTTGAGTAAAATCTATAGGGGATTAAACGCATTCCGGTACTTATATCGATCTTGACCCAGTTTTCGCGAGTTTCTTGTCGGAAGCGTTCGGCTATCCTACACAAACGCCCGAGAGATGACGAGCCGATTTGTACCAGACGACAATTTTGATACGGTGCTGCGTCCTATGATTTTAAGTTATATTTTCAAGAAATTTTCTAAAAGAAACAAAAAAAAAAACAAAACAAGCAAAACATAGCGAAGTTACTGTTATCAAATAAATATTTTTTCCTTTTGATACGTTGCTGCGTCCTATAATTTTTAGTTATAGGTGCAAGAAATTTTTTAAACAACAAAACAAATAAAACAAGCAAACCAGAGCGAAATTACTGTTATCAAATACATATTTTTAACCCTTACCCTAACAAAAAAAAAAAAAAAAACAAAAAATCAAGCAAAACATTAAAATCATAGGACACAGCGCCGTATCAAAATTGTCGTCTGGTACAAATCGGCTCGTCATCTCTCGTGCGTTTGCGTAGGATAGCCGAACGCTTCTGACAAGAAACTCGCGAAAACTGGGTCAAGATCGATATAAGTACCCGAATTCCTTATATTATGCTTAAGTCACGAAACCGTCGCACGAAAGAAAAACAAAAACTTTTTTTATAACAACAGATAATAGGTTTATTAAATAAAATTACCTACGCCGTATTGTATAGGTAAAAGAAGTTGGCCAGCGTCCGAGTGAGGAATGTTCGTTGGGCTGCGGAAGGTCCGTCAGCAGATATCTTCAGGCGAAGATATTAGGTGTTGTAGTGTCCAGTGGACCGGGGCAGGGGAGAGGATGTAAACATGTTTCCTTGTTGCTGGCAAGTGTCTGTCTGCTGACCGATCGTAATTCCCAAAGGGTCTTAAGTAGTTCTTTAGCGGACAGATGGGATCAATGCGCCATGCAGGCTGATTGGTCAGTGTGTAATCCGATCACTTTTTCAGGTGAGAAAATAGGTCTTCATTTATGATTGCTACAAATCCATTACATGATTTTGATCCTAGAAAATGTCTAAAATTAAGGCTTAAGCTTAAGGTGATTTGAAAAGTTGAAATTCAGGGAATCTTGCTTAATTGCTGTCTAATAACTCCTGAGCAAATTTAATGCAAATCTGAAATATTTTAATTTTCAAAATGGGAGCTTGTACTCATATTATGCTTCTAAAACTAAAATCCTCCAAAGAAATTTGATTTGAGGGAATACTTATTACTTAATATCTAATGACTATTGTTAAAATTTCACATAAATCGGAGGTATTTGAATTTTCGCGAAAGGTAAGTAAAACCCACACCATAACCACCTTACGACTAGCAGATGTGTTCCAAAATTTATAATCGGTTCATTAGTTTAGCAGTGAATCCTGTACATACAAATATATAAACATATACATACCTAACTTTATATATGTATATATTTTTTATTAATTTTATACATACATAAAAGTAATCCATGGACACGTGTTTCTGGCTCACGTCAGCATGGCTAACTTGGACATGGTTAGATTTAACTTTATATAAATAGAGATAATGCTTGTTTATCATTTATTAGATATTTTAGATTTTTCCATATAAAGCCATTGTTTTTTAGGAAGGATAATATGACGTCTACTTTCCGTCACATTGAGTGCGCTTTAAACTATCCCCTTGTCGAGATTAGATCAGGTTGGCCAACATTTTGTATCGCACGCACCATATTTTGTTACTTCTAATTTAGAAACTATCGCAGAAACTTGTACCCCCTTTCAATTTATCAAAGTATGGAAATATTTGGCTGTTATACATAATTTTTAATGACAATATATGTATTAGCATATACTATCAGTGCCCTTTTACTTTGCAGTCTGCTTAAAAGATTCAGCTCGATGATTGTCAATTAGTGACAACAGAGCCAATATAAGTCAGGTTCATATTATATTCCAATAACCATGTTTTTATTTTATTATTTTTATTTTTTCACATTTCCCCAAAACATAACATTTCTGTGAGATATATTATTTACGGTCCGTTTCATTTGTCTTGTGCCAAACAACATTTATATGTCAATATCGTCTCTGCAACATTACAAACTCATCAGAAAAATTCACAAAGATTAAAAAGTTATTGGATTAAAGTGTCTTGAAAAAAACTACACTATACAGTGGTTCATTTTTCAAATAAAAAACAAAGAAAAGAGCAAACTCACACGTGGGAGCATCCACTAATACGCCATTTTGAATTTTTCGTTCAGAGCTGGTACATCCTAAAAGTTGTGTGGACATTTATAAATTTTAATTCAGTAATATTTCTTTAAATAGTTAATAAGTTCAATAATTTATTTATAAAAATTCTAATTCACTTGAGGGTAATTTTTTTACTGTCTAAAGTTACATCAATTAGCCTTCAGATGTCTATTGAGGTCATTTGGATATATATATATATATATATATATATATATATATATATGTGTGTGTAAATTTCGCGTACAACAAAATCGTAGGATAAATTTAAGAGGAAACATTTTTTTTAAATCAATGAAACGGGCGGGTGGAAAAAAAATAAAATTGCTAAAATTTTCCTTAAGGCCTTATCGTCTGACCCTCTAAGAGGAAACGTCAGAAATATATATATATATATATATATATATATATATAATGATTATTATTTATAAACTGATTAAGGTATTTTTGTTTGTATTAAAAAATGCTATTAACGTTTAATTAAGTTAACTATTAACTCATTAAGCAGTTTTTATTGGACAATTTAGGGCGTACTTTTTCATGGCTGTTTTTAATATTACAAGATTGCTGCTTTTTCTAGGTAGGATAGCTCTCTATCTATCTCTCTCTCTCTTTCAATAAAGATAATTTTGATGCGAGTTTTAAAAATTTTTGTTTGTTGCATCGCCATGTTTTTTTCTGATTGAGAAATTTCTGATGAGTCTATGGAAGAAAGATCCGAGATTGACATACAAATAACGGTTGTTCTTCTGTTGAACGAAACGGATCCATAATTGTACCAAAGTTTTTTTGTTTAAAATAAAAAATGATTGGTAAGATGAATAAAATATTGGCTTTGGAATGTATCAAAATGTTGTTTATTTATGTATGCTCTGCTGTTATATGTTGACAATCATCGAGCTTTCACTTTGAAACGGTTGGTATATATAAAGAATAGAAAGTATATGCAAAAGCATATACTTTCACACGCACACACACACATATATATATATATATATATATAACAGCGTTTTACACAAATGTTCCAGTTAAAAAATGCCTAAACTTACACCACACACATCCAAAGTAAACCAAAACCGACTTACCATTTTCCCCCAACACTTTAATAGAAATAATTCAGACTCATTACTGACGTAACATATTTCCAATTCAACGACGAATTCTACAAACAAAAATTTGGACTCCCTATGGGCAACCCTATAAGAGGTGTATTGGCCTGCCTCTTCTTAGAATTCTTAGAACTCGGCCCTTTCAAATTTAGACTACCCCCTAACATCGAATACTTCAGATACATTGATGATATTCTTATTTTCCTCCCCGTAGAT
>OY744535.1:47563787-47618787 GCA_963556195.1 Sepiola atlantica
TGAATGATTCTGATGACGTATTACACACTGCAGCAGCTTTCATCACTGCACATTGAGCATTTCCAAATCGAGCACGGAGTTCTCCTCTAATGTGCCCCAGCAATTGTCGAAGTACCAAATCAAAATCTTTTACTGTATCCACACAGAAAAAAAAACGACTCGACGAGCGGCCGATTTTCAACACATCCTCTTTCCCGCCGAGATTAAAACACTGAATTACAGTTACAAAAAATAAATTAGAAATGTATTTCATGACTAGGAAACAAATTTCCTTTCAAATTTCGAACAGACACGAAGTAATTGATATTTTTTTCAATTATTAACAAAATATTAAAATGGCTGACTTGTTTACAAAGAAACCTAAATGCATTATGATGGATTTAATCTCGTAAATTAATTACGAACCGGGTTGAAATAATAACATTATTTAGAAAGCCATTCTTAACATAGGGGGAAGCGTGGGGGGGGGGGCTTTGTAACCTATTCTGTACTTTTACCTAACAATGTAATAAACAAAAGATATCGTCAAAATTGAATTTAACTTGAAAATCTTATCTAAAAAATAGTCCGGTCCGTAAACTGCACAAGTACCAAAAGGATAACACAATAAGTGTTCTTTATTGGTAGGGGGTAGCCCCGTATTTACAACTATATTCCCCGCAAGTACGGTTCTAAAATCTTTTTTCAATCGATATATCTTCCCTAATTAATTACCGACTTTTCCTACTTTGCCAAAATTGCCAAGACGGGCTACTTTTCGTTAAGTTTTATTTTCTTTAAACAAAAAATGTAAGTTGTGTTGTTATTTATTGTTTTGTTGTAAAAGTTACAGCAATAAATGAATAGAGTTCTTCAAGAAAAATTCCAAACAAATGAGACTAGTTTTTGCTTCTTTAAAAAGAAACTTAATGTAGATAAATCGATTTCATTTGCTTCAATAAATACTTATTTAAAAATATTTATTTACAAATATTGGAGGATGGCATAACCTCTTAAGTGAACCTCACGATTTTCAGTTATTTAAACACCCAAAGATTAATAATTAAGAAAATGCTATTAGTAATTATTTTTTTCTATTTTAAATTTTTTAAAAATAGAGTAAACAAAAAAGAAAAGAGAGTGGGGGAGAGATCATCCCCCACTAGATATTGCTTTATTTTATGGCATATCAACTCTTTTCGGATTATTTAATACCTAATCCAGTCATTTTGATAAACAAAAGTTGTGCTTCAAATTTCGAATATCTGTAAATATTTATTCATCGTGTTTCCTTTGGTTTGTATATGGTTTTACAGCCTGTCGATTCTTGTTATATTATTTTATGTCGAAAGCGGACGTATTTAATTTCCCTTTTCTCCAAGAAGTTAGACAAGGTAATGTGCGGTTTTGAAAAGCCAGCGCATTAAACTAAACGTGTTCTAACATACAAAAATACCCGAGCAGCCCTGTCGACATTTTCGATAGCCTGAAACTAACCCCTTCTGAAAGAGAAGATAAAGCCTGGGAGGATAGATGTCCAGAGACTAAACAGGACCATACCTCAGCCCTGTCAGAACCGATTGTTGAGAACGTATCCCCGATATAAGTAGGAATGTTTGTATACGATTGCTTTGTAGATTAATTTGTTTGTGGGCGATACTCTTTGAACGATGGGTTCTATTTAAATCATAGATGTGACTACAAGAACAACCACCCCCAGAGTCACAATGGACCTGGCTGTAATGGAAACTAAATGGAGCCTACACATTTCAAAAACATCCAAATTGGGTTCTCACCACCGGATGAAAACAAAACGAATAAATTACTTTAAGTCATTGCCATTAAAAGTAGTCGACTTTCGATAAATAGTACAATACACAGTTTGGTTTGGAGAGGCTGCCCCGATCTGACAGGACTTTCCCTAAAGGCGGGAAAAAGGTCACTTTTTGACGCCTAAAGCACCCCTAACTAGTCGGAAATTGTCGAATGGTGGGGAGTTCTCTTTGGGCGTCAGTCTTAATTATCGCAACGTTATAAACTAACCTTGATTTAAAAAAAAAATGGAAGAGAGTACGTATCCACAAATACAAGCGTCACAAAATTATAAACTTCCGCCAAGGCACACACATATGTGTGTGCCTTGGCGGAAGTTTATATATATATATATATATATATATATATATATTTATATTTATACAGAAATGTACAAAAAGCCGCTACACTGGCATGTCGAAACAAAGATCTCTTTAGGCGAAAAAGTCTGATCTTTCACTTACATGTTCATATGAACATCTAAGTAAAAGATCGGATTTTCCGCCTGAAGGTATCTTAGTTTATAATAACTAATGATCGATAACATCGACATGCCAGTGTAGCGGCTTTTTGTACATGTCTTTATGAATAAAAATATTAATATAAATAGCTCTATTTACTATTATATAAGCCCGGTTTAAATTCTTTGGATTTTTATCTTGTGGATGTTCACTTTACCTGGATTACTACACACAAACACACATTTATTAATCTTTATGAATTTATATAATATATTAATATACTATTTTCTCTACATGGTGTATAATAAAATTTAAATCAATCACTATTTCCCCAAATTATAGATCTTCTCGTTATTTTCCACTTTTACCTTTTTCGCTCTTGATAAAGCCCGCGATACAGCTGGGCGAAACGTTGCGTTTTAGATCTTCTGCTTTTTAGTTCATACCATCAGATTTATTTTATCCTTTTACTTGTCATTATATATATATATATATATATATATATATATATATATATATATATATATATATCGTATCCACATTAAAAAATCTACCACACTATTATCTTCGCATCATTTATGTACCGGGATAAATACGTGGTATTAAATCCCCCTTTTTATGCACTTCTAAGTCAGCTGCATTAATCAGTTCAATGATCATCGAACACCAAAACCCCTCATTTATGGTCCACGCCAGATCCGGTCCACAGCTCAATTTAATATATAAAACGCGGGGAGTGAGCTATTTGTACAAATCCAACCCTCACTGGCCGTGAGCTTGTTAGCCAAATGAATAATGCAAAATCTGCAATGGGTGATCCTTTTTCAGAGGGACGAATTCGAATCCTATACAAGTCTAAATTTTGTCATATTTGTCACCACTTGATTTATTATTTCTATGAAATATTTTAATATTTGTAACTTTCAAAGTGCTCATTTATATATATATATATATACAGGGTGTCTAAAAAAAATGTACTCACTCGTAGAATGACGAGAAAACTTTTATTTATGAACATAGAGTGAAATGAAATAGCATCGAATACATGAGACAGATGTAATTGAAGAATCATGTTCGCAAATGTTCAAACTGATGACCATTATTGTTCAAACAAAGCTGATAACGCGCACCAAGGGATTCGCAAACGTCGCGAAACATGTCATTAGGAATATTTTTTTGAGATACCCTGTATATATATATATATAATATATATATATATATATATATATATATATATTATGGAAGTCGCTCCAAACAATGGCATGAAGCAACTTTATGTAAGGAGCAAAAGAACAAACAAACCCAAAACTACTTCAAGGTGAAAAACTAGCGAACGATAAGTATTAGATGGATAGATTCTGACACAGAAAACAGCAATTCTTCTCCCTTTGTCAAATACATCGCCCATGGAATGTGACGACTAAAACACAAAATAAGGGAAGCGAGAGTTACGAGGTTGCCGAAAGTAAACCCAAGTTAGTCACTTTCTACTCTCCTACTGTGCCTCACGGTTATTTCCAGGCTCTGAAAACTATATTTTCGTCAAATTTGTCATTAAAATATTTTAACACGCCACTACTGATATGGGTAAACCTTTCCAACACTTTAAAGGAAGGTTAAAAATGAAGCCTCAACGTCGGTCGATAACCCTCGTTTTCTACCGTTTCTAAATTGGTAATAAATCATGACGAAAGCCGATGTGTCGATCTTGAGGGATTTGAGAAATTGCGCCTCGTGCAACACGTGGGTGGAAATCTAACATCAACACTCATCCAGGCATTCTAGTACAGGTTTCTAAGGACCCACCCACTTTTCTTTTTCGAATCTGCCAGCTGGCATGACGAGCCACTTGTGGCACAAACACAAATACTTCACCTGAAGTGTTGGGCCCTTAAGGCGCTCAAGACGTCCGTAGAGGCCATCATTACATCTGGTCTCTCCAGTCTGGCACAGGAAGTAAGTGTAGTATCTGTTCCGATGGATACTGCACCCTATAGACGGGTGTCGTCTTGTCCTTCGGGACTTGATTCCACCTGTCTGTGGGTTTGTCCTGTGCAGTTCTAGGAGGTCCACCCTCCCAGGCTTCGCCTCCCCTCTTTGGGGAGGAGTAAGTTTATTGCTTACTGCTTGAGGCGCCCCTACCAGGGAATGCCGACGGGGCTGCCCAGGCAATTTTTAAATGGCCAGAGTGCTCACCTCTCGAGCGCTGACTTTTAACCCCACTTACTCGACCCAAGCTGTGGTCACATCTTACTTGTGGGAGTAAGATAAAACTGGCCTTGTGCCTAACTCCTGCAGAGGAGTAAATAAATATGGGCGCCTGGTATATCGGACAAATTCAACGGATGGATGTCATCATAGTGTATCAAGCATTATGGAAAACATGACCGGCTCTCGTTTTACCCGGCAAATAATTATTGTACAGGTACAAGGCCATTCAAGTCTCAGAGATCTATTTGCATGCAGGTGTTCCTATTTATCTGCCTCCCTACGAGAATAGAGTTAGACACAAGGTCGGTTTTTAATGTGGGTAAAATCCAGCTCCCCAAAACGGGGCACTTTGGATTGGAACAAAAAATAAAATTGCCTCCTAGATGCACTTCTTCACTGAACGAAGACAGAACAGACTAAATGTAGCATCAGAACAGATACTACAATTTGTTCCTTATATAGAACGAGATAAACATTTTTTTTAACTAAGGATTGGTAGTCCAGTGAACCTTACTATTTCACCGATAACTGACGCGGGTAGAGATGCGTTCATAGCGTTTCCCAACAGTAGTAGAGAAAATGTTCCTTCAGTCTCGGTGCAACCCTTATGTTACCATTCCACTTTCTTCCCCATTTTTATTTTTTGTTATTTTTACAACTAGTCCCGTACAGCGGTTTCACAAAGCACCAAAACATTCTTCTGTAATCTATCGCAGAGGCATACAACATGGCTGATACTTGTAATTCGATCATGTAAATGTATTATAGGAGTAATATTGAAAATCTAAATAAAAATATTTGTTTTAATCGAAATGCACCGATATACTAAGAGAATATGACGAATGTTGATTGGTTGTTGAGTTTTCAACCCTTTGGTACGTCATTCTATGCCAAAACAGCACACATGTTTTGTATATTACTGGTTTGTAGATGAATTTGTTTTGTAGGCGTATTTTTGTACCTAAATTCTCTATAAACGATCATTTCTATTTACCCATAGATAAGAGCCTCGGGGGTACTGCCACTTCGGATCAGAGTAGGCCAAGAAGTAGTTGTACATAAGGGGTCGCTTCATACCTTCCATAGCTCCCAAATTAAGGCCTCATCACTGGATGCAATTTTGTGTTATACCCTGGATGATGGTGGGGTTGAGTATTTGAGGAGTTTATAGGGCAAACAGAAAAGGCTGAGAAAGATAAAATTCGAGGTGGTTGGGTACGGTAGAGACAAACACTTTGCCCAAGTGTGCTCGGGACATTTTTGTATCGTACCCATAGTTTGGTTTGGTTTTCCGCCATATCAACCCTTTCCGGGTTATTTAATGGCAAATCCAGTCATTTTGGTAAAAGTTTTTGTTTCAAGTTATTTATATCTTCAAATATTTATTCATGGTGTTTGGTTTGGTTTGGTGGCAGAGGAAAATTATTGTTTTTGTTTTTGGCTTTGCAGAACATGATTGAGTTTTGCAAAGGGAATGGAAAATACAATAACATCAATGTTTGGTGCATTTTTGGCCAGGAAGCCGATATCTTCAGACAGTAGTACCCATAGATAGGGTCCTGAAAGGTGCTATAACTCCGGGTCAGAGTGGACTTGAGAGTAATGACAACCAAGGTGTGACTCAATACTCCTCAAAGCTTCTAAAATTATGGACCTGACCATCGGATGCACTTTAACAGCATACCCAGAACCCTTAAAATAGGACTATTTAAAAACAAACAAACAAGGCTCTTTATCCTTGGCGCTGGAATTATAAAGAAACACGTTTTTAATAAAATGGAAAAATATGTAATGAGAAAGGGAAAATACAATTTTCCACGCCAGTTATTTTCATAAATTTCAGTTTAAAACCTTTTCGTTTTAAGTTATCTCAAGTTGAATCAAATTTTGTGGTAAACTTTGAATTCTGCGAATTATTACGCAGCTATTTCCTGCGACCAGTCGGCAAGTCGATATCGAGGCTTAAGTATGTCGTCTGTTGCTCTTAACATTTTTTTGTCTACTCACTTCCTTCATCTAATTATAACTACGCGTATACAACGTGACCTCCACTCCTCATTAGCAGACGGTTTCCGGGAACGTCAGACCATTTCTGACTTGTATCCATTCAGTATTATGCGAAAAGGGGGAGGAGCCGAACACACTTGACATAACATGAATCTGCAAAGGATAATCATTATACAGTATCCAATACCTCAAAGTATATTTGCCAAGTAAAGCTTCTTATAGGCATATCTTGTTACGTAGGACTAACAAGGAACTTATTCTTTTTTTTTTTACTTATTTATTTGCTGCCGAATCAGAAATAATAACACTGCTAGCTATATTAAACACACAGCTATGACACCATTGAGACGACTGATTATTCATTTAACAGACTTAAGTGCCACTCGATGACACAACACGTCTTCAAATTAAGTTGTTTTCTTAAATAGTAATTAGTCACTAATTATCAAAACCCAAAGGCCACTCGAGGATAAGAGTTTATGAGATTGTCAGTTTGCGATGAACAATACTATGAGACGATTAGAAATAATGCGTAGAGTGGGTAAATTCTGAATATTTAAGAGGGCGGCTCGACATAAATTTGTTAACATTGGACTTGAAGACGACCATGTTGTAATCAGTTGGGAAGCAGCCCAGTGGTATTGTGTTTCACAGATGCAGAGTTCTTGTAAAGAAACTTTGTTCATGGAAGCTCGTTTGGTCTTCGGTACACACGGGAAGAAAGGAAAGTTGTTTGCAGTGGTTGTAGTTAGACGAGTTTTTACTGTGAATGTTTTACAGATTGAAGAAATCATTAAAAACTGCAAGTGTAAAAAAACAGACATCTACAAAGCTCTCTTGATAACATCACAATTATCCGTGATCAACAACACCGTGTTCAAATGGCGACAGTATATAATATATATATATATATATATATATATATATATATATTTATATATATATATATATATATATATTTATTTATTAGTATTTCATGTATCCACATAAAATTTTATAAGGAGATATGTATCAATTTTCAGTATTTACTTCAACAGTGGTCGATACGTAAGTAGAGCTAGGTAATAAGCTATGAAAATATATATTATGCCAATTAAGCTACATAGAGGCTCCCGCGTTTCATCCCCGGGGGAATCTGAGAGAACAACAAATAATCTGATTGGTTAACTAGCTAGCCGTGTATATAAAAAAACACCCGGCAAAAATAAATCCATGCATTTTAGCCCGAAGATCCCCACCCCGGGGATGAAACGCGGGAGCCTCTGTGAAGCTTAATTGCCATAAATATATTTTCATAGCTTACTATATATATATATATATATATATATATATATATATATATATATATATATATATATATATATATCATGGTCGATATTAATTCTGCTGATATTAACATTATTAACATGTACTTCCTTGAAAATGAATAGTGAAATGGTTGAAGGCGCTAAATAAACAAGTGAAGACATCGAAACATTAGTTGGAAAATTCCTTTATTACATCGGTAAGAAGAATCAGTAGACTGAAGAACCGTGATACGGCGAAAGAGCTGTCTTCGGATAGCATTATTGCATAATTTGAAAGCGTAAAAACATGGAGAATATTGGATTATTTCTTCTGTATGTACCAGTGTTTTGGTTTATAGGTACCATTGTGTTCTTTCCCCTTCTATGCTACTAACACTATTTATCTTCCTCCCACAAGGTCGGGAAAGTGGGGGAAAAAAAACCAGCGCTCGAGAATTTGAGCACTCTGGCTATTTAAAAATTGCCTGGGCAGCCCCGTCGGCATTCCCCGGTAGGGGCGCCTCAGGCGATTAGCAATAAACTATATCAACCGGTGACTCTTTCTGTCAGTGGATGTTTCTCTACAACGAGCTTTTTATTTTTTTCTCTGACTTTCTGTAAGACGTGTTGCTAAAGACGCTGATGAAGAGACGTTTTGGATTAGCTTTATTAATTCATAAAATAAAATAAAGTATTTCCAAAATGTTTTGGAAACGATCGTACGCCATACTGTGCTTGATGTTCTAATTTTTGGAACAATTGTAATGTTTTAATTCAGTGAATGTTTATATATATATATATATATATATATATATATATTATTTAGACATACGTTATTGTATAGCACAGAATGTTTTTGTTTAATTAGTCTTTTGATCTTCTAGATATTTCGGATAACTCTCTGCGTATTCCTGTCCAATTGTCGGATGTAGGCCCCGTCGGTGATATTTTTGTTCCATTTTTTTGCGAGTACTTTCGACTGACACTCTCAATCGTCTTCAGGCGAAGAGTTAGACTTGCTTATTCATGTCTGCCGAGTTCGATTGTGCGGCAAATTTATAACGTTTTAAAAGAACGTATGTGTGATGAGATTCCGTATTTAGAACGTGATCACGTGTTAGGCGCATGGCTAATTAAAATTTATATATCTTAAAGGTTAACCATAGAGTTTTTGTTTTGCTTTTGTCGGCTAAGGATATTTTGGAGTGAATTACTAACCTAGGCACTTGAAAATATTTTGACTCGATTCGTAATTAATATTGTTTATTATAAGTCATCTGCTCTTTATAGACAAGGTCTATAGGATTTTCAGTCTTTTGACGTTTGAGTCGTAATGAATAATTTTCGTCTTATTAACTAAAAGTTAAATTGATCCCAATAAAAAAAAAGAATTTCTCAATAAATTAAAAAAAAAAATTAAACAAGTCTTAACAACCAATTCTCCAATTCCCTTGTAGACGAACCAATAAAATTAACAATTAGAAACCTAGATAAAATTCCGACTATATTCACATATTCTACCGTAACCAGTTGCACCATAATTTTAACAGTCATTGAAATCATAATACACAGACATATCTCTTGTTAATACTAATAAAAGAATTAGATTTATCATTAGCTATAAAGAAACAACTTCTAACCTCATAATTAACAATACACTGCTTAGGCAAAAAAACCCAAAAAATTAGTAGAACGAACCAACGTAATTTATCGGTTTCAGTGTCTTTTGGAAGAATGTATCTCCTCCTATAATAATATTAAAACTAACTATTAAATTAGTCACACAACTACTACACTTTCCCGAAGGGTCACCTTACATCTTTCCGACTCCAGATCAATCTGCCAACATTTGAAGCCACACAACTGCCCTCATTCGCAATTCAGACAACTTTTAGTTAATAACACGAACATTCTACATTACGACTCAAACGTCAAAAGACTGAAAATCTTAGAGGTCTTGTCTATAAAGACCAGCCGCCCCACAATAAACAATATTAATTACGAATCGAGTCAAAATATTTTAAAGTGTCTAGGTTAGTACTTCACTCCAAAATATCCTTAGCCGACACCCCCCCCCAAAATTACATTTAACCGTTTAAATATTATTAAGAATTTCAAATATTATAAAATTTTATTAGCCACGGGCCTAACACGTGATCACGTTCCAAATAAGGAAACTCATCACACATTGTACTTCTAAAAAGTTATACATTTGTCGCAGAGCTCGAACTCCGCAGACACGAATAAGCAAGTCCAACCCTCCGCCTGAAGAACATTGAGAGAGTCAGTCGAAAGTACTCGCAAAAAATGGAACAAAAAAAAAAAAGAAAAAAAAAAAGAGAAGAGGACATCGCCCACGAGATTTCGAAGTCGGTTTTATACTCTGTCAAGGCAGGAAAGGTGCTCTGAACGGCACCTCCCCAGATGTGGCAACAGTACTTCATCTTAGGACGTATTTGACTCTTATACAGGTAGAGGATTGCGTCAGGCGTGAGATATTATTGAAGATAGGACATTATCAAAAGAGAGAATAACAGTATTTCCATACAAACTTAATTCTATTCGACAACTTGTTTAGACAATGAAAATGAAGAGTTGGTAAAGATTGAGAGTTCAAAGAGTCCCAATAACGTTCTGGTTAAAGAGGGTTTTTTTGTGAAAAGAGGCATTTAGTACACATGTTGGTTTCGATTGGCGTCGTGTGCGTTTACGTTCGTAAATGGTATACGCATGGAAGAGTGTATATTAGTGTGCTTGTTTTGCTAGTGAGAGAGTATGTATGTTCATTTCGGCTGGTGCAATGTTTCTCGTTGCGTTTGTCGAGGCCCTTCGCCTTCACAAAGGGGCTCGGCGGGATTAAGTCGTAAGAACGTGTTGCCTGATAGCTAACAGGAAAAGAAAAAGGAACAAAAACGCTGTGTTAGGCTTTTTATATTACGTGTGGATTTCGGCACTGAATATGTCTTGCGTTTTAATTGGTTGAAAGAAACTGCGGATTTGAGCTTCTGTCCAATCAAGTGTCGACACGTAAAAAATAAGATTCACTGCCACTCCTAACAATATAATATTAACAAAAGAATAATAGGCGTATTTGTCAATTTCGAGGCGGCGCTATTCGTATCATTACATACAAAAAGAAAGATTTAATTCTTACTTTGGCTTTATAAGTTAGTATTAAAAACAGCTATTTTTTTATGAGCAGACTCCCACATTTTTAGTGGTTTATAGACGCAGATCGTCTTTAAAACTACGTCATTGGTGGCCGCTCCTTTTAAGGTTTTATAAATCTCATTTAAAATTTGTATCGATTTAACGAGACGTAATGACAGATATATTAAAATGCGCGAAAGCTCAGAGATCGATAATCTTTATTTCGAACATTTGAGAATCGACTGCGAGCCTCTAATCAAGGCGACACGCCTCACACTTCACAGCTATTTGTAAAATAGCACTTATCATCGATAGTTTATAATTGGTATTTCACGAGTGCATTACAGAACCACGAAAGGGGGTGATGTGTCGTAAAAGCGAAAGAACAAACGGCACTTGTATAGATGCGGTACACGAGCCGAAATTTATTTTAGAAGAGTTCCAATGGTGTAAGAAGAGGCAGACAACTCTTTTTTTTTAAGTACATATTTTCTAGCTTCTCCGAAAATGGACGTAATCGACGTGAATCCTAGTGCGTTGACTAACATCCCCTGGCCTTGTGTCTAGCCTCCTAGAGATATAGAAAGTAGAGAGAGAGAAAAGAGAGAAAAGAGAGAGAAGAGAGAGAGAAGAGAGAGAGAGAAGAGAGAGAGAAGAGAGAGAGAGAAGAGAGAGAGAAGAGAGAGAGAGAGAAAAGAGAGAGAGAGAGAGAAAAGAGAGAGAGAGAAAAGAGAGAGAGAGAGAAAGAGAGAGAGAGAGAGAAGAGAGAGAGAGAGAGAAAAGAGAGAGAGAGAGAAAAGAGAGAGAGAGAAAAGAGAGAGAGAGAAAAGAGAGAGAGAGAAAAGAGAGAGAGAGAAAAGAGAGAGAGAGAAAAGAGAGAGAGAGAAAAGAGAGAGAGAGAGAAGAGAGAGAGAGAAAAGAGAGAGAGAGAGAAGAGAGCGAGAGAGAAGAGAGCGAGAGAAGAGAGAGAAGAGAGAGAGAGAGAAGAGAGAGAAGAGAGAGAGAGAGAAGAGAGAGAGAGAAGAGAGAGAGAGAAGAGAGAGAGAGAAGAGAGAGAGTAGAGAGAGAGAGAGAGAGAGAGAGAGAGAAGAGAGAGAGAGAGAAGAGAGAGAAGGCGGGGCTAAATAGAAACCCTTAATATTTAGAGAAGAAAATCCTATTTTTAAAAAGTGTGTCACCAATTTAAAAGTTTGGGGAAATCTCTCGATTAGTCAGCCAAAAAAGGGGCGCGCAACCATTTTTTATGGTCTTTTTATTCATTTATCGCCTTTTTCTTTTCTCGTTCTTCAGTTTTCTTGATCTTTTTATTTAACTTGTTCGACTGAAGAGTTCTACTCTCGGCGTTTCTATTTTAATTCCCCGGCAACGGATGGCGGCCTTTATCAGATCGAGTTCGGAGGCATTCATTTTATTAACTTATGTAGAACGTTCGCTTGACGGAAGGAAGGATGCGACTGAAAGATAGATATACAACCTAAATAAATATGTGGGTGTGAACATAGCTTAGCAGTTGGGGCAGCGGATTTTTTTTCTTTTTAGTTTAATTCGCCGAGTAGACAGAACTCGACAAACCCTGTTCGAAACTCGGTTGTAGGTGTTTGTGTTAATGTCGAACTAATGCCCTTGGGGGGAAAGGCAGGAATCTAACGTTCCCTTATCGCAAAATATTGTTATAGTACTAAATTCGATCGAATCTCTTATGGATTCAAATTAATGAGGCAAAAGCCTGGTACTTCGGCTCTCCTAGTGGGTTGAAGTAGGAAAAATCATGTATAAGCAATGTTGTCATTTCTGTTTCTTCAAAAATAAACCAGATATGGTCGAAAATGGCGGCACTGTTTCGGAAAAGGCAACCAAAAATTTACTGGCGTGATGTATGTACTACGAATGCTACGAAATTGAACGGAAAAATACGAAGCAAGTTTTTTTTGTTTGTTAATACCAGACGACTTTAATAAATAAAATATTAAATTATCGCAATTTCTAGCTTCTCCGAAAATGGACGTCATCGACGTGAATGCCTTGAAACTGTTGATTTTCACAAATTTTAATTTCTGCGATAATTTAATATTTTAAAGTATATATATAAAAAATTGTTACTCCAAACAAGAGGACTGTTCGTTTTGTTGGTTTTGAAATGAAAAAATATACTGTTCATTTTCTCAAATTCTATTTTCTTCAATAAATGTTCTATCAATATACTAAAAAGAGAGTTGTCTGCCCCTTACACCATTGGAACTCTTCTAAAATAAATTTCGACTCGTGTACCGCATCTGCACAAGTGCCAAAAAGTACTGTTTCGGATAACGTAAACAGATTTACAGGCGGAGTTTTAAAAGCCATTCTTAACATGGGGATGGGGGGGGGGTCTTCGATAACATTTGGAACGGTGTAACTTGCTTCGTCTTTCTCCGTTCACATTCGTAGTACATACGTTACGCCTGTAAATTTTTGGTTTCCTTTTCTGAAACAGTACCAGAATGCCTAAAAAGAAACCCAGCGCTTATGACGCCAATAAAACATGACATTTATTGAAAAATAAAGAATAACCAAACGAGTGAATCAAATTAAAATAATACCTGCAATCTTTACAGCGTTCACTAAACTAGCAGTTTGTGTTCAATCAATCGTTTATAATATTTTTACATTGAATAAGCAAAAAGGATTGATATGCTGTAAAATGACTAAAGAGATTACAGTTAAAAAGAGAAAATAGACAACATTAGGGGTAACTATATCAGAAAGATGAAGTAGGTGCGATTTCTATGATAAAAGTTATAATATATATATATATATATATATATATATATTCCATGAGAAATGCCAGTATATTGAAATCATATGCCCTTAATAGGGTTAAGATGAAAATTCATATACACTAAATGTACGAAAGCAAGGAGATTCCCAAATTTTTACACTTTTATTGTCATTAAGGGTATGCGAGCACAACAGGGCTATGTATTTTTCTTCAGCGCACCTCACACACTTCATCCACTCATGCATAGAGATTTATACTGTAGTGATGTGATAATGAAATGGTTTGGTTGATATGTAGTCATACCCTTAATGACAATACTAGCATTTCTCATGGAATGTCACTACTTTTGTAAAGGCTATGCCTCAATACAATGCCTTCTCATAACTGATATAGACTAATCAAGGTGTATGGTAAACTGAAATTAAAATGCCATCAACTAGACACTAGAACCTCTATTTCCGCCCAAAATCAGCTGAATCCATCAAATAGTTGATGAGATACAGGGTGGCACATACGTACGTACGTACGTACGTACGTACACACAGATAATATGATTTCATGATTGAACTTTCTGGATCTCTGGGTTGCCTTGACTAATGATGCTGAAATTCTACACACTTATAGAACCTATCAAATAAAAATTTTGTGCAAAGTTTTAACTAATTTGGTTTATTGGTGCTTGAGTTATGATTGATCAAAGAAATTTCCAGCATAGCCTATTCGCGCCTCGCTTGATATATATATGTTTCTATGGAAATTTACTGTCAATGTATGTTCAAATTACTTTTCCTTTTTGTTATCTTAATCTGATTTAGATATTTGCTAGAATTTTGGAAATAATGACCAATAGATCAAACACACAATGTTTATCTTATTCCATGATAGAATGCCACCTAATATATATATATATATATATATATATATATATATATATATATATATATATATATATATATATATATATATATATATATATATATATATATATATATAAACAACTCTCTCAGTGCACTTTTCTCTCATGTATTAGAGCACGATCATGCTTTCAAATTTGAACAGGCCAAAATCACCAAATACATTCATGACAAAGCTCGGCGAAGACTACTGGAAACAGCACTAATCACAGCCTCCAACACCATCAGACAACGGAATGACTTCTACAATCTAGCCCCCTTAATAAGCAAAATTATCCTGACCGAACAAATACTAAACCTTGATCATGGCTAACCTTTCTTCTCTTCGCTCTCAATTGTACTTATATACAAGTCCCCGCATACACACTAACACACAAACCCCTCCCGCACATACATTTTCATTCACCACGAATCTAAACCACTTAACCACAAATAACAGCCTCACCAATGAACACAATCTTGACATCTTTACAAATATTTAGATATTTAAATCCCTTTTACCCTCAATTTAATTTCAAACCATCAACACTGCATGCACAAAACTACATTTCACCTATTTCTCGCCAAAATTAATATCACTTTTCTCCTTCTCTTTCTTTTTCTTTTTCCTTCACCTCATTGTCATATTCACAGCACATTTCAACACTTTCCTTCTAACTTGCTTATATTACCACATTCCTGACATAGCCAGCTGGTCAATACACGTACCCTCCAAAAATTGCACACCTAACCACAACAAAATGTCCCCTCCCCCTCACTTATCTTACCCTTTCGACTACTTTCACACTCTTACCCACCAACCCCGCCTACTTTCAAATCATCTTCATTTCTTCAAATCTTTTTCTAAAACTATGATACTAACTACACACCAAAGACACAGAGCCCCACCCCTCCCTCCCCAGCCCCTCAAATTCCATGCTACACCTCACCACGACAAAAACCTCAGCACCCGCATCCATCTCTCTCACCCTAAGACGAATTCACTAACACTCCCACCCCTCCCCTTTTTCATTCACAGCCACCACATTCATTTCACTCTCTGCCACCGACTTCCTTCCGCCCGGACCTTGGTCCTGCGCTCCCAGTAGTGGCTACTACTTCTTCTCATCAATCCATCATTTCAACCCAATATTTCTATGTACTTGCATGGCATTTTTCTTAACATTATCAACCTGAGGAAGTCTTACAAATAAAGACAAAACGTTGATGAATACATTAAAACATCTTTTGGGTTTTCCTTTTTAATTTCCCATAACGTCAGATTACTCTCATCCTTCTTTTCTCATTATATATATATATATCTATATATGAGAGAGAGAGAGATAGATAGAGATAGATATATAGAGATACAGACTCGAGGATTGAACACCGGTCTCCCGGTCTATTAGTGAGCACTAACTATTATGCCAAATTGACCGGTAGTTGTATGAAAATATACTTATCTCAAGTAAGTTACACAGAAGCGTTTATGTTTCATCCCCGGGGTAAATTATCAGGCTAATTCGTTGTACGTATAAGAATACAGAATATTAAAAAACAACAGAATATTCGGCTGCTTTTTGCGACCTTCTTCAGTATTAAGAGATGTGTGTGTGTGCGCAGAAGGTGGCATCATCAGGGAAATAGAGTAGAGACAATGGGATGAAGTTGGATAAGTTCTTGTGTGTTTTAACTAGTTGTAAAGCGTTTTTTACTCAAATACAAAAGTAGTGTCAAGTCTTAAGTTAGAAAAAAATGTCGGAACCTCGATAATCGCTCAAAAATCGAAAAAAAAACTTAATAAAAAGATACAGTAAAGTTAAACATTTATATTTACGCTCGATTGTTGACAGTTATTCGTGAATCTGTTTAATTTTCGATTTTTAAGCGATTATTTATTTGTTGTATATTTGTTTTTTTTCAGCCCCCTTTTTATTTTGTTGCCTCTTGTTAAAAAGTGCCCAATAATTTTACATTAACGGAATTATGATTTTTTTTTTTACTGTTTATTCGTTAATGAAATGAGTTAAGCGTTTACATAATTCATTAAAGAATGATGTAAACGCTTAACTCATTTTATTTCAAGGAGCTTGAAGTGCCCGAGAATCAATTGTATGGGTAATATTGGCTGTTATTTTATAGAAAAAAACGAAACTATCAAAGTTTAAATAAGATAAAATAATAACAAAATCTTTGAAGGTTCTGGAGATAACCACAATCTGAAAAATTACAAACGGGGGAAAAAGTTGAAATTTTTTTTTCATACTATTTTTTACTTAAAACATTTTCTTTTAAATTATATAAGAAATGTATTAACTATGTTATCTTTTTAAAATAGTACCTCTTTAACTTTTTACAATGAAGCAGTATAACAGTTGCGCGAGCGAATTATTTTGTACAGCTTTACGTTACTGACATCCTAATATGTTATCATACCGGCGTGGACGGAAGAACACAAAGCAGTGGCAAATTCACTTCAACAGCAAAGCACTCAAACTAGCCATAAAAACCGGCTCCCACAAACTGTCTAGCAAAAAGGCGCTAAAAATGCCAAAAATATTGATCACGTGATTGTCTACTACTACGTCCGCAAAAACCAGAGTTAAACAAAATAAAAGCAGTAGCCATGCCAAGATCAGTCTCCTTTTCCCTTTTTCCCTACGACCAGCGATTAAGACGGTCCTGTCAACAGACTTTTAAAGTACTGGGGCAAGAAGCTGCCTGCTGCTGTCTTACTGTCACTCCACGCCGTCTCCCCCTTCCTCCTCATCGGACACAGGACAAATAGTAAGCTTAAACCCTTTCTCTTTTCTCCTTTTTTAAGTACCGTCGAACACAAGTTCCTATCATTCTTACACGGCAAAAAAAGGGGGTTGAGAGACGGCTCATTTTCTCTATTTATGCACACACCCAAACACGTGTTTTCCAAGAACAAACCTTTAAAAGAGACATTTTATACGAACAGTAAAAGGGACATTTCTGTACACAAACTCAGACTTTCATTGAGGAATTTATACAAATTAAATGAACCACGTTCAATAAATTGTTATGTTTATATGAATGTTTGAGTGCTGACTTTCTTACTTTTTATCTTTTTGTGTTGGTTACTGGCGTATTTTGCTCGTTCTTTCATGTTTAACAAGAATAGAATACGTTAGAACCCCCCACACTTTTAATTAAATTACGTAATCATTGCCTGATCACGACGTGGGCGTATAACACTTCAATGAGTAACTAGATTCATGCGCGCTAACACATTTTGGCGCGAAGACGAACTACGAGGTGAATCTTCAGTTCCAGCTAATCCTTCAACCAGGCAAGACGGATATCCTGCCCTCGCTCTGCTTTGGCTAACGGTAGACGAGTTGAAGAACTACAGGATATTCCTTAATCTAACCGACACCAATCAGCCCATTGTACTATCACTCCTTTGTTCCTGTGTTCCCGTAAATAAAAAAAAAAAATTCATATCTATTTAGTTGTGGAGACATTATTTATTTCAAGGAAGAATGGTGATCCCTTTTTTTGTGCAAAATTTCTATTTCAGTCAGATTCGGCCAGACGTTATTCTGATTTTCTTCCTGATCTAAACCAACCTCCAACCTAAAATTGACGACACGGCTGAAATAGCATCAGACAAAGAATATTTTATAACAAAAATATAAGTTTTAACAAGAGATATTTTAAGACATTAAACATATATTAATTATATTTATATAATTATATTTATAAATATTAATTATATTAATCATAAATTATAAATTATATTATAAAATAATTATATTTATAATTATTAATTATATTTATAATTATTAATCATATTTATAATTATTAATTATATATGAAATATATTTATATATTAAATATATTTATATATTTACGTGATATAAACTATGGTGATCCAGAATTGCAATTGAGAAAAAATAAATTTTATGAACAACTAATCGATACGACAAAAATAGCTAATTTCGTTCGTTTTATGAACCCCCGCCCAAATACCCGATTTTGTTTTACTAGGCAAGCGTTTGAATGATGTGAGATACAGTGTTATGCTAAACTCATTCCTTTCAGATGTCAGGCGTGATTGACGTCTGTCAACTTAAATTACCAAATATGGTAATTTCGTTTATAATTATTTCAATGGAGTATTTTGTTTTAACTTAGATAAAAAAAAAGGTGATAAATCTTAGTAAATGTTTAATTCTGGAGTCAGTGTGAATGTCCGTAACGTGAACCTCTACTTAGCGTAAAGTGATACGATCTTATATTTCCAGACGATGTTTTACTTTCGGGCTGAATTGAAGAGGCGCACAAATATGCAGTCAAAACACGGAGGTTTATGAATTGAATCTTAGACACTTTAAAAATGACTACAGCGCTAGAGTGAGGATGCAACGCGACGAAGGGGACAGTAGACATTGATTGGACGAAAGCACGTTTTATTGATTACATTTGGATGGATTTTTATTAGGTGTGTAGTTTTAAAGAAAAAAAAAAAACCAAAAAGAAAAAAGAACAAAAAGAAAAAAAACAAAAAGAAAAAACAAAAAGAAAATAAAAGAACAAAAAGAAAAAAGAAAAAGAAAATAAAACAAAAAGAAAAAAGAAAAGGAAAAAAAAGAAAAAAGAAAAGGAAAAAAAAGGAAAAAAGAAAAAAGAAAAAAGAGAAAAGAGAAAAAAGAGAAAAGAGAAAAAAGGAAAAAAGAAAAAGGAAAAAAAAGAAAAAGAAAAGTAAAAGGAAAAAAAGAAAAGAAAAAAAAGAAAAGAAAAGAAAGAAAAAGAAAGAAAGAAAAAGAAAGAAAAAGAAAGAAAAAGAAAGAAAAGAAAGAAAAGAAAGAAAGAAAAGAAAGAAAAGAAAGAAAAGAAAGAAAAGAAAGAAAAAAAGAAAAAGAAAAAGAAAAAAAGAAAAAAAGAAAAAAAAGAAAAAGAAAAAAAAGAAAAAAAGGGGAAAAGAAAAAGAGAAAAAAAACGAAACAGAAAAGAAAAAAAAAACGAAAAAAAGAAAAAAAAATATTGTGAGCGAAAATAGTGTCATCTAGTGTATTAGGAACCAGCAACTAGGTAACCTTCATAAACCTCTCTGTAGCATTACTATGGCATTTGAGGGGCAATAAACAAGAAGCCTGTCTTATCACTTGCTGGTGGTTAATGCCCCGGGTTACCCTAATCTTTCGTTCCTTTTACTAATAATGAAATAAAATACTGATTTACAAAATAATTAAACCCAATAGAAAAAAAAACAGAACGAGAAAGAGAAAGAGAAGGAACGAAAAAGAGAAAGAGAAGGAACGAGAAAGAGAAAGAGAAGGAACGAAAAAGAGAAAGAGAAGGAACGAAAAAGAGAAAGAGAAGGAACGAAAAAGAGAAAGAGAAGGAACGAAAAAGAGAAAGAGAAAGAACGAAAAAGAGAAAGAGAAAGAACGAAAAAGAGAAAGAGAAAGAGAGAGAAAGAGAGAGAGAGACTGAACAGTATCAGATGGGTGACTATTTGAGAATTTTAGGAGATGTATGTAATCTTCGCATGACTGGCATATACATTCGGCTGGGGACCGCTTGTGAATTTTATATTCCCTATAAACTTTCTCTTTCGTAGGAAACCGGTATAGCTCGCCCAGGTATTACAGGTTCGTTTTTAAATATATATATATAATAGAGTGCAAATATGTATTTCGACTTCAGATGAAGTATGGAAACGTATATAAATTACATCATCTTGGAAAGCATAAAAATGGAAGTATGTGTTCAACAAAATACGAAGGTATTGTAAAGAGTTGATATTTAACGTGTGATTTCTTTTTCAATTATGCACTGAAATACACATAACTTTTGGACGATGACAATTTAAAAACAGTAAACACGAATTTAGAAGTAGATCACCCTCCACCAAAATTAAAAACAAGGATTATTAGATGATCTTTAAAACAAATTGCTAAAATTTTTTTGTTAAAGTTAGAAATGTAGTTTTGTTGTCCGTTCTCACCATTGAATAAAATCCCCCCTCCCATGGACATAAAAAATAGTTGTGAATTTGACATAATCTTAACAGATACTACCACTTCGAGTCAAAGTGGCTTACGGTAAGAGTTTTCTAAATTAGAGCATACCCATCAGATGTAAAACAAGTTGAATAAATTTGACAAATGAATCGTAGGTCATCCTCCAGATTAACTCCTATATATAATCCTGCTCTTAAAAAAAGAAAATAGCACAAACACTTTATCATGTACTTACCTGTTATGTTAAAAAAAGACCGTGCATCAAAATTTACGAAAATTCATTCAGTATTTTTGTTTAAAAAAGAATAAAAGCAAATTTTATCGGTGAGAGCTGTCGGTCGTAATTTTCGGCATTATTAAGGTCAAGGGACATAACTCAAACTTTTGACCATAACAATGCCGAAAATGGCGGCCCACAGTTTCTACCGATAATATTTGATTTCATACTGGATGAATTTACGTAAATTTCGGTGTGCGGTCTTTTTTAAGCTAACAGCTAAGTACATACAGTTTTTGTGCTATTTTCTTTTTCAGAGCAGTATTACATAAAGGGATAAATCTGGAGAATCGCCCAATCTTGGCTCCAGCGACTAGATATGGAAATTGGAATGTAATATTGAAACTGGAAGGCGTACAAAGAAGGGTGACAAAACTAATAAGTAAAGTAAAGGAGTGCAGTTACAGGGAGAGATTGGACAAATTGGGATTGACTATTTTGCTGGAGAGAAGAATGAGAGGTGATATGATTGAGACTTTCAAGATAATAAATGGCTTTTCTAACTATGGTGGGCATTTTTTTAGTATTTCTCCTAGATCTGGAAGGTTATTGTCAAGGCCGTTTTCAAAAACTAGATCTGTTAACCAGTCAGGTTGTTTTTGCTCACAGAGTAATATGTTTTTGGAATAAGTTGCCAGATCGGGTTAAGAATAGCAATAGCGTGGATCAGTTTAAGATGAGGTTGGATATTCAGAGAAAGTGGTAGGAGGGAGAAATTGAGGGGGCACTTTTGGGAATTATCAAATGAAATATTTAACAGAATTTGATCTGGATATTGATACTGTACTAAGAGTTTAATTTTTTTTTAACAGTTGAATTGAGAAGATAGTTAAAGGGGAGATGTCATAGGGGGCATAACAAACAAATAAAAAAAAATTAAAAAATGGTATTTTAAAGGTGTGGGAGCACAAAGAGTGAAAATGCACTGACCGTAGTGAGGTGACCACGATGCAGAGAGGTCGGCCGGTATGTGTCGCGATAATGATTGTCCATTGTCCGGTATACTCTTTCGGCTTTTCGGGGCAATTACTTTGTACGATGCGATCCGTGAGAGGTCGTCGTCACTCTTCCAGAGTTCCGGTTGAGTAACGTCGTCGTCGTTCGGCTGAGAGAAACCAGCGTTCAGCAGTTGCTCCGAATTGGAACGTTTGTAGATACCGACGAGGCGAGTCGCACTTCGACTTCTATAAGACGCGTACGTATCACCAGAATACCTAAAACGAAACATCAGAAATACATACACAACGCAGTTCAACAAACAGGCATCAAACAGAACATGAAAGAAAATAAGGTACTTATATCGATCTTGACTCAGTTTTCGCGAGTTTCTGGTCGGAAGCGTTCGGCTGTGCTACGCAAACGCCCGAGAGATGGCGAGCCGATTTGTACCAGACGACAATTTTGATACGGTGCTGCGTCCTATGATTTTAAGTTATATTTTTAATAAATTTTCTAAAAGAAACAAAAACAAAACAAGCAAAACATAGTGAAGTTACTGTTATCAAAAAAATATTTTCTGTTATTTTGATATGTTGCTGCGTCCTATAGTTTTTAGTTATATTTGCAAGAACTTTTTAAACAACAAAACAAATAAAACAAGCAAAACAGAGCGAAATTACTGTTGGCAAATAAATATTTTTAACCCTAACCCTAACAACAAAAAACAAAACAAGCAAAACATTAAAATCATAGGACGCAGCACCGTATAAAAATTGTCGTCTGGTACAAATCGGCTCGTCATCTCTCGGGCGTTTGCGTAGGATAGCCGAACGCTTCCGACCAGAAACTCGCGAAAACTGGGTCAAGATCGATATAAGTACCGAAAATAACAAGCGTTATATAGTGTATTCATTTGGGAAACGTATTAATCGATATATCCTCCCTCCAGCTATGGATTCAAGAGTAAGGTAGACTAGATGATGATGGTTGGGTTACGGCAAAACCATCGTCTAGTCTACCCTACTATTCAATACATTAATTATATGTGTGTGGGGGGGGGGCAACCAAATTATGGAAAGAAATTATTAAAAAAAAGATAAACCATATACGGTATTCGAAGTTAATGGTAAACAACCAATTCTGTAGAATTTATTTTGGGGTCACTAATGGAGTTGTATGCATTCGGCATTAAATAACCATAGATGGTTGATATGCCGTAAATCAAGCCAATCCAATTTATCGTCATGTTCTTGTTTATTTTCAACGGTGATAATCTTACCTACAGAGGCTTACATATTCTTTTAAAAATACACAAGAATATGATGAGAAATTGGTTTGGCTTGGTTTACGGCATATCAGCCATCTATGGGTTATTTAATGCCGAATGAAGTTGTTAAACTGAATCCTATAGCTAGTATAATTATTTTATACTCTCAGAAAACATTGCACTTATAAAAAAAAATCACTCTTCGACAATGGTAATCTTTTTTGTTCCCAACACGATTGATCCTCAGCCGTCGCCTTCCAGTATATTTTTGGGTGGAAATAAAAAGGATAAGTAAGGTTTTGATTTTTAGAAGAATCAGATTGAATAATACGGTCGGGGATGAATATATAGATACTAGGGCATGACGTGACCAGCCGATTGATAAGATCGGGCTTCTCCGACCTCCCGTCTAGCCGAAGTAAAGGCCGAAGTGGAGTGTTGCAAATCACGTGACCATTTAAGCAACCAGGCCACGAACTGTTCAGCAACCAGGTTCCCGTTCTAAGGCATCACGGGTCGCCATCCACAGCCTACAAGTGGACCCATTTTCGGGAGGAAGGGATTACTCCTTTTGCATGGAGTTGCAGTCAGTGAATTCGTGGCCTCGCCGACAAGGTGGAGGATAGACTAGACATTCAAGCCTCTGTTGTGCCACTGACCCAACCAATATCGATTCAGAGGTGGTGCGGTTGGAGATTGCGTAGCTCTTGCTTCACTATAGACACTGTGCAAGCATCCTTACATCATTCTGAGCCGGGGTTGACAGTGTGGTCTCAGTAATTTCCTCTTATTTTCATTTAACATATACTAGCAGGGTCCCCTTACGTTGCCCGGGAATGAATGCAGTGAATGAAGACTGCTGTATACTCCTACTCCCAGCCCTGAACCCCACATTTCTATTTTTATTCCCATTTTTTAAAATTTCTATTATTCTCAATTTCCAGGTTATAATAAAGCAAAGAAAAAAATTGTCGAGTTGTTTCTGGCTATCTAAATGCTTCTATCTATCCGTATATTACATGACAATATTTGCTTACAATGTTCTAAAGCCCAAATGTTTTAACTTTGAATAATATAGGTTTTGTCACATGACAAAGTCAATCAATCAGATATTCATCCTTGTATATTATAACATAAGTATTGTTATCCATATTATGTTAAATATTTAGGCCAGGTGTACCGAAAAAGCCATTAGACAAGAGTAGACGCACTTAAGATGGACACACACCTGGCCGAAAAATAGAAGAAAACAACATAACATGATTGGTTGTCGAAAATAAAATTATCGTTGGTTTAAGTTAAGCCATCTGTTTTGGAAAAATAAACATGGTAGATTGTCAGAAATAAAATAATTGCTGATTAAAACCACCTGTAACAGTTAGCGACAGAAAGAAATACCCCGTCGCTGAATAAAACGCCCTGGAGGCGTGGCTACATTGACAGTGAAGTCCCACAGTGGGCGTTTGCAGGAGGAGACGTGGATATCACAAATTGTGATATAATATCAAGGCGAAATTGATATTGGCGATTTAGACACGAGAAAAACCACTCCGTCAAATCCTTGTGCGTTCGTCTTCCTCCCTCACTAACCCACACTCCTTCACCGCCACCGACAATAAAGCTATATACTTATATTTTTTATATATCAGTGTGTTGTCATTTTTTTAAAGCACAGTAGAAATACAACAATTGGGCTAGCGGGAGTTTTAGAAATTCAATGGTTAATAATAAAAAAGAAATCTATATTGTTAGGTATCCCAGATCAACATTTTACTTTCAATCCTCTCGTAATATTCATCATCATTCAACTATGTATCCCAAATCAAAATTTTATTCTCATTATATCTAAACACTTTTCATGTTAGCACACAGATCGTTGCAAAACATAAACAATGGTACCAAAATTATTATGCTAACTTAATTAACCACTGAATTATGACCGTTTAAAGTTCGTTGGAAATTACAAAATTTGCCTTATTGTGTGCGATTGGTCTTGAAGCCAATTTCCACAGTGGATAACTAAAAATGTAAACCTCAAATATCTTTACAAATGTTATGTCATCTTGTGGTAAATGAAAATTAGACATAATGGAAGCAATAATAATTATATAAAATCAGTAAAATCCGATTACATTTTGAAAAAAAAAAAACGTGCAAAAATGACACGAAAGCGTAACTATGTTTGTACAAGATTCATTTCAACAGCTAACGCATTGAAACTTTTTAATATGATTCATAGCACATTAGAGATCAAGCTATAGATATATGTTTAATAGTGAATCAGTAAAATCAACTCAGAGTTGAATTATGTAAAAGCAGACGTAAACGCAATTTCATAATAGGACAAACATCTTAAGTATTAAGTCGTTACAAAAATAATGGCCGCCAGAAGCGCTGGGTTTAAAAAAGTCATTTTAACAGAAATTTTAGTTTATATCTGTTAACTTTTAACTTTTATAATAATTAATGTGTTCTCAATAATTACAGGGTGGGCCAAAATAAGGGTCCTATCTTTAAATTTGAATAACTTGAATTTGAATAACTTCCACAAAATAAAAGTTAAACTCACCAAACTTTATGTGTGTGTAGACTGACCCTTCCGAGATTTTTTGAAATAAACAAAACAAATTTTAGCCGAAAAACACTTCTTAAAACTTACAAAAACTAAAGTATTGTTTTTTACACTGTTTTGAGTTTTTTAAGCAAAAATAATGTTTTCTAAATGAGGGTACGTTCCTTAGGGCTAATACGGCTCATGCTTGCTTCGGAAGGGGTCCTTTACTTATTCTAAAAAAAAAAAATCAAAAAAAAAATCAATAAATAAAAAAGTCATGAATTTTTAAAAATAGGACCCTTATTTTTGCCCACCCTGTATTTGTAACTCTTTTTCAGATAGAAAGTACTTTTGAAGCATAGAAGACCCCCTCAATGATGAACATGTGAAAACACGACCTTCGCCTTCTTATGTTGCGCAGTGCACCCAAAACTTCTGCCAATATCAATAGAGAGATGGATCCATAAGCGATCGGACAGTACGAAGGTGATTCCAGAAATTCTGTAGTGGAGATGAGAGCTTTGAAGATGAAGGTAGAGGACGGCCGTGTCATTTTGACAATTAACAATTACAAGCACTTGTTGAGCAAAATCCACGTCAAAGTGTTCTAAGAAATGTCTCAGACACTTGCTGTCATCACTGCAACAGTTTCGCGTCATTTACAGAGTATTGGAAAGGTGAAAACATTTTTTATGAATAAATGTGCGTTTCTGAAATCGGAAATCATTTTTGTAACGACCTAATATATCGAGTGGTCTTTTTTCTTTAATTCATAGAGATTCACAATATCGCGCACACAAAATTTGAAAAGCAACATTTTTTTTATGTAAAAGTAAATCACCCTCCACCAGAAATAGTAATCAAACTTGAAGTAGCCTGAACAAAAATAAAAAGAAAAAATTAATGACAATTGTTGATTTATAAAGAGAAAAAATTAATTTTTTTTACATTCAAATTTTATCAAAATAACCTAAAAATTAAACGAGATATCACAAGTTGAAGGGAATTTCGATACATTTACCAGTTTTCACACCCTAAACTAGGCTGGTTTATGGGTATCATTATAATTGAGCATTCGTGTCTGTATATTGGCCTAAAGACTACCCAACAGAATTGCATCAAATGTAACATTAAGCCGAGTGCACCAAATGCTAATACCGGAAATACTAAAACAAACACTTAAATACTCCAAATCTATTGAACGTAATTGCACCACATTTGCCATGAAGCGCACTTGGCATTCTGGATATTGTATGCAGAACAATTATATCATTACTACCTATAAACTATCATTACTAAATATAGCATTACGACATATAAAACTAATAAACCTTTACACTCTCCAAAAACATTGAGCAAAATTTGACTAAATTCACCTTGAATATGTCAGGTGTGTTATAAGGAGAGAAAGAGGGGTTTAAAATTAATATGCTATTTCGACGACTGTTTATTTCCAACAGACATAAAGGCAAAAAAAAAAAGAAAGAAAGAAAAAGATAGTCAACAAATAACTGTTACCAAATGAAATAAAATATAATCTTCTACTGATCTGCGCAGATTTAAAGTTTTGAACCTGTTCTTAAGTGTTTGTTCTTTTCTGATTTTCTATCGCTATCTCCAAGCTGTGAAAAACAACATGTCCACCACGTGCGACCACATGAGATCGGATTGTTCGGTACAGTGCAAAGTATTTGGAAATAAAGAACTTTAAAACCAGTTTGAGCAAGTAAAAACTGTACACATCTGTCGAAAATTAAATATCTGACCGATTGGTGACAGTTATTAATTGTATTTTTGTTTCATTTTCGCTTTTTCACTCGTTAAGCATACGACATCAAATCTTCAAATCAACTAAAGAAACAACGCCATCTTGAATTTAATTTTCCAACGCCTTGTTAATAGCGATAGAAAATCAGATGAAACAAATACTTAAAAACAGTTGAAAAACTTAAAAGCTACGCAGATAAATAAAAGATTAAATTCTCTTTCGTTTGGTAACAGTTATTTGTTGACTATTTTTTTTTCACCCCTATTTTTACTAATAATTATAAACAGATATGCTCCAAAACTATCCGGTAACATTGCAAATTTGACGTAAAAATCACTTGTGATTCCGGATGTAATTAAATTAAGAATCTATATAACAATCGACTTGACCCTTCCTTAGCACGACCATTACGCCGCCAAAACGCTTGCGCTAAATGTAAGTCAGATAAACGCTGGTTAACTCCCTATGAGGACTGAACCCCCTCCCCTCATTTGTAAAAAAAAATATCATTTTTTCTGAAATATTTAAAAGTACATTCATTGCCCCCTCCCAAATCCCAAAGTTGTAGTTTATGACCGTCTACATTATCCAAGTGGCAATAATCGCAGGGGGAGACAACTCATGCTAATATTATTAAGAACAAATTATGCAGTAAAAGAAAATTTCAACAGATTTTTTTAATAAGTTTGAGTTAAAGTTTATTTCTGCATTATTTGTATTGAAATGGTTTGTTTTAATAGCAGTTCTATTTTTTAATTTTTCGCCTGTTTCATTTTTAAAGTAACTTATTTACTGTTTTTTTTTTTTTCATTTTAAACTAACTTATTCATCATGCGTTTTCATTTTAAACAGGTATATCGAAAAGGTTAGCTCTCCAAATAGCTGTCGACTAATTTTGTCTGATTTTCCAAGCGGTGAAAGGGCAAATTAATCCATTTTAATTTGTTTTATTTATGCTGATTTATTTATTTGTTTCTTTAATTTTTATTTGGTGAATATAAATTAACAAATAATAAAATCAAACTCTTTATTAAAAATGTTGCCACTCGGACTTAGGGTAATTGGAAGGGTTAAGGGAGGGTACGTTTTTTGTAAGAAACAAATAAAATCAAACAGTGTTTATTAAAAGTGAAATTTAAAAATATTTCAAATTAAATATTATAATAATGACGTATTCAATATAGAATATTGCCGAAGAAATTGTCTTTAGAATACAATTTAATCCGCACACAAAAAAAAAAATCAGAAAAGTTAATATTTAAAAAAGAAATCAGACTACAAATTAATCCAGTGGATTAATTTATCCTGTCGCCACTTGGTAAATAAATTAAAAAACTCGTCGATAAAATTTGGCAGCCATTTTGAGAGCAAGCTGCTTCAATATAAAGTTTTAAACTAATTTATCGTTCGTTTTATTTTTTGTAATCATTCATCGTTTGTTTTCATTTTTAAATTTATCGTTTGTTTTTAATTTGTTTGTTCATTGAATTATTCTTTGTTTACTTCCTAAATTCATAATTAAGTGCTTTTTTAGTATATGCTCCCTGCAGAAAATTATTTTCATGTAAAAGCATTATTTTGTACTTAGTCATAGTTTCTCACTCACGGCACGAAAAAGAATTTAAAAATATCAAGCAGAACTTTAATTAGAACGATTTTTCCATTTCCATAAGGGCGATATAAAACGTCGACTCGCTGACATTTTGGGAGTGGCCGATTGATGGAATAGCTAACTAAGAGCAGATAAGTGTCGCGAAATTGTGTGCCCTAGGTAGGCACGTGTGACCTAATTAGTACTTTTGAAGAATTTCTCTGAACATGGATGTGAATGATTTAAACTTGAAGGATTTGGTGTATTTGTGATTAAATATATATTTTATTATTATTTCTTTCTTTTTAAAATCCTAACAATGAAAACGGAGTTATTGCCCTTGGCTATTCCATCGACCGCTCACACCCAAAATGTCGGCTCACACCCAAAATGTCAGCGAATACAGGTTGTACATCGAAATAGAAAAATCGTTCTAATTAAAGTTCTGCTTGATATTTTAAAATTCTTTTTCGTGCCGTGAGTGAGAAACTATGACTGAGTAAGTACAAAATAATGCTTTTACATGAAAATAATTTTCTGCATGGAGCTTATACTAAAAAAGCACCCATAATTGCAGTATTTGATTGTATGCTGCTTAAAAAAAATAAAAACACGTCATAACCAACAATATTTTCTAAACAACAAATAGGTTCATATTGTAACTTTAAAAAATTATAATCTTCATCGCTTGACTTTGCATGTTTTTATTTTAATAACTACTATAAACAATTTTTTTTAGATTGTTCAATCAAAATAAATGAATTTTACTCATTAAAATTCACGAAAAAAAAGTTATGTTCATTTACTTTACGCAGACACCCCCCCCCCCCAACTTAACTATTCAATTTGAATTCATTCATCTATTTTTATTAATATTGAATAAAATTCGGTTTAAATATAAATCGGATCTTGTTTTTTGTCTTTTTTAAAAATTAAAAAAAAGAAGTTTTCTAAACTTGTTTGAAAGCTATCATTCATTATCGACAGCCTGTATTTTCAGCATGTCTCGTCTACACCAAAGTGTATGATGTCATTTTCGATCGAACAGGCCTTCTTAACGAAGGTCGTGATCGTACACGTCCGCCCAAACTTCAGATCGTACAGTGTATTTTTCTATTTAAAACAAATTCTTTAAATCACTATTGTACTGAATAATTCGGCGTTTGTACTCGGGGCAAACATATTGATTGAAGAAGTTCAGCATGATCGAAACAACAAAAATAAATCAGATCTTATTTTGAAAATTTTTTTTATTTTTTTAATTTCCTTTTCGCTGATTTTTATCTGATATTTATACGCATTATATGCGGACATAAAATTGTAACACCTCGAGGTTTGACCCCAAATGTGCTGCGTTTCTCCAGGAGACCAACGGAGATCTCTACAGTATTTGTTAGGTACGTGCAAAATCAATGGCTGATTCCCAAAATGTAAAAACATTTCAACCCTCCCTTCACCTTAAAATTCACCAAAATTCAGGAAATCAACCAATTTTAATGAAATTTTCAGTACTTATCAATCAACGATCACGTAATATAATGAAACCATTATTTTTCTTAAAAAGGTACATTCTTTTATAATTCACTCTCTTAAGACTTTAATTTAATAATTATCTTTGAAACAGTTCCAGAAAACTGATATTTACTTTTCCAGCGATTTTAAAACATGGTTTATTGAATCTTCAGTTTTAACGGATTTTTCACTGTTTTGATAGCATTTTCCATTATAATTTTTTTCACACGTAAATATACATTTGTTTCCTTTTAGATATTAACTTAATGCTTTTATCTTTCAAACACAATCCAAAGTTAAACGAAAACTACTTTGAAAGATTAAGAAAAGACACTTAAGAACTATAGTCAGTATAAGCGACGGCCATTTTTGCACGTACCTAGTATTTGTTTACAAAAAGAAAAATACAATTTTGTAAATCAGGCATAAAGCCAAGTCCGAAGATTTCTACCGACAGCTGTGATAATCCCGTTTTGTCGCTGGCAGACGACGCGGGATGAATCGACTCACTTGTTCACCTGTTTGTACCTTTGGACGTGTAGCACTTTTTCCAGCTGCCAGTGACTCAATCGCAGTCATTTAAAAATAAAGAATAGTCTTCAATATTAAAGATAAGCATATAATTATCTCCCCCCTCGAATACATGTTTTTTCGGTTTATTTTTACTTTTCTACTTTTCCACACGCCGCCAGCGGCCCCCACCGCCAAATGGCTCAATCGTAGTCATTTAAAAATAAAGAATAGTCTTCATTATTAAAAATAAGCATATCATTGTCATTTTATTGCTCCCCCCTCCTCGAATACAATTTTTTTAGTATCTTTTATGTTATACTTAATCTTTTGCACTTTAAGGATAGCGCTGATATAATAACGTTATTTAGAAACCCATTATAAATAAAGAAACACCCATTATAAATTATAAAAAAACAATATTTCACATACATATATATATATATATATGTGAAATGTTTTTTTTTTTAAATTTATAATGGGTGTTTTTTAAAAAAATTACTTTCCTTTTCCTCTCTCGGACACTGTCCAAGTTTCTTTCTACCTATAACAAACGGTATAGGTAACCTTTATGAATAAAACCTTTTCGTTGTTGTTATAAAGAGGTTTTCTTAATTCATTTCGTGTCTGAAACCTAAGATAGGGTCAACGTCCCTCTTATTTACAAATGTCTGCTGATCAATATTTACGAAAGTATTATTTTTTAAATAAAAAATGTAAAACCGATATCATTTGGTGATAAAATTACTTAAAAAATTAATTTTTTTAAATTAAAATAGTTCAATATAAGCAAAAGAAACACATCCATGCGATAACTCGCCTAAGAACTTCATTAATATAGATTAACAAAAAATATGCGAACTCCGGAGGGGGCCATATTTTTTGCTAATATATATATATATATATATATATATATATATATATATATATAGTCTAAAGAAGCTTTGAGTTATTTTAAACAAAAAGACAAAAAAAAAGAAAAGAAAAATGCAGTTTAAATTCCCAGAGAAACTAACTAAATCCAAAATATTGCAGATTTAACATTCGTTGGAAAATTCATGAATAAATAAAAAATATATAATAGTAAGTAAATAAAATAAAAAGGGGGATTAAGTATCTAACAGTGAAACAAAAACAGGAGACCTTAACGTAAGCATCTCATATTAACACGGGGATCATCAGCTGTTTACCATGTAACTGTTTCGGAGATTTAAAAACATATATATATATATATACAGGGTGGGCAAAAATAAGGGTCCTATTTTTAAAAATTCATAACTTTTTTATTTATTGATTTTTTTATTTTTTTTTTTAGAATAAGTAAAGGACCCCTTCCGAAGCAAGCATGAGCCGTATTAGCCCTAAGGAACGTACCCTCATTTAGAAAACATTATTTTTGCTTAAAAAACTCAAAACAGTGTAAAAAACAATACTTTAGTTTTTGTAAGTTTTAAGAAGTGTTTTTCGGCTAAAATTTGTTTTGTTTATTTCAAAAAATCTCGGAAGGGTCAGTCTACACACATAAAGTTTGGTGAGTTTAACTTTTATTTTGTGGAAGTTATTCAAATTCAAGTTATTCAAATTTAAAGATAGGACCCTTATTTTGGCCCACCATATATATATATATATATATAACAGATTTTAGCGATATTGAATTTTCATGCTAATTCACTACAGCAAGCCACTATCAATAGACTGCCTTCTCTTTCATGAAACGGTCATGATTAAAAAAAAAAAAAAAAAAAATTAAAACGGCACATCAAATTTTTTGAGGTAAAGATTTTAAGGTAACATTAATAAAAATTAGCTGGAATAATTTTTTTAATGAAAATTAAATTTAAATATATTTTTACTTGATTATTGGAAACTATTAAATAATTCGAATAAAAAAATATGGGTATTTTTTACAATACTCAGCAGAGTCGCCAACGGGGTCCAAAAAACGAACGAGAACGGAGTAAAAAAAAAAAAATGCAACAAGTTAAGGTGAGCTACGTCGAGAATAGATATTTTCCTACTTACCTATGACATTTGTTTGTATTTTTACGTTGTATAAATGGGTTTTTATTAGATGTAAAAAAAAAAAATTCTTTTGTTTTTTTACATGGATTTTCAGTAAAACAAAATGGCGGTATCGGCCTTATGTCCTTACGACCCCCCCCCCAAATCGCCATTATTTTTTCTCAAGTGTTCGTGTGACAAAACTATTGATTTCTAATAATAAATAGCGGTTGGAACGGTTTAAAAATACAAACAAATGTCACAGGTAAGTTAGAAAATTACTTTTATCGCTTAAAGTTACTTTTATTTGTTGTATATTTGTTTTTTTGAGCGTTTTTATTGTAAAAGATACCCAAAAATATTTTTTATTTTAAAATTTTATTTTTATCGTGCAATAATTTATATCAGTTTGAAATCGTCTAAATTACACTTAAAACGTTGTTTATGACCGTTCGGTACGAGAGAAACAGATCCCTGATGGCGGCCCACTGCCACGAATTCGGAATAGCGGCACGTGAGCAAGAAAATTCAATATCGCTTAAATGTTTATGTATTAATATCTATTTTAAAATCAGAGATCGTCTCTGTTGGCATTTCTTCTTGCGAAAGAGTGCAGAGGGAATGATTTTTTTTTTTTAAACGTGAGCTTATTCCTCACACACACAGAGTGTACAGTGGCAATTGGGTTCTTTTATAGTACAAGGTCGCGTTAAAAATTCCATTTTTCCCTTTTGGGTTGAGAGCACAAATAAACCGGCAGCCTTAATAAATTGGGCTTCTTGGCCTTTTGGCTAAGATCAAAATGTAGTATCTGTTCCGATGGATACTGCACGCCTGTCCTGTGCAGTTCTAGGAGGTCCACCCTCCCAGGCTTTGCCTCCCCTCTTTGGGGAGGAGTAAGTTTATTGCTTACTGTCTGGGGCGCCCATACCGGGGAATGCCGACGGGGCTGCCCAGGCAATTTTTAAATGGCCAGAGTGCTCACCTCTCGAGCGCTGGCTTTTCAAACCCCACTTTCTCGACCCGATCTTGGGTCACATCTTACTTGTGGGAGTAAGATAAAACTGGCCTTGTGCCTAACTCCTGGGGAGGAGTAAATAAAACAAATAAACCGGCAGCACTTTTTATATCCACCACTATCCGCCGGGATTTGTCTCACGTGACTCAAATGAACCAATCAATCGCAATCATCTAAAAATAGAGAATCGTCTTCAATCTTAAAAAATGCCATTTTATCCCCCCCCCCCCAACCCCGGAATACAATATTTATCTTTTCGGTTGATTTTTATTTTGTTACTTTTCAAAATAAGATTAACGTTTATGGATTTTCCTCACATTACTAAATCTGCTCTCGATTTAAATAATTCAACTTAAAGAAAGTTATATTTAAAAAAAAAAAAGGCAACAAATAAATGTTACCGAAGACAATACAAATTACTCTTCTACTTACCCATATAAGTTTATTTGTTTATTTTATTATTTTTTATAAATGATATTCTTATTTATTTATTACACTAAAAATGAAGAATCTGTCATTTCTTTTTTTTTTTTTTTTATCGTTTTAATGTATTTAAATTCAAGGATCCCTTTTTTTCGTAGCCTTTTCTTTTAGGTAAAATAATTCCCTTAAATTTTTTTTTTAAATTACCGATGTTTACAAATTCTTTTTTCATTATGTTGATTTTGTATAGTTAAGCATTTGACACTTCTGCATTTCAACCGTCACTTGGATTTAATAATTGAAGAGTTCCATTTATTCCACAGAGTCAACCGATGTTGACTGTTTGATTTTCGTTTTAAATTATAAATTTTCGTTTTAAAAGATCACTGTTGACTATTTTGAGAAAGTTTTAATTCATACAATAAAAAAGACACATTTTTATTATTTTAAAATTTTTTAAAATTATTAAAATATTTTCATATTCAATAACGATACATCGCTGTCAATATTGACATTTTGAATAAAAACATCTAATTCGGTTACTTCCGGTTGATTGTCTGAGAGGAAAGCAAAGTGACAAAAGTGTAAACAAAATGGATGGAATAATCGGTCGTTCTGTAAAATATTTAAGTTAAGCGACAGTTGACCAGTTTTTATCGCCGCCACTTACAACTACTTACCGCCAGACGGTATTTTATATTGTTGTTTTGTTATAATAAAAAAATCAAAATAAATAATGAATGAATAATTTGTAAACATCAGCAATTAAACAAATATAATTTTTTAAAGGGAATAATTTTACCTTAAGAAAAATGCTACGAAAAAAAAGGGATGCTTGAATTTAAACACCTTAAAACGATAAAAAAGAAATGATAGATTCTTCATTTTTAGTGTAATAAATTAAATAAAAAAAAACAAACATTTATAATAAAAAAATAAAATAAACAAATAAACTAAACAAATAAACTTATACGCGTAGGAAGAAGAGTAATTTATCTTACCTTTCGTAACATTTATTTGTTGCCTATTTAAAAAAATATAACTTAGTTATATTTGAAGTATTTAAATCGAGAGCAGACCTAGTAATAGTAATGAGGGAAAAATCCATTCTATCTGAAAATGTAACAAAAAAATAAACCGAAAAGAACAAGCCATTTTATTTATTGGGGGGGGGGGGAATAAAATGACAATCCGGTGTTCATTTTTAATAATCAAGACGATTATATGTTTTAAAATGATTGCTATTAATTTGTTCATTTGAGTCACGCAAGACAAATCCTGGCGGATATAAAAAGTTCTGCCGCAAATAAACTACAATAGTCGTCTTCTGTCTTGAATTAAACTATAAAGACAAACAGCCAAATAGTACAGCTTATTTGTACTCCAAATCCAAAGGTAAATAGGAATTTCTGAGAAAGCGGCCCTGTCCTATAAAATAACAATAGTATTTTTAGGACAATTATCAATATTAAGAAAACAACTGTATTTGTTGTGGGACGAATTTACAACATTAAGTAATTTATATTTAGGAAATTTGAAAGTATGAACAAAAGTTATCTCCCCTTAATTTTCCTTCAGAGTTATCTACCCTTAGATTGATAAATGACTTGATTTTAAAACAGCTGTCGAATCGGATTTATTCCATGCGGATTTTTACATCTGCCCGGGAGATTGTTTTGACCGACGCCTGATCGAATCTCCATGAACGTTTTATCAGATATCATTGCTGCTAAACATTCCATTAAAATGGAATAATTTTGAATTTGTGTGAATAATAAGTGAAATGGCTTACATGTTGTGCGGTTGCTGGTGATCGGAGGAGGACCGGGTGCCTTTTGGCTTGGCCAAAGTCTAAACCTAGTAACGACTCTCGCTTTGCTTTTATACCTCCTGCTGGAAGTGAATAATTTGCATATCTGTCGATTACTGATTATTTAGGAGCATTTCTCGCTTCTGGCAGGAATTCTATTGATCTTTACCTTTTTTTATTTTTATTTTAGAATTCTTTCTAACAAGGATACTATTTTTTTTTTTTTTTTTATAGAATTCTTTCTAACAAGGATACTATTTTTTTATTTATTTTTTTTTTTTAGAATTCTTTCTAACAAGGATACTATTTTTTTATTTTTTTTTTATTTTTTTAGAATTCTTTCTAACAAGGATACTATTTTTTTTTTTTTTTTTTTTTTTTAGAATTCTTTCTAACAAGGATACTATTTTTTTTTTTTGTAGAATTCTTTCTAACAAGGATACTATTTTTTTTTTTTTTTTTTTAGAATTCTTTCTAACAAGGATACTATTTTTTAATTTTTTTTTTTAGAATTCTTTCTAACAAGGATACTATTTTTTTTTTTTATTTTTTTTTTTTTTTTTAGAATTCTTTCTAACAAGGATACTATTTTTTAATTTTTTTTACTTGACTCCTGACAGAGTTAGGGGTCGCGATTTTGCAATATTTCGCAACTTTTTACGCTTGACCCAACTCTGATCTACTAACTGCCCGTTAGGCGTCGAAGGAATTTTCGTCAATTTTTAGTGTTTGTTAACAAAAAAAGTAGTCTCTTAATTATTGATTTTGCGAGGGGGTAAGGGGTGATTATGGGTCCCTATTTACTTGTCTTCCCACGAGGGCAGAGTTAGGAACAAGTTAGGGGTTTTAATGTGGGAGAAATCCAGCTTTCCAAAAAGGGGTACTCTGGATTGGTACAAAAATAAAAGTTGCTTCAGTCTGCGAGGATTCACCCTTCGTTGACCGAGGACATAACATTTTTTTTACCTCCCCAGAAGGTTAGGCACAAGGCCAGTTTTTTTTTTTTATCTTACTCCCACAAGGTAAGATGTGACCCAAGGTCGGCTTGATATTTTTTTATTGCATTTTGGAATTTTTTTCGAAATGACTAAAAATTATAGGACGCAGCAACGTATCAACAAAAAATATTTATTTGATAACAGTAACTTCGCTATGTTTTGCTTGATTTGTTTTCTTTTGTTGTTTCTTTTAGAAAATTTCTTGAAAATATAACTTAAAATCATAGGACGCAGCACCGTATCAAAATTGTCGTCTGGTACAAATCGGCTCGTCATCTCTCGGGCGTTCGCGTAGGATAGCCGAACGCTTCTGACAAGAAACTCGCGAAAACTGGGTCAAGATCGATATAAGTACCAATGATTCCCCTAAATTTAATGTTAATCGCTGGAAATTAACTGAGCAGAAACACTAAAATATGAATGACCCCCACCCACCCCATTTTCCAAATAACATTTATTTCCAACTCCAACGCTTTTAGAGCCGAAAGTGAGAAAATGAATTCATTTGATATATAAATCTCCGCGGTGGAAACATAACATACCCCGCACAAACCATAAGCATTTATTTATAAAAGTCAGGGTACTTCTATAGCTGGGGATCCATATCGATCCGAATGTTTTCGATTTACAAGACAGACTTGAAATGAACGAATCGTTGCAGAGCATTAAATTAGTACCGACATTAAATAAAGCAACTTTTTTCATTTTTTCCCCACTCCGTGTTCCGAATGAGTGTAATAATTGTCTTCAAATCAGTAAGTGAATCAACTTTTTGTTTGATGAAAATTTTTATTCCAACTTTATTTTTTGAGAGGGAGGGGAGGCTAAAAAATATATATTTTTTAACCCTTACCTTACTTTACCCTAATCCTAACCTAACCCTTTGTCACCTCGGTTAAATTCATTTTGGTTTTGCATTCGTCTGCTTTATTTTGTCGCGGCTTTCAAAACCGTAAACGGCTTCGACCATTTCCGGTTTGTTTCGTAAATTGCAATCGGAAACAATTTAGCCGATATGGACCCACCACCCTCAGCTACAATAATGCGCTTTCCACATTAGTAACAACTTGAATAAGACGCAAAGTTTGGATAAATGTTCAAAATATTCAGAAACGATTCTGCACGTTTTGATAATATCAGGTTACAACGAAAGTTTTATCCGTTTTTATGGCTCGAGTTTCGCTGAAGAAACTACGAAAATAGGCGAACGACTCCGGTGTTGGTTATAGCATGGCGATTAGATGCTATGTTTCAATTACACCACGAGTTTTATGCTTTCTAGAAACAACCTGGTGAAATTCATCTTGTTAGTTAAAAACTAGCAGTTAATTTCTAGAATCATCGCTGAAAACGTTTGATTCGGGCTCCATATCATCGCTTTTTTGTTGTACAAAATACCTTGTTATTAATGTAAATTCTTTTGTCACTGTTTCGAAAAAGGCAACCAAAAATTTGCAGTGACGTATTTACTAAGAATGTGAACGGAGAAAGACGAAGCAAGTTACGCCATTCCGAATGTTACCGAAACCCATGTTAAGAATAGATTTTAAAACTGCCTGTAAATCTATGTTTACGTTATCCGAAATAGTACCCCCATTTAGAACCAGGCGACTTTAATGAAGTAAAATGTTAAAATAACACTAAAAACATTGTTCATTTTTAAATTGTGGATATCAGACGACCTTTTTAAGCAATTAGAACGAACTTGATTCACAATGTCGTCTGTTATACACAAAATAAAAATGAACAGTGGGAGAAATCAGAAATTGATCACTTTATTTCATTAAAGTCGTCTGGTTAAAAACAAAACAAAACAAAAACTTGACTTGCTCCGTATTTTTCCGTTCGATTTCGTAGCATTCGTAGTACATACGTCACCAGTAATTTTTTTTGTTGCCCTTTACAAAACAGTACCAATTTTTTGTCTAAATAAAATCGGTATAAACATGTGGGTTCCTGTGGTTGAGAGAGCCTTTCCCAACCTCATACCCAAACCCTCGGTCGATGGCTGTCGTAAGCCGAGGGGGGAACAAAAGTTCTTCACCGAACGCCGAGCCACGCTTAAGGCTTCACCGGGGCCCAGGGCTCTCATACAGCCTAGGAAAAGACTATACTTGGAGTTAATGGAGGGTTCCGCTTTGGATTCGCTTGTGGAGCGGTTGAGATGGTCGAGGAAAGACCCGCTCGCAGTGGAGTTTGGCGTCAGGCCACAGTTTTCTCAATAACTCCGGATATTCTCTGACCTTGCGATTGGTCCGTAACGTACTTCCCCTTTATGACAAGCTGATCAGAGACAAAGTGAGGACATATCCTTACTGCCCGTGCTACGACAATCATTGAAAAGAAACGATCGAGCATGCCTTTTTCACTTACAGCAAACTGCAGCGACTCTGGGAGTATATCAACGAGGTAATGGCGCGTATCGACACCGAGCATCCGATGGCCCTGAATTTAGCATCTACAACGTAGCCCCGCCGTGGCCTAGGAAGAAAAGAATGTTTTTTTTTCTAGCCATCCTAGCCGTAGCGAGAACGATGCCGTAGGATTCACGTCTTGATCAGGTCCATGGGGTCGAATCTGTTTCCGATCGGGATCTGGTCGTCAACTTTAAACATCAGCTTAAAGTGAAGATCAGATGTGATTAGAGGAGATTAGATCGCACGGAGTTCGATATGAAGTGAGTACGCAACAATAGTGTGTGCATCCATCGAGGAGCCAGGTATGAGCACGAGTTCCCTGCTTAGGCATGATGCATACGGTCCTGGGTTCTGCGGAACTGATTTCCTCAATTTTAACGGACCCTTAGATGGTAGAGAAAAGGAGCTTTAATCCATTTTTGTTTTTTGATACTAGAGCCTCAAAAGATGCCTACTCCCCACATTTATTTTTCTCATCCACTCCCACGTTCCATTTTGATCTGCTTTATTTTTGACATCCAACTTAGCTCCTACTCCCATTTAGAGACCGACCTGCTTGTTTTTCGATCACCCAGAAAACAGTGGGCGGTCTATCACATAGCAGAGGGTTAGGAAGGGCTCTACTAACCTACACTTTTCTTTCTTTTTGAAAATTTGTAAATGTTGTCCCAATCCCCACGATTAATTATTTGTAAATAAAATCTTTTAAAAACAAATTGTGGATCATTTAAGAAGGATCAAGCCACAGAGTTATTGTGGTATTTTGGTGAGAGTGTTTAGCGAAAGGTAAGCCCAAAAGTTTTTAACAAAATTGGATCGCCATCGACCCCCACTTTTCTCCAAAACGATTTGGGCTTCATGCTGAAGGCAAAAGATGAACTTTAGGATTATTGTTTTAATTAAAAAAAACTTGATAGGAATGTATACTTTTTGCTTACATAAAAATCGCCGTAAATGTTCGGCTTTTTAAAAAGATTTCTCCGAAGTTAAAGTCGTAGTTAGCGATCACAAGGATACAGGTTACAATAGTTAACTAAGACCAGGGTTCAACTATAAACGACAACGGCAGCAAAAATCCGCCATTAGCAATATTTTGAATCTATGCTTGATTTCTAAGCCTGGCCCTGGTTGGTGCAAACATTAACTCCGTTTCTGATTTACCCAATCAGGGGCCATCTCTTATACGAGCCGAGTACCTGACCAGAGTTTATAAAATGCAATGCTCACTACCTTTTTCCTCTTTTCGGCCACGAGACGGCACAGCTATCTAACTCATCAACAACGCTTCCTTCAACCCCCAAACTTCTATCATGGCCGCCCCTCTCCTATCCAGGTTGGTAGAAGAGTAACTGATCTTGCCTTTAGTAACATTTATTTGTTGCCTATTTGTTTGCTTTTTCACCCTTATTTTGTACCGTTGGATATAATTATAAATCGCCGTCTATACAAAAAAACAAAACAAAAATGGGTTCTTCAACAGAATTTGAACCACACAAAACCGACTTTTCTCGAACTAAACCTAAAACTTAGTTTAGGGTTGGGCTAGGGTTTTAAAAACAGTTCGGTTCAAATTCTTTAGAACTAGCCGGAAACAATTGATTCGAAAAACTCTTCGTTTGTTTTCGGCTAATTCCGGAACTCTGCTTTCTAAAAGTCGGTTTAGTTAGGTTCAAATTGTGTAGAAGCACCAAAAAATGTGATATGTTATATAACAGAAAAACTAAGAATCATTCTTGCAGTTAAATAAACAATCGATTAAGTTCTACATTCTATTATGTTTAACTAGCAAAAATATGCCGGAAGTTTTCATGTAAATCATCTCTTGAAAATGAAGTGACAAAAAATCTTTTTAAAACTATCCTTTTACGATTTTGTAAAAGGATAGTTTTAATTAATAATCAATGATAGGATTATCGACAAAACGATTTTTGTATATAGAAGAGAATTTGTCAATACAAATTAGAAATGTATATTAGAGAATATTAGTTTATTAGAAACTTATGAAAACTATGAAAATGAGGAATATCGATATCTTTTTGAAGGTATTTCAAAAGATCCTTGTATCATCAAAACCACCAAAATCAGACCGGCAGAGTTATTTTGAATTTTTTTTTTTACACAAATTATTGTGGACACTTCTGCAGTCTTTATGAAGCAGCTGCCGATTAAGAAATCGAAATTGAAGAGTTCCGTTTTTTTCTCCAAGTACCATTCATTCATAATTCACCGGAAGTTGAATTTACCGGGAGTTGAAATAGAATTTAGTTTTTAGAAAATGGAGTTAAATGAACTGAATCTTCGCGACATTGGTAATTTAATGAACCAGACGCAAAAAACAATAGATTTTTTACAGGCTCATCGCCTGATTTCTTGCAGTCGGACATGCCCGTCATGTCAAAGACAGATGCAGATGGCAAGCCACAATGGAAGTGATGGATTTATTTGGAAATGCTCACGGAGGAACCAGCCGCAAAAAACAATAGATTTTTTACAGGCACACCGCCTGATTTCTTAATGTTGGGTTTAGGGTTAGGGGTTAGGGTTAGGGTTTAGGGTTTAGGGTTAGGGTTTAGAGTTAGGGTTAGGGTTTTTTATTTAAATTTTTTTTACTTCATATAATAAAAAAAAGAAATTGTTAATTGTTACCCAAAAACAAATCAGTCTTGCATTTATTTTAGGTTGTAAATAAGTCACTTCCGGTTGAATTACTTCCCTTTATTTTCAGTAGAAGGACAGAAAATCCGCTGCTTCATAAAGACTGCAGAAGTGCCTTATTGTGTTTTACGCTGCATAACCGATTTCATATGCGATTTCGTGACGCTAAAATAAACCTTTACCAAAATAATTTTCATTTTTCAATTAAAAAATTTTCTTTAAAAGAAATTTACTATAATTTTTAAAATCGGTATTCTTACTTGAATTTGCCAATAAGAATGTCGAAAATATCGATTTTACTCTGAATATCCCCACCCCAAAACATTATATATATAAAAAAGTTCAGATGAAAACTTTTCAACTTGTATATATAATTTAATCTTTTTTTTGGTTCTTCTGCAGAATTTGAATCGAACCAAACAGACTTTGCCTAACTAAATATTGGGTTAAGGTAAAAAAAAAAAAAAAAAAAAAAAAACAAATTTAAAAAATGGTACCGATACAACTTTCGAATTGGACAAAAACCGAATTGTTTTTTTAACAACCTTCACCTAACCTTGAAATAGTCGTTTTTTGTCCGGTTCAAAAGCTTTATCAGTACCCCCCCCCCAAAAAAAAAACCCCCAGTTCGTTTCAAATTCGAGATGTACACTATTTAATGCAATGGGCAAAATGTCCCACTTGAAAAAAAAAAAAAATAGAATGAGTTTACAAAAACGTCCTAAATTCATTATCTACACGTTATGCTGCGTTTCACATGTGTAAATTATATATATATATATATATATATATATATATATATATATATATATATATATACTCCTCTGCAGGAGTTAGGCACAAGGCCAGTTTTATCTTACTCCCACAAGTAAGATGTGACCACAGCTTGGGTCGAGTAAGTGGGGTTAAAAGCCAGCGCTCGAGAGGTGAGCACTCTGGCCATTTAAAAATTGCCTGGGCAGCCCCGTCGGCATTCCCCGGTAGGGGCGCCTCAAGCAGTAAGCAATAAACTTACTCCTCCCCAAAGAGGGGAGGCGAAGCCTGGGAGGGTGGACCTCCTAGAACTGCACAGGACAGGGTGCAGTATCCATCGGAACAGATACTACACTTACTTCCTAGCGTGTGCCAGGTAAGTATATATATATATATATAAACGTCACACAAGAAAATAAAGACAAAAAAATACTATAATAATAATAATAAATGCTAATAATAAAAATAGAATAATTTTTACCTTTTATCTTCCAATTTGAGCTGAATTTGAATAAACGTTGTATGCGACACCGACATCATTTAATATAAATTTTGTTCTTCCTGTCTTTGGATCAACACACGACAAAGAAGCTCGAGCCGATCCTTGACAGAGTTATTTAAAACTTTAGGTCATACCATTTTTTTTTTCTTCTATTTTTTTAATTATATAAATAAAGAGGGATGGTGGGTAACAATAAAAACAAAACAAAACAAAACCGTTAGTTTAATATATGGGAAACCATTTCGAAACTCGAAGCGCTCACAATGTACAAGAACTTTTTCAAATCCGTACATTTCAATAAATTAGGTCATCCCATAAGTAATGTCCAGATTTGAATTCTATGCAATTTAACGCTGATTGGAAATCTTTTATGAAAACTTGAACTCATTAATAAAAATTCAGCGGAGTCGGACCCTGGACATATTGCAAAACTAATCATGAACTTAGACTGTTATGGCGAAAAAAAACAAAACGTGTTAAAAATAGAGCTTACACGGCTGAAGTTATGGGCTGTGAAAATGTTTACTTTTGTTAAGTTCCTACAACTTTTATTATCAATATTAAGCAGGTTCAACGTCGTATATATATATATATATATATATATATATATATATATATATATATATATATATATAAGATGAAAGAAGAGGGATAAACATGTACGAACGACAAATTTATTTCAACTTCGAGTATTCAATGCAAGGTGTCTCGGTAAAACATGTTTATTATTCTTTCCTTAAGCCAAGTCATTTCAAAGATTAAAATCTTATCATCAGAGGAATTACATAGATAGATAAGTTGGCATTGGAAGAACCAAAATTCAAAATTTGAAAAAAATATTAAGTATATTGAGCTTAAACCATTTCACTATAGGTTCTATCTACTAAAAGTATACTTTTAGTTTCATATTTTTTATATATATATATATATATATAAAGTCATCCACATACAGACTGTTTCACAGCTCATCAGTGCGGCTAGACCAGTTAGTGCCTCAAGCCAGGATCGAAACGCAACCGTCGAGCTGACAGTCGGTGCTGCTAACCTCTACGCTATCATGCGACACTGACTGAATGTTAGTAAACATTGCAAATGCCGGAGCTCGAATTAGTTTTACCTAATGAGCTATGCCTTAAAGCTAAATGGCAGTTGGCGATACCCTTACAAAATAAGCTCTACCCGGGAGGAGCTTTATATAGTCATCCATATACAGACTGTTTCGCTGTTTCACAGCTCATCAGTGCGGCTAGACCATATATATATATTAGTTTGGATCAATATAATTTTAACTTTGTTCCAAGAATTCAAAACCCATGAGCATTCGACGTACGATCGTTTCCAAGACTTTAAAAAATATTTCATTGTTCATTATTTGTTGTTATTCTTTGATAATACCAAAACGCCGCTTCGTCAGAGCATTTTATAACATCGTGTACAGAAGTTTCACGAAAAGAAGCATCAGATTTCAGTACAAGAGATTCATTCCGACTGACAGGATAACAAATGTTTATACCCTTTTCTCTATTTATTTCTTACTTGTTGACGTATAGGAATAAAACATGTCTTTAAAAATCTTTTTTTCTAAAAGAACAGAAATTTCGACCGTTCCTTCAGCCTTCCTCAGTGTATTAAAAGGTATGTGAGTTTGTACGGTGGGTGGTGGTAGCAGTGGAAAAATAGTACACGAGAGATCACTCGGTTTGTATAGAATGGCTTTGATGTCTTCGAAAACGAAACTCGTCTCCTTAAATCAAAATGGCGGTTTTGTAAACAAACGAAATGAAAGTATGATCGTCAGTTATTCGGCTTCTGTATTGCAAGTTGTGTATGTGTGAAGCAATTATCTTTTTTTTCTGAAGATTCTTTTTTTTGTAATATTCAAACCCTATTTGATTGTATAGCCACTGAAGATGAAACGGCCGTTGAAATAAAAAGTTCTACTTGATACGATTTTTTAGTCTGGTTCAGATATCTATCTATCTATCTATCTATCTATCTATCTATCTATCTATCTATCTATCTATCTATCTATCTCTGTCTCTCTGTCTGTCTGTCTGTCTGTCTGTCTGTCTCTCTCTCTCTCTCTCTCTCTCTCTCTCTCTCTCTCTCTCTCTCTCTCTATATATATATATATATATATATATATATACTATAAATATTTTTTAAATAAAGTGTTTGTTTTCACCTACAGACGATATCGTTTCGGGGTTTTTACCCTCATCAGTGCAGGAGTGGCTGTTGTAAGCAGTTCGTAGATTCAGGACAAACGCTCAGGACCACACGATCCTCGGCAATCGACACAGACAGTAATTGAAATTTAGATACACTTACCCGGGGAGGAAGTGTTGAAAATCTAACTTTAATTCCAGGTTTTACTCGCTGGCGGCCATGTTGGTTTTTATTGGTTTTTCTTGGACTAATGATATTTTTTCCTTGGACTAAAGCTATTTTTTACTGCTCTAACATTTTATTACACACAAAAAACAAACTTTGAACATTCTATTTACAAAAGCAAGTTTTAACGGAATTTAACGAATTTAAAAGCAAACATGAATAGGTTAAAACATACTAGTCGTGAATTTAAGAATAACAAAATGTCACCGAAAAGACGACGGGTATAAATGTGGCATAACAGTTCAATTTGATATATGCTAAAAAATAAATTAGAATTTTTTGTCAGGACAAAATGTACCATTTCACCCCAAAAATCGATTTTATCGAACATTTGGGTGAATACCGAGCGAAATGGGTGAGAAAATCCAACGGCCCCTATAGTATAATTGAACCTAAAATTCTTTATTTAAAAACACGAATTAAAAGAAAAATTGGCTTATTTATTCAATCACCAATATACATCCTTGTCATAAGTACAAAAAAAGTTCAAATCTATAAGAAAATAACTTCAAAGACATCTAGAGACTCACTGGCGCATTTAAAGACATTTGACGCCAAATTGTCTTAAGAACACTGTCCTATCAAAAATGTAACACATAGATGTGAAAAAATCCGGAAAAGTTCAGTTTCTGTTTTCATGCGTAACTTTCTTGTTCTTTCTCCCTCTCTCTCTCACTTCCTCCCCCTTCTTCCTCTCTCTCTTCCCCCTCTCTCTCTCTCACTATCTCTCTCTCACACTCATTGACTCCACCCACCCAGAGGTTAATTGGCGACGCCGCGTCTCATTCATCACGCTGTCATTTTTGACGCATGAGAGAGAGAGAGAGAGAGATAAACAGAGAGAGATTTTAACTTTTTTTATTGTATTTTTTTGTCCCTCCCACAGCCACAAAAGTTCCGTGACAATATTTATTTTTAAACATGATGAAATTAAAAGATAAGAGAATGATTATATATATATATATGTATATGTTGTGAACAGTTAAAAACTCAGCTAACATCAGTTTTCATATTTTTTTTCTTAAATAAAACAATATTTTAAATAAACCTAATATTTGAAGCTAACCTAAATAAATATAAAAAATCTTTTCATTTTTTTCTTTGATCAGACATTTTTCCGACCATCGTGGGTGGCTAATAATAGAAATAAATATTGCAATTAAGCGTAAAATTAACTTTTATTCCTCATTTTTTTTTCTCGAAGGTATCCGTTAAACTGGATAAGCACCAAAAGAATATAAACTTTAAATAAACTTAAAAAAAAAAAATAATTCACCGAACAGCAAAGACGTAAAAAAAAAACAACAAAAAAAAATCACTCAGTAAATCATGACAGACTGACAAAATGTTATGACAAAGTTATTAAGATTAAGCCTCCATTTCTTTGCGCATAAAGATACATTTGCGTGATTATTGAAGGTGGACAATTTGTTTATTAAATAAATAAAAAGTATCATGTGAAAATAGCAACATTCTACAGTTACATTTTTACTTATTAGAGATTTTTTCTTAGTATTATTGTTGATGACGGACCCTCATCTAAATCGGTGTGCGGACAAAAAAGCACACCGGACAAAAGCCAATTGGACATAAGCCCATAAGTCAAACACAGATAAAAGCCCACCAACGTAAAAATTTATTAATTTTTAAAAATTAAAAATTTTTTTTTTATATTTAATTTTTTTGCAATTATCAATAACTTTTTGTCTGCAATTCTTTTTTCGTGACAACATTTTTAAAATTTCATGTTTAAACGTATTTCCGGTACTTTATATATAGTGCATTTTTGTTACAGAATACATAATAAAAAACACGTAACCTTTTTACTACTAACCCGAAATCAGGTTTTAAAACGAAAAATACATTTAAAACAAATTATGTATTACTCATCTTTTGCGGAAAGAAAAAACAATTATTTTAGATTGAAATTGGGGGATCAGTTTTGCATATAATTTTAACATAAAATGATCCCCCATTTCCGGGCTATTCTAACTTTTTTAGAGCAGTTAACTATTTTTTTGCGAGGATTGATTAAATTCTATGCATTGTTTTTCACCTAATTTAGTTAAAATGGCACCGGTAAAAATGACACAAGTTAATAAATAGGAAAAGATGATACAAGAGAAAAAATATAGATGAAAATCTCACAATGAGTTTAGCAAAATCTTGAGAACAATACGTAAAGGGAAAAAATAAAATTAGATTCTAAATTTTTTATGCGATGACGTGTGAAAACTGAAAAAAAGAACCCAATTATTCTTTAAATTTAGAGTAGTGGATTAGTTGCGCATATAAATTTAACGTAAAATGATCCCCCCTTTCCGGGCCATTCTAACTTTTTTTTACCACTAACACTAAGTCCGATCGGCACAGTCGTAAAACCACACGTACTTGCTTTAAAAAGTAGAAACCACCCTCCCCGCCCGAAAAACAATGCATAGAATTTATATCCCATTGCAAAAGAAAAATAATTAATGCCCTAAAAAGTTAAAATGGTCCGGAAGTGGTGGAAGAAAATTACAGACAAAGACTTAATTGTAAAAATAATAAATAACAAAATATTTAAAAACAATTTTTAATAATTAATTTATTTTTATGTTGGTGGGCTTTTGTCCGGGTTTGACTTATTTTGGTGGGTATTTGTCCGATGGGCTTACGTCCGGTGTGCTTACGTCCGGTGGGCTTTTGTCCTACCACCATCTAAATCACGCCCACTCTCCAAAAAATTTAGATTAAACGTTTGGGTTAGGCCATTAAGTATTAGCACTCTGAAAAACCTTGGTATGAAAAAAAAAATAACAAAGATTTTAGAATCTAGATACACGGGGCATTAGAAATAGTTTAGGAAGGGAAAAGAATGAGTGATTGACTCTCTGTTTGTCTGTCTGTTTGTGTGTCTGTCACCAGTTTATTTAATGCCTCTAAATTAAAGAAAATACAACGAACGAGTAACCATTTTATTTATAAATATTAAATAAAAAAATACTTAAGCAAAGAATAGTAATCTGCATTCGTTTAATGATTATAAATTAAAAAAATACAACGAACATATTTAACCAATAATGTTTGTATAAATAAAAAATAAAAACTTATGCTATATGTATTATACATACATACTTCTATCCAGTCAAGCAGACTATCTAGTCTAAGAGAAGAAAAACAACATAACTTTCACTAATACACTTAGGAACGGTATGAATCCACATATATCTTCCCCAAAGTTATATGAATTAAATAGTAGGGTAGACTGTACTCTGAAACCTTGATTGGGCAACTTACCTCCCCTATCTAGAGTGCTCATTTTCGGAGTTTTTATTCAACAGAAAGATAGCAGTGTACTTTTTAAAAGAGCCTTAGTAATTATCTCAGGTCAGCTAGTAAACATTTTGAATTCTCTCTCTCGCCCTCTCCCGACCTGCACTCAGATGGTGTCAAAATCGTTCGTACCCCTAACTCAAATGTATTTCAACTTTCTTTAATCTTTCCAAAGAAATAGAACGTAATATTTCCGCTCAAGTCACTGACTGCAATAAAAACTTTAATGACGCCTTTGATCTGTCTCATCGCTTGATAGCAAGTCGACGGAGTTGGGGGGGGGGATAACGAATAAAACAATAATAAAAAAAGATTGTTAAAAACATTACAATTAAATCGTCTTCCGCCTGAGCCCCCTCCCTCTCCCTACCAGAGATATAATTTTAAAAAATAATGCAGAGTAAACTCTGAGCCTTTCTTTACTTTTCCTTTATATTGCTGAATAAAAAACTAATGTTTAAAAAAAAAATCAAATAATTTTGGAGCGAGGAGCGCGGAGCATTAAAACCACCGCTCTTTAGTCCCAAATGGAGTTGCTCCCGCTCAACTCCCGCTGAATATAAAATGAGCCCTCCTCTCCTTCGCTTCTCCGTAAAGCCCTGTATATATATATATATATATATATATATATATATATATATATATATATATATATATAAATATTTGTTATTGTTTATTTTTATCTATGGACGTATATGTTTCGTCTCTTTTTAATCAAGACTCATCAGCATAGAAGTACGACTATTCACCACCGGTCACACGAAACCCTGGACTACAAGTATTTTTCAACCCAGTCCAACGTCGCTAACCCAGTTCTGAACAGCTTATAAACAATGATAATTTTAACACATTAACAGCGGCGAAGCGTACAGGCATTCAAACTTCTATAAGCGAAGGAACGATGCATATACTACTACCATTTTACAGGGCTCTACTTTTTAACGAGGAGCTTCAAATATAAATATTTGTTATTGTTTATTTATATCTATGGACGTATACGTTTCGTCTCTTTTCAATCAAGACTCATCAGCATAGAAGTACGACTATTCACCACCGGTCACACGATTCGAAACCCTGGACTACAAGTATTTTTCAACCCAGTCCAACGTCACTAACCGCTAGGCCAGTTCTGAACAGCTTATAAACAATGATAATTTTAACACATTAACAGCGGCGAAGCGTACAGGCATTCAAACTTCTATAAGCGAAGGAACGATGCATATAAAGCAAGTGACGCTACGCTGTGTTTGGTCTTTATTATAGAGTGGAGGATTCATACATCCATATCTATACAATACTAAAGTTCTGAAAAATAAAGTAGCGTAACATAAGTAGAGTAAAAAAGGAAAGAAAGAGTAAAAAAAAAGAAAAAGGAAAGAAAAATGGCGTCAGCCGTGACTGTTGTTGATTCTTTGGGGTTATCTCAACCAATCTACTTACAACAACGTTTGTTTACTTCTTGGCTCGCTAATTTAATTTTAAGACTATATCTGTACACAAGAATAAACTGTAAGGATTCTAAATTACATTTCGGAGACGTTAAAATAATCATATTAAAATCGCAACGTATTACGTCAAAGCAATTGCATTTCAAATACAGTTACTTACTATCGAAACAAAATATAAGATAATTAAGTAAACCTAAAACTTGCAATGGAAACAAACAAAAAATGACAACGAAAAGAAAGAATCAAAGAAATAACTTTTTGGGGGTGCTTATATAGATGAGATCACGTATGGAAAACGCAATTTAAAAAGAAAAAATCTTGTTTATACTTACGTATTAGGCAATAATTAGTAAACACAGAAAACAATAGGGAAAATTATCGAGTAGATTTTTAATAAAATGTAAAAATCAGTTTTATTGTATTTTGCCGACCGCTATTGATTTATTACGTGTTAATATGACAGACTGAGTTACGTGTTTGTCGCTGCAGTCAATGGCGGATCCATAATATAAAGATTGCAAACGTACAATATCTGTTATGTCGCCAGTTGCTCAAAACTAGGTGTTTCAAATAAAATTAATTTAATTTTTTTTAAAATAAAAATAAAAAATAAATTTATTTTATTTGAAACAAATTGTTTTGAGCAACTAATGACGTAATAGATATTGTACTTTACAATTTTTATTCCCATCTTTTACATCTCTCATTCTCTCTCTCTCTCTCTCTCTCTCTCTCTCTCTCTCTCTCTCTCTCTCTCTCTCTCTCTCTCTCTATATATATATATATATATATATATATATATATATATATATATATATAATTTTTGTTATAATTAGTATTATTTGATATTCAAATAACAATATCACATTGTAGTCTTAAAAGTAATGTTTTTATTATATATATATATAAATTCCCGAAACAGTTTTTCATGGTAAACAACTGATGATCCCTTAAAATAGTGTTAGAAATAAACTAATATAATAACTGTAAAAAATAAATTGACTTACATGAGTGATTTTCCACTGGAAGACTTGGGACTATAAGTTTGTTTTCTTTTTAAATATAGTTTTAATGGTTGAGAAACTTCCGAGACTATATATATATACATATATATATATATATATATATATATATATATATATATATATATATATATATATATATATATATATATATATCAGTGAAATAAAAACTGAATTGTTTCTACATTTGGTTATTGGGGAAGTGGTCATTTGATCAGTACAGTTGGAGAGCCATGAATTTTATAACTTCTGTTTTTAAATCTCCGAACCAGTTACATGGTAAACAGCTGATGATCTCCGTTTAATATTTCACAATTCAGGTTAAGGTCCCCTATTTTTGGTTCACTATTATATACGTGAATCCCCTTTTGTATTTGTAAATTCTCCCGCGGTAAGTCGGCTTATGCAAGTGCTAAGGCTGCCATATATTTGATTTAGTTAGTATCCCTGAGAATTTGAACTGCATTTTTTTCTTTATTTAAAATGACTCAAAGCTTCTTTAGACTATATATATATATATATATATATATATATATATATGTATATATATATATATATATGTATATATATATATATATATATATATATATATATATATATATATATATATATATATATATATATATATATATATATATGATACACACTCAGAGGATAATCTTAAACTAATTAACGGATCATTATGAATTTTGGAATATATATATTCGGTGAGTAACATGGACATTTTATTTTTTTTTGTAAATGTGAACATTTAGAGGTGCATATATATAAAGTTTTTAGTTAAATTTTTTTTTTCATAAACCAGCCATTATGAATTTTAGAATATATATGCTCAGCAACCGAGTTAGTAATATGGGCACATTATTTTTTTGTAAACTTTACCATTTAGGGGGTACGTCTACCCGAACTCGCTCCGCCCCTCAAATCTTTTAAAATAAGTTAGATAGAAAAAAATTAGAGAAAGAAAAATTGTTCTACATCAAATTTTAAGTTATATTAGATAATAGATTTATAAAAGAAGCAGTGAACGCGCGTGAGCGTAAATAATATGTATGTGCTTTGTACAGGGTGGGCAAAAATAAGGGTCCTATTTTTAAAAATTCATAACTTTTTTATTTATTGATTTGTTTTTTTGTTTTGTTTTTTAGAATAAGTAAAGGACCCCTTCCGAAGCAAGCATGAGCCGTATTAGCCCTAAGGAACGTACCCTCATTTAGAAAACATTATTTTTGCTTAAAAAACTCAAAACAGTGTAAAAAACAATACTTTAGTTTTTGTAAGTTTTAAGAAGTGTTTTTCGGCTAAAATTTGTTTTGTTTATTTCAAAAAATCTCGGAAGGGTCAGTCTACACACACATAAAGTTTGGTGAGTTTAACTTTTATTTTGTGGAAGTTATTCAAATTCAAGTTATTCAAATTTAAAGATAGGACCCTTATTTTGGCCCACCCTGTAGAACCCTAAACTATTGAACTGATCATTATGAATTATGGAATATTTATTCTAGGCAACAGGGTGAGTAACGTGGGCACGTTATTTATTTTTTGGGTAAAATTTATCATCGGAGGGGGGGGGGGCACTGAAACCCTACCATATCTTCCAAAGAAAGAAACACAACATAACAAATTAAAACTAATGCTATATTTACGTCTTATACACGTCCTGTTAAAGAAGAAGAAAAAAAGAGAATGTTTAAAGAGAGGATTCCACAATCGAACATTTTATACTTGCGATCTTAAATTTTTGTAGTTAAAAACAAAAAGCTCTTCCCAAAACAAAAATTGTTGTCTTCAAGACTAAATACTGTTTATCCTTCATAGAATCAACAACAAATGAATCGGAAGTTTGAAGTCTGTAAAATCAATTTCGAATCTCCAAAACGGCGAAAATCAAGTAAAGAAAGAAAAAGTTATCTGCATATTCCATTTTTTCTGTTTCGAATAATGAAAATAACAAAAAAACAAAAATAAAACATGTCCGCCATTTTGAATAATGGATAAACAAATGTCCGACATGTTTACGTCTGGTAAATGCGAATTTAATTATGCAGCCTTTTAAATAGCGAATTTATATTAACTTCTGTTTCGTCGAATATTATGGTTTATTTGCGTCCATCAGTTTCCTAATGACCGGAAAGTGTTTACAGTGAAATTAGTTGTATTTGTGTATTTATGTGAATAGCCGTAAAAAGAATTATCAATTAAAATGAAGCTAAGTATTTGAATAACTATGTACCCACACTCTCTCTATCTCTCCACGAAGACTGCTTGAAAGCGGAAGCAGTTCATTGTGCTGTGGTTAATAGTCCAACAGTAAACACGGCACAATGATAAAACAGATTCTAATATGTCTGGATTTTTTTAACTGTATATTACGGGACATGCTGATTCATGTTCTAAGATATATACGACATTTAACTATATCTAATGCCTCAATTTTAATGTTTTTATCTTTATTTTATAGATATAGTGTATACTTAATGTTAGTAGAAGGATTTAACCAGAGAGCTCGATTGTAACACAAGAGCGGTGTATATGTTTGATTTACATCCTACACAATTAAGGTTCCATCGATGAAATTAAGTTTTAATTCGTTGGAATCTTAATTGTATATTATGTAAATAAAACAAATACACGCATATAAACACACACACACACACACACACACACACACACACACACACACACATATAAAACAAAGGGGACTTATACTTGGCCTTCTATGCTGGACTCTCTGAAGCCTATGTTTATGTTTGTCTCCTCGGATATATATATATATTATTATCTATGTACGTATACGTTTCGTCCTTAATAATCGGAACTCATCAGCATAGAGATATGACTATTCACTACCGGTCGAAACCCCGGATTACGAGTATTTTGCAACTCAAATCCGACGCCAATTTTGAACAGCGAATAAACGGTGATAGTTTTAACACTTTATACGGCGGCTTGACGTCTAGAGCGTTCGACATTTTTAATGAAAGGAACGATGCATTTAAAGCTAGCGACGTCATGCTGTGTTAATACTACACTTACAGTGCTCTACTAGGAGCTACAAATATAAATATGTCATCCACAGACAGACTGTTTCGCTATATCATAGCTCTTCAGTGCAAGCAACTTTCTCAAGCCGGGATTGAAACTGAACCGTCGAATCGACAGTCAGCGCTTATAACCCTTTTGCCATCTGGTTACTGAAATAGGTGAACTCACAATGATATAACACTGTCAAATGCTGGAAGCTCCATATATACAAGTTAATAGGGTTCAAGT
>OY744535.1:47626287-47631287 GCA_963556195.1 Sepiola atlantica
GTGGATAACGTCAATCTAGGTAAAACGTTTACGTCTAGACCCCTTTTTAGTAACATAGCAATAAAGAGATGAGAAAATTTAGTAGGGATCTCGGTATACCGTTCATACAAAAACGAAAATTTACCCAGAAAACAGTGTTAGATAACGAAAGGGGGCGCCTGAGGGAGGGCGGCATAAAAGGAAGGGGGAGCCTGAAAGTGCAAGTCGAGAAAATTACGTCACTTCCATCGAAGAGCGGTTCGATCTCTTTAGCCTACGACCAGCCGACGAAACAGACGCGAGAATGCTTGGTTCTCTACAAGCCCTGCAGCGGGTCGGAGAGGTTGAGTACAGTGTAGCTAAAAATTGCCTAACTGATATGCTTAGGATCTCCCTCTCTCCAATTCATACTATCTAAATTTCTCTCTCCCCCCCCTCTCTCTCTCTCTCGTACACATGCAGCTAATTTCTGTCTTTTTTCCATGTGAAATAAACTCTTTAAAACCAATCTGGCGTCCTCGTGGGCTTCTATCAACGGCCGAAATAATGGCGCGAGCCTTGTCAACAACGACGAAAGAGGTTTGTCTGTCACGACGATGATGATCATGACGGCGACGCAAAACGATACAACAACCTGGGATGCAACAAAGATGCATGCGTGCATAATGCTTGTGCACTCGCGACGGTAAGCGGTATAAAAAAAACAGCAGTTTCTTCCCTCTTTGTCAGAAACATCGCCCATGAAATATGAGGACGAAAGGACAAAGTAGGTGTAACGAGAGTTACAGCTATACAAATACGTGATGTTGATTAATTTACAAAAACAAAATACATGAATTTTTTTTTTCAGTAAGAAGGTGTGGTACTAAAAGTTTCCGTTTTGTTTCTATTTTTTTTTTCAAATATGCTACAATAAAAAGCATTTAAGTTTGAAACGGGGGATCCGTGTTCCCAAATATGCTACAATAAAAAGCATTTAAGTTTGAAACGGAGGATCCGTGTTCCCAAATATGCTACAATAAAAAGCATTTAAGTTTGAAACGGGGGATCCGTGTTCCCAAATATACTACAATAAAAAGCATTTAAGTTTGAAGCGGCGGATCCGTGTTCCCAAATATGCTACAATAAAAAGCCTTTAAGTTTGAAACGGGGGATCCGTTTTCCCAAATATGCTACAATAAAAAGCATTTAAGTTTGAAACGGGGGATCCGTGTTCCTAAATATGCTACAATAAAAAGCATTTAAGTTTGAAACGGGGGATCCGTGTTCCCAAATATGCTACAATAAAAAGCATTTAAGTTTGAAACGGGGGATCCGTGTTTCCAAATATGCTACAATAAAAAGCATTTAAGTTTGAAACGGGGGATCCGTGTTCCCAAATATGCTACAATAAAAAGCCTTTAAGTTTGAAACGGGGGATCCGTGTTCCCAAATATGCTACAATAAAAAGCATTTAAGTTTGAAACGGAGGATCCGTGTTCCCAAATATGCTACAATAAAAAGCATTTAAGTTTGAAACGGGGGATCCGTGTTCCCAAATATACTACAATAAAAAGCATTTAAGTTTGAAGCGGCGGATCCGTGTTCCTAAATATGCTACAATAAAAAGCCTTTAAGTTTGAAACGGGGGATCCGTTTTCCCAAATATGCTACAATAAAAAGCATTTAAGTTTGAAACGGGGGATCCGTGTTCCTAAATATGCTACAATAAAAAGCATTTAAGTTTGAAACGGGGGATCCGTGTTCCCAAATATGCTACAATAAAAAGCATTTAAGTTTGAAACGGGGGATCCGTGTTTCCAAATATGCTACAATAAAAAGCATTTAAGTTTGAAACGGGGGATCCGTGTTCCCAAATATGCTACAATAAAAAGCATTTAAGTTTGAAACGGGGGATCCGTGTTCCCAAATATTCTACAATAAAAAGCATTTAAGTTTGAAACGGGGGATCCGTGTTCCCAAATATGCTACAATAAAAAGCATTTAAGTTTGAAACGGGGGATCCGTGTTCCCAAATATGCTACAATAAAAAGCATTTAAGTTTGAAGCGGGGGATCCGTGTCCCGTAAGAAGTAGTTGCAAAAACATGTCTTGTCTTTTATGGAATTGCGACTTGAAGTCTGTTCATTTTTTACCTGTCGTTCAATACGTGAATATAATTTTTTCAGCCATTTTGTTCCGGAATGAGACATTGAGGCTTTCGTATTGAATTGATCTTGCCTCTGCTCCCGACATCTGCAGTTAGACCAAAGGGGACATCTTTTCTTAAAATGATTTCCTTTCCTTTTAAGTTCATATCTTCAAGTGTACTACATCGAATTTATAACCCACCATATTGAAAAAAAGTCTCTAATTGCATTCATTAAAATGACATTTTAAAATAGTAACAAATATTGTCTAATAAGTTTTAGGAATTTATAATAGGCGAAAAAATGATCTCAATTTCGAAACTTTTGCAACAGTTTGCTATATATAAATACTCCAAGCTATCAATAATGGCACGATTAAAAACATATTTCATAAAATAAAAAGTCGTAAGATTTTACAAGTAAAGGTTAAGGAATGTTTTTAGTTTTTGACAATTCATTCCGTCGAAGCAAAATAATCCGCAGTTCTTAACGATCATTAATTCTATTTAACAATTAAAACAAATGAAAAGGACAACATTTCCACTTCCCTCGCCTCTTGGGTTTGGGAGGCTACTATTTATTTTTCAACTCCCACACACATGCTTACGCACCCTGACAAAAAGAGGCACGCACACAAATGCCTACACAAATGAGGCAGAAACGGACAACAATCCTGCCACGGAAATAGCCCGCAAAAGCCGCCAGAAATACACCAAGACCTTCCATTACAGAAAACTGATAGAATGGGCCAACCAACAACGTGCTAAGTATTTCCAAGGTGAATTATCCCAGAAATATATAGATAAGGAAGGATCTGTATACTGACCAAAAAGAGGATCGCTCTACTATGATCAGGAGAGAATGATAATGGCTGCCCAAGATCAAGGCTTGATGACCAATGCCTTTAAAAAGATGAGTGGTCTCGGCAACAATAACAAGTGCAGGTTCTGCCCCACAGAAGTAGAGAGTGTGAGCCACCTGACATCCAGTTGTAAGGTTCTATTGTGGGATGGCTATTATACAATGCGACACAACAGTGTGTGTAAATATCTTCACTGGACTATATGTAAAAAGTTGAATATACAGTGTAGCAGCAAGTCCTGGGAGCATATACCAGAAAGAACAGTTGGAAATAAGTCATACATAATCCACTATGACTATGACAGTAATTATGGGAGCACCATGACTAATGGAAAAAAAAAAGTTCAAAAACTATCTGGCGAATATACCCGGTGACCCGAGTGCAAGAGAAATACAAACAATTACACTTAAAGGGACAGTTAGAATCTTAAAAAGACCTCTCGGCTGGAGTGTCTGAAATAGTCGGTGAATATCTGGCATCTGGTAAGATTCCCCATCTCCAGCCAAAACAAAAAGATAAGAAAATAGTACACTTACGCACTCGAACGCAAAGCAACACACACTCACACAAATATCTACACTGTCGCACGCATATACACACTCATAAATTAGAGGCATAAATACATACATTTTATTACTTTTCTAACTGAACTGAACATTTCAAACGAACAATTACTTAGATAAAATGTCTTGTAATTATGTATATATTTATATCTTGTGTTCTTTAAATGATGTTTCCTTCTTTCATTCAACGTTCACGTTTTTATCTGCTTGTAGTCATTTTCTCTGTTTTCTAATACTTTTATAACAATTTAATTGTCAGTGTGGACCGAAGCATTTTCTCTAAGATACAACACAAGTACACATCTTAACAAGCTAGGGTCCGCGCTGTTACATAATGGTGACCCCGACGTGATTTACAAAGGGTCTGAAGTAGTTCTTGAGGGCACAGATGGAATCAATGCGCTCTGCAAGCTGATTGGTCAGTGTGTGACCGAATTGCACAACGGACATTTCTCCGAGAGAAAAAATAAGTTTATTTATGACTGTTACATAAACACGTTCACAATTTTTTCAAATGTTTTTGGTTTGAAAAAAAAAAAAAAATGTAAACGTCTTTATAGTTTTTCATTAGTTTTTAACAAAGAAAGTTTATTATTATATCTTTGAATACAGCATTTGTTTTTAATAAAATAAATGAGATAAATGGTGTCAAACTATTAGTAAGACGTCTAATTAATGACTTAGAATTTCACACAAAATATTTAACAAAATCATCACAGTTTATCCTCTTACGGAATATGGGACATTTAGATAAATTTAGAAATGCTTTTCTGGTGCTAACAGATCAGGCTGTCTGAAGATACCGGCTTCCTGACCAAAAATGCACCAAACATTGATGTCATTTTTTTTCTTTCACTTTGCAAAACTCAACCATGCTCTGCAAAGCCTAAGACAAAAACAATTTTCTTTTACAAAACAACCAAACCAAACACCATGAATACATATTTGAAGATAAAAAGAACTTGAAGCATGAAAAACTTTTACCAAAATGATCGTATTCGGCATTAAATAACCCGAAAAGGGTTGATATGCCGTAAAACAAAACAACCAAATGAAACACCATGAATAAATATTTGAAGATAAAAAGAACCTGAAGCATAAAAAACTTTTACCAAAATGATCGTATTCGTCATTAAATAACCCGAAAATGTTTGATATGCCGTAAAACAAAACAACCAAACCAAACCTTAGAAACACGTTAGTTTAAAGATAACATTTAGTTACAAATCATTTTTTTGTTTTTGCGTTTAGTATACTAATCTTAATCGCTAAATAATGACCGATATTTTGACCAAATTTGGTGACGATTAGTCAAGCGATGCGGACGCGAGGCTCTACACAACCAAACTCGACTGAAAACATAATCTCCTTGGCCGAGGAAAAAATAAAAAGACAAAATCCCAAATTAGTCTCTCTCTGCTCGCTATATCACCCTTCCCCCTTTTCCCCCTCTCCAGCTACGGGGTA
>OY744535.1:47643787-47646287 GCA_963556195.1 Sepiola atlantica
ACAAACATTCTTTTCAGTCTATAAGATTTTTACACATATGCAAATCTGAGTTCAGACCTTTTTTTTGTGTGCATTAAGTTTTTATTACAAAACCGAAATTCTTCACAGTCTGTAAAATGAAGGGAGGCGCGAGAGCGCTCTATCCCTTAATAGACCTCTAGAACGGCCTATGCTAGAAATCTCATTTCTTTGATCAATCATAACTCAAAAAACAATAAACCAAATTAGTTAAAACTTTGCACAAAATTTCTTTTTGATAGATTCTATAAGTGTGTAGAATTTCAGCATCATTAGTCAAGGCAACCCAGAGATCCAGAAAGTTCAATCATGAAATCATGTTATCTGTGTGTACGTACGTATGTATGTGCCACCCTGTATCTCATCAACTATTTGATGGATTCAGCTGATTTTTGGCAGAGATAGAGGTTCTAGGGTCTAGTTGATGGCATTTTAATTTCAGTTTACCATATACCTTAGTTTTTCAGAAAATAAAAAAACCCTTTAAAATGACCATTGTCTTGAGGCATAGCCTTTACAAAAGTAGTGACATTCCATGATAAATGCCAGTATACTGAAATCATATGCCCTTAATAGGGTTAAGATGAAAATCCATATACACTAAATGTACAAAAGCAAGGAAATTCCCAAATGTTTACACTTTTATTGTCATTAAGGCTATGCGAGCACAACAGGGCTATGTATTTTACTGCTAGGAATTTTTCTTCAGCGCACCGCACACACTTCATCCACTCATGCATAGAGATTTATACTGTAGTGATGTGATAATGAAATGGTTTGATTGATATGTAGTCATATCCTTAATTAATGACAATAAAAGTGTAAACATTTGGGAATTTCCTTGCTTTTGTACATTTAGTGTATATGAATTTTCATCTGAACCCTATTAAGGGCATATGATTTCAGTATACTGGCATTTTTCATGGAATGTTTATAGACATTCAAGACTCCCACATCGGAGTTTGAACCTGTTTTGTGCGCATTAAGTTTTATAATCCATTTTAGTTATTTCTAATTGCGTGGACGGGAATTTGGTGTCTATTAAAATACATTTCATGTGGTTGATTTATCTATATCTAAAAGATAATTTTGTCTCGCCTATGTATCCATTATTTGGACATTTTCTACACAAAATATCATAGATTACATTAGATCGATCACAGGTGATGCGTGTCGGTTACATAAGGTTGCGTGTGTTTTGGAACTGTAAGGGAAGAATTTGTGATTAAATGCTGACAAACTAAACATCTACATTTATTGCAGATATAGTAACCATTTTATTTATCTTCCTTCCACAAGGTAAGATGTGACACAAGGTCGGAAAGTGGGATTTAAAAAGCCAGCGCCCAAGAAGGTGAGGACTCTAGCCATTAAAAATTGCCTGGGCAGCCCCGTCGGCATTCCCCAGTAGGGGCGCCTCACGCAGTAAGCAATAAACTTACTCCTCCCCCAAAAAGAGGAGGCAAAGCCTGGGAGGGTGGACCTCCTAGAACTGCACAGGACAGACCGATAGACCGGCGTAAATCAAGCCCCGAAGGCCAAGACAACACCGGTCTATAGGGTGTAGTATCCATCGGAACAGATATTACACATTGGTCTTGGCCAAAAAGGCCAAGGTTGGTTGTATGTATATATGTATATATATATATATATGTATACATGCATGTATATATATATGTATATATATATATGTATACATGAATGTATATATATATATGTATATATATATGTATACATGAATGTATATATATATATGTACATATATATGTATACATGAATGTATATATATATATATATGTATATATATATGTATACATGTATGTATATATATATGTATATATATATGTATATATGTATGTATATATATGTACGTATATATATATGTATGTATATATATATGTATGTATATATATATGTATGTATATATATGTATATATATATGTATGTATATATATATATGTATGTATATATGTATGTATATATATATGTATGTATATATATGTATATATATGTATATATATGTATATATGTATTTATGTATATATGTATGTATATATATGTATATATATGTATATATGTATGTATATATGTATGTATGTATGTATGTATATATGTATGTATATATATGTATATATATATATATATATGTATGTATGTATATATGTATGTATATATATATGTATGTATATATATATGTATTGTGGAAATTTTGGTATATTTTCTAGTAAGTCATGGATTGCTTCCCTTTGTTTGAAACCGTTTGAGGGTGAAGGCTTTCAGTTTTTGCTTACGTGCCAGGTTGAAGGTCACACTGATTATTTTGCGTAGGGGTTGGGTTAGGTTGACGCCATTTTGTGTCACGTGGTTTCTATTTTTAGAAATGATGCATTAGTTCTGTCTCGATTGATATTGGCGCGAAGTTTAATCAGAACAGACTGGGGCGCCTGACAGTCGACACCTGTTAAAACTGTTTCTCCGTCCA
>OY744535.1:47651287-47658787 GCA_963556195.1 Sepiola atlantica
TAAAGCAACGTTGCCACTCTCGCTCTATTGATTTGCGGTTCCGCGCCTAACACGTCTTTGCTTGTCACACACAGAGGCAGAGACGACCAGAGAACGACGGATCCTGATGTTGTCTCCGCCTGGATTTTCACCAAAGCCCTGTTAGCCAGGTTGCGGCATTAATACCGCTTGATGCCAAACATATCCGCCATGGGTGTCCATGTCAGAAACCGGAGTCCCAGACGGCATAGCTCTAACACTATCACGTTGCCACCGCCCTGTAATGTACATACACTCAGACTGGAAAACCACCGGATGTATGTCCACAAGGGACATCAGCCACACAAACACCGGCGACTTCCGACTGGGCTGATTCAGCGTGTTACCACGTTTGTAAATAACGGTAGTCACAATAAAATGTTGAATTAACACCTAAACTTGTTTTCATTGAGAGAAACTTGACACGCCCCTCTCACGCTAGTGAAGGGTGGGACTCTAGGGTTAACAGTTTTAAGTTTAGCGTCAAACGCCGGGCGTTTAAAATAGGTTTCAAACGTCTTACGGTAATCGCCATACTTGAAATTGAAGTGACGGTTTCATTGGTTATTGTTTTATTTTTTATTTTTTACTTTTATTCACTCTAAAAAAAGGCGCATTGCTACTAAGACGTAAGGAGCTACTGTGAATTAGGGACCATATCCATAAAACATCCTAAATGGGGAGTTGTGCAGCGAGATGTTTGTTCACATTACATTTAAATTTCTACATGTTAGTACAGTCGGGGGAACAGGGTGCAAGGAGGGAATTCGAAAGGCAAAGAATCAAATCCCCTTGCACCCCCGTTGCTCAAGTGAGAACAGATTTAGTCCTAGCAGCCGCTCTTTGTAGGTACGCATGGATAGTGCCGTTATCACCCTGGTTGTCAACCGTTGAAAACGTTCCAGGTGTACGATATCTCTTTAAAGATAAGGATTTGTTACTTGGATGGCATACTCAAGAATGGACCGTACCAGAATCGTGGAATTGGTGGCGAAAAGCGTCTGTTGTTAAGTTGAGAAAGGTTCACCGGATCAGGTTGAGAACCTGCTTTACTTCGTTTGTCATCAATGACGCGTTAGTTTGAAGGAGTTGTCTAATACCGTACCAAGGCCCTTCGCATTAGCGACGATATTGAGTGGTTAGGGTTGAAACCCGATAGCCAGGCGACAATAGGCGGAGAGCCGATATAAAGATGACTTCATTTTTGCATAGTTCAGTGTGTCCCCGATCGCGGCCATTTTGATTATTTCATGTCGGGTTCGTTTTCAGCGGGAAAGCGTAATATACATACAAACGATACCATAAAAATAGGAATTTTTCAATCAATTCTCCACTTGCTCAACTAAATAAAATAAATAAATAATGTGTGTATAAAATGGTGAAAAAATGAAAACTCGGTGTAATCATGCTCCCAGCCTTGAACCTTATAATACTATTTCTATCTATTTAAAATAATTTTAAACTAAAGTTAGGCGATCTCTGCTGTTTATGAGATGTCCGGCAATTTTACTCAAAAAAGTTTTTTTTTGGGTCTTGGTATAGAACTTTGTTTTGTATTGTATAAGCGGTAAGCGATAACTGGAATCTATTATCGGACCATTGATCCGAGATGTAATCGAAGTAAAATTTGGATGATGTCATAAAATTCCTTGAAGCATTTAATCTTTAGTGAAACAACTTTGAATTTTCTGTTAAATATGGATTTCTATACCAAACTGACAAACAAACAGACATTCTCTCTCTCACATACACACGCACCCCCCCCCACATATATATATATATATATATATATATATATATATATATATATATATATATATATATTTATATATATATATATATATATATATATAATGCTTATAAGTTATATATGAGATAACATTAAATAAAAAGTCGTGGAGACAGAATGAATGAGATACAGAAAGAAAATGAATTAAACAGTTTTTTAAAAATTTCTTCCTCCGATTAATTGTTTTTCATTTCTGTCTTTCATCTCTCTCTCTCTCCATTTCTCTCTCTCTCTCTCTCTCTCTCTCTCTCTCTCTCTCTCTCTATATATATATATATATATATATATATATATATATATATATAAAATAGTAACTTTGTGTGTATGTGTCCGCCTGATCTTTGTGTCTTATGTTCACCCAAACCGCTGGACAGAATTGCTTGACAATTGGCATGTGGACTACTGACCTTTTAGGGAAGGTCATAGGCTATATAAGAAATATACTACTTTAACGCTGGGGGTCCTCGGGTGCCACCCCCCCTTCACTGAAAACTGTTTTCCCTTAGATTCAAATGAAATTCAAACCAGATGTAAATGGCCTCAAATAATGTATATTCCCAAAATGTAGGTCAACCGAAAATTCAAATGGGTCCAATTTCAATGAAATGTATACCTTATTTAATACATATTAAATAAGGATGATTTACATTATATATATATATATATATATATATATATATATATATATATATATAATAAATGTGAAGCGAGAGCTAGCGGGCGAAGCCAGCTAGTACACACCCATATATATATATATATATATATATATATATATATATATATATATATATATATATATATATATATATTATTTAATTATAGCTTTTTATTTTTTTTCTGTTAAAATTAAAAATATTAATGTATGTTCATGTGTATCACGAACGTTCTCGATTCGTCATTGTATCCTCTTCAGATGACAAAATCAAATGAACAAAAAGGCTGGAGAAAAGAAGAGAATTTAAAAAAATAGCAGAGAAACGTGCACGTTAAGTCAGTTAGACGCCTGAAGAATGGTCTCGCATTGTTCCAGGAAAGACGTTGACAATTTAAATTCCGCGACCTCAATCAATAAATGCGAAAGAATTTTCCATCTATCCTAACTATATTAACATCTAAACAGGTCTTGCTTATTTAATTCTATGATACAAGATAGACTTTTGAAATACAGTATATATAAGAAACTGCAAATACCCCTACACATATTTAGGTCTTCTTAATTTGCATATTTATTATATAAACAGCTTCTAATAAATTAATATTCTGTAATATACAGTTGTAATTTTGCATTGTCATATTTACTTATATATACGTGATATTTGTGTTGATACTAAAACATCTTAAGTCACTGGGATGCTGAGAACAGATATTGAGAACAGATACTACACTTTGATCTTAACCAAAAGTACAAATATCCATAAAAATAATGTTTTTAATGGCGAGGCATTTTTTTAATCAATAAAAAAAATGATTTAATCTATTATTATATATCTTTTGTCATAAAACTGTTCTCCCAGGAATTACCCCCGTTTTAAGGAGGTGGGGCAATCTTTCCAGGTATTACATCTTCCTTTGGGGGAGGGGATAATGTAATATATGTATTGGTGTCATGAGACCATCTTCCCAGGGACTACCTTCTCCTTTAAAAAAATTTTTTTTGGGGGGGATGGTAGTTTAGTATCCATGATACCATAATCACAGTAATTACTTTCTCTTTTTATGGGGCAATCCTCCCAGGTATTACCTTCTTTTATTGGGGGAAGTATACTATTTGTTCGTTCCTCATGATACAATTCTTCCATAATTATCTTCTCCGTTTTTTTTGTTTTTTTTTTGGGGGGGGGGGGGGTAGTGTACTATATGTTCTGGTGTCATGATGTCATCCTCCCAGGCATGAACTCCTTATTTTTAGGGGAGGCGTTCGTTATGATACAATACTTTCAGTCATTATATCCATTTTTGGGGACCAGTGTAAAATATGTTCTGTTTCTGAATTTTTGAGATGAAAATTAATAATTTATAGAATTTGGATTATTGGGACTACTGTTCTCATCTTGAGTGTTATTCTCACAACGTTTCGACCGCTGTAACCTCCGGCCTTCTTCAGGTGTATATTTCTAAATTCAGGAATATTTCTGTCGCACTCGGGAATCTGCCATAAATTTTGAACGGGACCCTTTATTTAATCCACAGGGATAACATGTTCTCGTTCCGTCGGTGATGGCGATACGATGAATTGTGAATTACTGAAGACTTCTCCGACGGAACGAGAGCATGCTACGCCCGTGGATTAAATCAAAGAGTTCCGTTCGAAATTCCGTTAAGAATAATCTAAATTCTACATAGAATATGTTCGTCTAGCATATAATCATCACAGGCTGGCAAAAATATGCGACCGGAGGGAGCATATTTTTGCTAGTATATATATATATATATATATATATATATATATATATATATATATATATATATATATATAAGGGCGACTTAATGCAGTACAGTACTTTGCATATTCTTAACCGCTTAAAGAGCAGAAAATATTAAATAAACACACCGATGTTCTATCGCCAGTAAGTACAATAACAAAGCTGTGTAACATCATAGGCGATAAAAAAAAATCGTACATATGTCAGGCAGGGCGTTTCAGTCTGGTCGTAAAAGATCAGACTATAGACATTTACATCGATGGTTCGATCCCTGCCCAGGGTAGCCATGCTGATGACGTCTCAACCCCAGAAACATGTGTCCATGGATTTCTTTTGTGAGACTCGCTGCCACCGACTTCTCTCAGCCCGGACCTTGGTCCTGCGCTCCCAGTAGTGGCTACTACTTCTTCTCATTAACCCATCATGTCAAACCAATATCTCTATGTACTTGCATGACATTTTTCTTAAAATTATCATCCTGAGGAAGTCTTACAAATAAAGACGAAACGTTGATGAATACATAAAAAAAAACATCTTTTGGTTTTTCCTTTTTCATTTCTCATATATATATATATATATATATATATATATATATATATATATATATATATATATATATATATATATACATACAGGGTGGGCCAAAATAAGGGTCCTATCTTTAAATTTGAATAACTTGAATTTGAATAACTTCCACAAAATAAAAGTTAAACTCACCAAACTTTATGTGTGTGTAGACTGACCCTTCCGAGATTTTTTGAAATAAACAAAACAAATTTTAGCTGAAAAACACTTCTTAAAACTTACAAAAACTAAAGTATTGTTTTTTACACTGTTTTGAGTTTTTTAAGCAAAAATAATGTTTTCTAAATGAGGGTACGTTCCTTAGGGCTAATACGGCTCATGCTTGCTTCGGAAGGGGTCCTTTACTTATTCTAAAAAAAAAAATTAAAAAAAATCAATAAATAAAAAAGTTATGAATTTTTAAAAATAGGACCCTTATTTTTGCCCACCCTGTATATATATATATATATATATATATATATATATATACCGTATTTCTTAATTGGGAGAGTTTCCCAGCAGAGTGCTCAATTATTAATGCAAAAGTAAAATTAACTATGTTGTTGTAACTTTGTTTAATATATATATATATATATATATATATATATATATATATATATATATATATATATATATATATATATATATATATATGATTTGAAAAGGGAAGGCCGCGAACATGTTTTATTTTGTTTACTGTTTTTTACATATCATATTCACTATGTTCTGCTCCTCAGGCGGTAATTGATATGATTGATTTGCATGGTGTAATATCCCTTTTTTTAATCATTTAAAAAATATGTTTACCTTATCTGGTATCTACTGTGACTCTACTCGCCATCACCGTTTTAAAAAAAAACAAAAAAACTCATAGGATAAAATTTCGTTTTGCACCGGTTTTACACCCAGTCGCTGATCGGATAAAGTCTTTTGATTTGGTCACTGCAGAAAAATAACAATGGCGTCCGATTTATGTTACAATAATACATAGATCGTTTAAACTATTTTTTAAGCAAGTAATACCCAGTCACACCGAGCGTATTTAGCGGCATAGTTTCTGCTTGTATGAAAGAGGTTATGAGTTCAAACTTACACTGTACAAAAATAAATTTAAGCTTCTGGGACTGACCTTTATTTCAAACTCGAAATTGAACATTTACATCAAATCCGTTGTTTAGATCGCTGGAAAAAATGGTCTGATCATTCTACCACTCAAAAAGTATCTCATTCCTGACGCAATCCTCTACCTGATATAAGAGTCAAATACGTTCTAAGATGAAGTACTGTTGCCACATCTGGAAAGGTGCCGCTAAGAGCCACGCCCATAAAGTAAAGGAGGCCAGAGCGTTGGAAAATGACGTAATGCTATAAAGTAACAAACAAGATCTGTCGAACAGTCAGACTATGGGAATTTTGACCCTTCCTTTCAATTAAAAATTCATCAAATTCAGGAAATCAACCAATTTTAATAAAATTTTCAGTATATATTAATTAACGATCGCGCAATATTATTAACCCATTACTTTATTAGAAATATTAGTGCAAATGTATTATTTCGTGTAATTTGCATAGGATAAACAGCAAACATTAAATTAATACTTAATAATAAAATAGCGTTGTCATACATTTTTTAATATTTAAAACATGAACATTTTTCTTTGAAAAATAATTTGTCTGATTTAAGATTCATTTTTGAAATAAGTTTATTCTTTTCAGTCTACATCGAATGAAAAGACTATTATCAGTTATGCTGCATGGAAATATCTTGGTGTGTACACAAGAAGACAACTCCTTATTCTTAGGCAGTTTTATTCTTTATATGAACATTTCATTATCATTAGTTTTAGCTGAATAATTTGATAAGAGTTGCTCTCATTTGCGAAAAAATAAATATTTCTTGATTTTTTAAAACTTAAAAGTAAATCAAACATGAAAAGTAAATCAAACATGAAAAGTAAATCAAACATGAAATATTACGAGTTCAGTAAAGTAACACAAAATCAAAATAATTAATTAATATTAATGTTTATGAAATGTGTATTTTGAAAACGAACAATTTATTTACAATATAATAAAAAAAACAATTTTTTTTTTGGGTGGGGGGACTTTGGATGAAACTTATTAATTAGTCCAAAATTGTATATTTTATCCCGAAATAAAATTCTAGTTTATTTTTTTTTAAGACTTGAAATTCGAACTTTAATGCAACGCCTTAATCGTTGGAGGTCATCTTGTAATTTTCTTATTTTCTTTCGCGCTTGAAATCTATAAAAAAGCAAATACGTTTTAAAAAAGGAACGAGTTAACAATGATATCCAAGTGAATGAATAATCCTTAGGAGGGTAGCCGTGTTCTTGGCAGGAGAATAAGGTCACAATAGCAGGAACAAGTTAACAATGATTTCCAATTGAATGAATAATACTATGGAGTTGAGTCTACTCACTCTGATTTACTTGCTCTGATTACAGATGGACGCATGCGTGTTAAGCCACGGCTCACTTCCGGTCCTCATTGATAGTGGTTCTTACTCTCACTATCAATGACATCACCAGAAAAACTCGACTCAGTTTACAGGCCTTCTTCTATTTACGATAGCCGTGTTAGAGCTTCATTTCCTGCCTTGACAGAGTGCAAAACCGACTTCGAAATCTAGTTTTTCTCTGCTGTATCGTTATTTTCATGGTAGGTGCTCGACTTAGCTTAAAC
>OY744535.1:47666287-47668787 GCA_963556195.1 Sepiola atlantica
CAGCTTTGAATGGGATCGAACGCTGAAACAGTCGATCATGTAACCTACTTTGTTAACCACTGCGCCACAGTTTCGACTTATAAATACGTGTGAAAATAGGCCAATTAAGCTAAGCTTGTTTATTGATATGCGTGTGATGTTAGGATTTAGATTCTGCTGACGAAATGGAAAGTTCAACAATGACACGGTTTAAGTCATTTGTTGATGAAGTAAATTGATTTGGGCAAGTTTTCTATAATATGCGTGTTGAAGGTGTATGATTTTGAAAATCTAAATGTATCGGGGTCTACGAGTATATTTACGCTCATTGAATTACATCGGAAGTCGATTCGATCAAGAAATTATAGCCGCCATGTTGAATGGATACATTTTGCAGGAATTGTGTCCGTTAATTTTATTCGCTTAATTCCGGAATGCATATAAATGTAGAAGTCATAGGTAGAATGAGAAAGAACGTAATCTGATATTCGCGGAAAATCATCGGAGTGAACGGGAGCGGTCATTAAGTCTTTGCGTATTGCTTTATATTATGTAATAAAATAATAGCAGGCAAATAATAAATAAGGGCGGACTGTTTTGTGAAAAGTAAACTGTGTTTATTAGTTCCCGGTGTCGATGAGTGCAGTGACAGTACATAATTGTTAGGGAGAAAAGTTTTTGCTACCACCTATATGGAGTTGGTTTTTTGGAGAGTCGTGGATGGCAGACCAAATGTAATATTTAGTGTTAGTTGGGAAAAAAGAATAACAAATTTATTAAAACACGCTCGAGTGAATAAGTGTAATGTAATGGTGAGTTTAGTAGCCTGTGATGCATGTGGTTATTTTCCTATTCTCCGAGAAGGTACGGGGGAAAAATCGTCTCTACTTTATATATTAGATATATATATATTAGCATATGCTTAATCTTTCAATTAATCTTTCGATTTTCTTTTCTACCACATCTAATCTATTAGGAATAGTTTTAACTGGGCACCTTACTTTAGCCTTTTTTGGCCAATTACTCTATCACTGATAATTAAGCTTTAGAACATTCATAACCTTTTTCTCATTGTATGATTATATATGTCAGTGATTTTCCCTTCTAATGACTTTCATATTTGGTATAAAATGATAAATGTTTCGCTTTTTTCTTTTTAATGTGCTACCCCCTACATGCAATATTGCATCCGTTTCTTTCAACTTTGAACCGCTATATACATCCCTAAATAATGTTTCAACCTGGTCTGATTGATTTGAGGTTTACATGCATCAGCCCCCCTCATCGTTTCTAATTTGCTGTATAATTGAGGATGTTGATCTCAATTCCACTGATGCTGTCTATATGCTTTTAATTTTGTCTAAATACCACGTGTGACGATGAGATCTGATATTAATAAAATATATATGGTCTCAGAAACGATCGTACACAATCTGTTGTTATGTTGAATTTTTGGAACACAAATTGATCGTGTAATTGTTTTTTTTCTTTCTAAAGACCTTCTGTATGTGATGTTATAGAAGGCGCAGACGAATAGACGTTTTGGAATCATCAAAAAATAATGAAAAATAAAATATTTCCAAAAAGTCTTGGAAACGATCGTACGCCTAATAATAGTTGGTTTTAGATTTTTGGAACAACGTTCAAATTTTGTTGATCTCAACTAACTTTAAATATATATATATATATATATATATATATATATATATATATATATATATATATATATATATATATATATATATTTGCGTCATAATGGAATAATTCCAGAAGGAAATCCGGGTATGAGAGCTCAATGTGGTAAACAGAGCAAGGATAACATAAAATATAATAACACGAAATTACATAATTACATAACATTATTGCATCGATAATTATGTAATTTCGTGTTATTATATTTTATGTTATATATATATATATATATAACTTCTTTGTAATATAGCAGGAAAAAATCCCAACAGAGTTCTCAATTAATTGAGTATTAAAGTTAAAAATTAAGAGTGTAATATTTATTTATTTTGGTACAGAAAAATTAGTACACGATGCGTACCGTCGGTTTCAAGCACAGAAGGACTTAACCATCCGGCTCTCTTCAGAGATGACAACAGAAGCTGAAGAGAGCCGGATGACTAAGTCTTTCTGTGCTTGAAACCGACAGTACGAATGTTGTACTAATTTTTCTGTACCAATATATATATATATATATATATATACATATATATATATATATATATATATATATATATATATATATATATATATATATATATATATATATAATGTATTTTATGTAATTGTTTTTATTGGCGATGGTAGCGTTTCTTACTTTAACTTCTATTTATATTATTCACTTCCTAAGTGATAAAGATTAATGCAGAAGATTGCATTATTAGTCGCCTTTAACTTTAAAGGACGCATTTTTCGTTAATATATATTATATTATTATGAGATAATTTCGTGTGTGTGTGTGTGTGTGTGTTTTACTCACAATTCTGTGATTGAAGTATTATTTTTTTATTAT
>OY744535.1:47673787-47676287 GCA_963556195.1 Sepiola atlantica
ACACACATACATAAATATATACACACATATACACATGTATACATATACACATATATACACACCTACATACACATACAGACATACACACATATACATATATATACACATATACATATATATACATATATATACACACGTATGCATACATACATATACCAATACATTTACATATACATATACATACATACATACATATACACACACATACATATTTTTTTTTGTTTTGTTTTGTTTCTATTCATATACAATTTCTATTTTAATTTTCTGTCACCTTTTTATAACTTTGTGGAATTGTAAACTTATTCTAACAGGCATAATGCTATTTCAAGACCTGAAGATCGGGAGCTCCTAAAACTGCTCTCGTGAAACAAAATCAATTTTGTAGTCAAAATGAAATAAATAATCATTTATATTTATATTTCTGCTCTATATTTTTATTGAGTACACTCATAAACCCGGTTCAATTCCCCTGGATTTATACTCTGTGGATATCTACCATACTCGGATTATATATATATATATATATATATATATATATATATATATATATATATATATATATATATATATATATATATATATATATATATATATATATATATATATATATATATATATATAGAGAGAGAGAGAGAGAGAGAGAGAGAGATATGAGGATAAAATACACGATATGTCATAAACTGAAATGTATTTGAGAAAACATACATGAGACGTATCATGGTTTCATTGACAGGGATCAACGTTTACTGTTTAGAAAAGGCCGTTGAATACCATTTTTCGAACTGTTTTCATTTTGTGAGTCGCTGAGCATTTGACATTGATTGTAAATTCCTTATCTAAACAGTAAAGGTCGATCTATGTCAATGCAACAATGATATGTCCATGGAAGATGTAACATAGTTTTCAAATAGATAACTTGACAGTCCGTACTCATCCTTCCGACACCGGTCGCAGTGTCTGTCATTGTGGCAACAAAATCATTCTGCTTCCAAACAAAACCACAACTTCAGTTTAAAACAAGTACCGATGTTTTATTTTGGGAAGCTACAATGATACTTCTCTAGCGAACAACAGACTTACAATCAGAACTCTGAGCCCGACGATATCAAAGCATGAGTCCAACCGAACACAAACAGCTAATTTGACTCTGAAACCCACGGAAACCAGTAGCGTAGTGGCAGGGGGGCCGGGGGGGGGGCAGGCCCCCCAGCCAAGGTTTCTGGGGTGGGGGGGCGCCAAAATGGAGTTTTAGGGGGCGCACCCTTTGTAGGAGACCCAAGAAAATTTAAAATAAAGACCTTAATAAACACAATTTTGTTCCATTTCAGAGAATGGCATGGGACCAAAGAGGAAGAGAAAAAGTGGCGCTCAAAACCGGCAGCAACTCGAGAGAAAGGCAATTCTTTAACATAAAGTAATGCATTTTAGTGCTAAAAAATGCATCAACGGGGGCATCTGGAGGCCGTAAAATGGCAAAAATGACCCCCAGCTGCATTTTTTCGCGACTTCGTCGCTCATATCCGGGGGGAGGGGGCGCCAAATCAGTGATTGGCCCCTGCAGCCATCAACCTCCCACCACGCTACTGACGGAAACCCAACTGGCCTCTTTGCGCGCTCTGCTGGAAGATACACATATTTATATTGGTGTTATTTAGAGTAGATCACACATTCACTCTACTTGAATAAGTTAAGCTGCTTATCTTAACTTCCCAGGATACGTCGTATCTGTTCCAAGACTCAAGTGGCTCACAATCACAGCATGGAACCTCGTATACAAAACGACATTGCTATTCTAAAGCTCAGATCATTTCTTGGTAGGTCTCTTTTCCGTTAGAGAAATATATCTCCCATTGCAGGTCTGTCGTTCGCATGTATTGCAACTATGCGACACACCAAATATGCAACATTGAACTTGTTTACACTACTATTAGCCTATCAAATCTAGTCTTATCTATTTAATTGTATATCTATTTAATAAAAATTCTTTAGTCAATGATATTATTGAAGAAAGATTCTTTAGTTTATAGTACTTTCCCTAGCCTCATAATAAATGAGCATAGGAACTCCTTGACAGACATCGCTAAAACATATTACTTACTCTAGCCTTATGTAGAAAAATAGTGTTTTGAACATTATTTTTTCACGCACCCACATATATATGCTACACGGTTTCAAATATAATTTAATCGATTCCGTCAACACTCATTCGCGGATGAAGGCAATGCATGTGAATAATTAGTATATTTTATATTCTATTTCCACGTTTTTGTACTGATCACGTGGTTGGGTTTCTTTACAAACAGGTGGTCGCCATTTTGTATGTGTTGTGTTATCGTGGATAACACATGGAAGGAAGAGAAAAAGAGGTAATAATTAAGAAACAGTTAGATTGTTGAATTGACCCCCCACCCCTTCCCCCACACACATCTCTGTCAAACTTCGAGAATCCAACTGACTTAATTATATATATATATATATATATATATATATATATATATAT
>OY744535.1:47691287-47693787 GCA_963556195.1 Sepiola atlantica
TCCAGGAAGAATAAATATATATATATATATATATATATATATATATATATATATATATATATATATATATATATATATAATATTACCTTATATTTACGTGCAGACGACGTCGTTTCGAGCTCATATATATGTAAATAGTTTTACTACACAACCAAAATATACCCATTATATATATATATATATATATATATATATATATATATATATATATATATATATATATATATATATATATATATATATATATATAAAAACAATTATGAACCGGAAATAAAAGCGAGAGATTGACCGGTTTCGTTCCGATCAACGAATATGTTCGTGTATACTATCCTCTTATATAAACACTAGCAAATATATGCTCCCTCCGGTAAAATATTTTTTCTAGGCTGAGAGGATGATATCATGATGAACTAACAACATACACTGACTTTAAAGGAGGGGGTAATGACTAGGACGATGATATCATGACAAACAAACTCGCCCCCCCCCCAAGTAGGAGTTAATGCCTTGGAGCATTATATAATGAGAACATAATAGATAGTACATTACCTCCACACACACAAATAAGGAGAAGGTTATTCTGGGAAGATGGCATCGTGAGGAACATACGTAAAGTATACTGCTTTATCTTCAAAAGAGGAGGTAATGCCTGGGAGGAATGTATCGTGACGAATGAAAATATACTACACAGAATTAAATAAGCATAAACCATATTTAATGTTAATATAGTTACGACATGTAGGGGAAAATCGCATTTATTCATTTAAATAAACATTAAAAACAATGGCAAGTTTTATTGTCCACGTGAAACGCCGAAGTGAATATTGGTTGAAAAATATAGTCGCTATCTTTAGAAAAAAAGAGAGAAATATGCTAGCTAAGGAAGAACGATAACTTCATTTACTAATTTTAATGTTAAAAATAGATGTTTATAAACGTTAGTTATTATTCTTCCTTAGCTAGCCTCTTTCTCGACTTGTTTAGATGGCGACTATATTTTTCCGACCTAACTTTTATTTTGACGTTTCACGTGTACGGTAAAACTTAGCATAACAAAAACAAAAAAAAGTGTAAGTTATTTTACTAAAACATGGTTTAAGGTAAAAAAAAAAGAGTTGTTTATGAATAATGCCGACACCTATTTCACTCTAAATAATTTACGTGACTGAAATAGTAATTACCCCCTAATAAAGTCCTACTTCAGTCGCGTACATCGAACTAAAATAAGAGAAGAAAGGCCAGCATGGCTGTTTTTTAAATTGTTTATTTAAGGGGCGATAAATGTTGATAACAGGATTTATTAAGAAGTTAAAGAAAACTTTAAATATAAAAACTTACAATTTAAACGGAAAATTCAATTTTATTGGTTTGCATTTTAAGACTATATATATTTATAATTTTTCAGGAAAAAATGTTCAGCTTTTACGGAGAAGGTAATTCCTGTGAGGGCGGTCCTATGACAACAGAACCGATACTAAACTAATAAAATCGAGTTTTTTTTTCGTTCATTTAAAAATGCCTAGTCACGAAAACATAACTTTTTTTTTGTTCCTTGGTCTTTTAGCTAAAATCAAAGTGTAGTATCTGTTCTCAACATCTCATCTACATTTGCTGGAAGTAAATTATCCCTTATGAAAATGTAATTCCAAAAAAGTGTTAAAAACACTATTTTTGATAATTTTTTTAAATATGATTTTATTAATAATTCAAATATAATAATATTATCGATAAAACGATTGCATATATAGAAGACAATTTGACAATACTAATTAGATGTGTATATTACAGGATATTAATTTAATAGAAACTTAAAAAGAGATTAATATGCAAATGAGCAATATCGAGATTTGTTTGAGCGAGTTTGAAGATGACTATATAGACCGTATTTCAAAATAGTTATTTTTGGCTAAGATCAAAGTGTAGTATATGTTCCGATGGATACTGCACCCCATAGACTGGTATTGTCTTGGCCTTCGGGGCTTGATTTACACCTGTCTATGGGTCTGTCCTGTGCAGTTCTAGCAGGTCCACCCTCTCAGGCTTCGCCTCCCCTCTTTGGGGAGGAGTAAGTTTATTGCTTACTGCCTGAGGCGCCCCTACTGGGGAATGCCGACGGGGCTGCCCAGGCAATTTTTAATGGCCAGAGTGCTCACCTCTCGGGCGCTGGCTTTTCAAACCCCACTTTCCCGACCCGACCTTGGGTCACATCTTACTTGTGGGAGTAAGATAAAAACTGTCCTTGTGTCTAACTTCTGGAGAGGAGTAAATAAATATTTATCTTTAGAATTAAATAACCATGATGTTAATATAGTTAAAATACATGGAAAAAAACCTTCGCATTTATTCATTAAGATAGAGAGAGAAACATGTGGGAAAAGTAAATGGTTGTGCGTATACTTTCGATCTTTTCATAGATCAACCTTTTCAAGGTAAAAGCTCAATAATTGCTAACATATAACAGACCATATAAAAATAGACATTATTAGGCTAAATTCCAGCG
>OY744535.1:47696287-47721287 GCA_963556195.1 Sepiola atlantica
GTAGGCTAGAAATTAAGATGTTATAATAAAATTAATAATTAACGGTGTTGGATTCTGAAATCTTTTGAATTAATCACGCGACCTTTAAAGATTAGATTTGTATTACTCCACAAAATGAAAGCGTAAAATAAATTACGTAAAGATGTAGCTGTGACTGAAACATCTTTTGAAAATGTGCAGCAAAACTATGTTTGTATAAATAAAACATCTTCATTACCAGTAAAGAGTTCTAGTTATTATTGACCCTATTATACATACACAGTAAAAATTATCAGGATATTTTACCTTGTAGATACAAACCGTATCTCGATTAAATAATTAGTTGTGGCTCCTTCTCAGCTGGACCCTTTTCATAGGTAATAAAAATAGCCGTCAAATTTAATCTTTAAATGCAAGTTCCTTAGTGTTGAACACGGTTATGTCGGTCGACTATTGCTATCCGCCTCCTGGACACATATATAGGGTTTATTTCTCATCTCGTCCATAGCCATTTACGGTAGCCTCATTTATTTGTGCCCTCGGAATTGATATTAAATCTAACCCTTGGTCCAGGGTTCGGATGTGCGACTGACATGGATTTTTACACTGATGATCCCACAAAGATGAAACTTATACGCGAGTACATAATATTTAAATATATTTATATTAAAATAATTATATATATATATATATATATATATATATATATATATATATATATATATATATATATATATAATATATATATATATATATATTTTTTTACATATATATATATATAATATATATATATATTATTTATATATATTATATATAATATATATACATAATATAATATATATATATTATTTATATAATATATATATATATATATTATATATATATATATATATATATATATATTATATAAATATATATATCTATATTTATTATATATTTATATATACATATATTTATTATATATATATTATATATTTATATATGCATATATATTTATTATATATATATATATATTATATTTATATATACATATATTTATTATATATATATATTATATTTATATATGCATATATATTTATTATATATATATATATATATATATATATATATATATATATATATTATATTTATATATACATATATATTTATTATATATGTATATTTTATATTTATATATACGTATATATTTTGGATAACCATTCGTATAGAGAGCTTCATACCCTCCAAGACATCCCAACAAAAACCAAACGGCCAGCCGTGGTACACCTCATATAATGTGCTGCCGCTTTTGCACCCAGAAACTACTATTTCAATTCCTTTCAACGAAATGCATATTCTTCAACTTAAGCCGCCTTTAGGGCTGCCAGCAACCACTGAATAAGGGTTATAGAAAACGCAAGAGAGTCATATGTCCAATACGTTAAGTTTGGAGTATTTATTTACTCCTCTCCAGAAGTTAGGCACAAGGCCAGTTTTTATCCTACTCCCACAAGTAAGCTGTGACCCACGGTCGGGTCGGGAACGTGGGGTTTGAAAAGCCAGCGCCCGAGAGGTGAGCACTCTGGCCATTAAAAATTGCCTGGGCAGTCCCGTCGGCATTCCCCGGTAGGGGCGCCTCAGGCAGTAAGCAATAAATTTACTCCTCCCCAAAGAGGGGAGGCGAAGCCTGGGAGGGTGGACTTCCTAGAATTGCACAGGACAGACCCATAGACCGGCGTAAATCAAGCCCCAAAGGCCAAGACAATACCAGTCTATGAGGTGCAGTATCCATCGGAACAGATACTACACTTTGATCTTAGCCAAAATGCCATGGAGTATTGATTTACTCCTCTCCAGGAGTTAGGCACAAGGCCAGTTTTTATCCTACTCCAACAAGTAAGATGAGACCCAAGGTCGGGTCGGGAAAATGGGGTTTGAAAAGCCAGCGCCCGAGAGGTGAGCACTCTGGCCATTTAAAAATTGCCTGGGCAGCCCCCTCGGCATTTCCCAGTAGGGGCGCCTCAGACAGTAAGCAATAAACTTACTCCTCCCCAAAGAGGGGAGGCAAAGCCTGGGAGGGTGGACCTCCTAGAACTGTACAGGACAGCCCCATAGACCGGCGTAAGTCAAGCCCCGAAGGACAAGACAATACCAGTCTATGGGGTGCAATATCCATCGGAACAGATATGGAGTAGCTGAGCAGAGGCTTGGTTCCCACGAGATTTGGCGAATGACAACCATGGTCCTTAACAGATGTATGACCTCTATCCCAACCATCATCAATAGTCCTGATGTGATCTCCTCAGCATCCGACAAAGCAAAACTTTCTGCAAACAACTTTGCATCAAACCCCACCTTTTGAAATCCGGGCCGCCTTCCTCCTGAATTGTCTCCTACAACTGAAGATACTCTGAGCGACATCTATATATCTGTCCAGGATGTTGCCAAACTTATCAATAACCTTGATGCCAGCAAAGTAACTGACCATGACAACATTCCAATCATAGTACTTTAAAAACTGCAACGGGAACTAGCTCCTATTCTTACAAAGCTTTTAAAACGTTTCTTAAAGGAGAAATGCTTCCAAAAACTTTGGAAAACTTCGTCAGTCCGACCAGTATTTAAAAATACTGGAAATCCGTTTTTGCATCTTAGTACAGACCAACCAGTTACCTGGTCGTCATGAGTAAGTTGGTCGAATCTGTGATAAATCAAGACGTTTTCAACCACCCCAGCAGAAACAGCCTACTCAGTAATAAGCAATATGTTTTTTCATCTGCAGGATCAACAGCTTATGTACTGACTGTAATATCACACAGGGTCAGTGAATCCATAGACGGGGTTTCACTTCTAGAGCAACAGCTCTTGGCATATAAAAGGTATTTGATAAGGTTTGCAACAAAGGTCTACTTCACAAGCTTACTAGTTATAAAATATCTGGAAATGTCCTCTCAACTATTAAATTCTTTCTCTCTGATAGGTTTATAAACGTAGTCGTTGATAGGCCGAAGTCTGAAGCACATAGTATCAATGTCGACGTGTCTCAGGGATCAATTCTGGGCCTAACCCTCTTCCTGATATTCATCAACGATCTCCTAACTCGCATTCTCAGATCATTCGTCGACATTTATACCCTTGTCTTGAGGAAGCCCCCTGCTTTGACAAGCTTCTGAGACTGACCTTCAATCCTGACCTGAAATAGAAGACTTACATCAACTCCGTAGCCATTGTCGCTGGAAAAACGGTTGGATCATTCTACCGCTCCGGAAAGTATCTCACGCCTGACGAAATCCCCTACCTGTGTAAGAGCTAAATACGTACTAAGATGGAGTACTGTTGCCACATATGGGGAGGTTCTACTCAGAGCACCCTTTCCTGCCTTGACAGTGTACAAAACCGACTTCGAAATCTAGTGGGCGATGTCCTCTTCTCCTCCCTACTATAATTCAAATATAAAAAACGGTGCCAACAGCTTTCAGGTGCTCGACTGAGCTTCAATCTATGCCCCCCACCCCTGTAAAAAATCACAACAAAAACTCGTCTAACTACAACCACTACAATAAATTTCTTTTCTCCCTCTCTGTGCCTAGAACTAAACGAGACTTCTATGAACAAAGTTTATTTCCTAGATCTACTCGTCTGTAGAACTCAATACCGTGTGGCTGCTTCCCAGCTGACTACAACATTGTCGTTTGCTAGTCCAATGTAAACAAATTCTTGCTAAGCCATCCTCCTAAATAATCAAATTCCACCAAACTTCCACCATCATTACCACTCATTATCGTGTAGTCTCGCCGTCCACCTGACACTCATTATCCTCGACTGATGTAAATGTTTTCCGCTATATATTGAGAAACCACCCTTCATTCATACCCTTTTGTATCATCTTTTGTATTTATTTAAAATATTCACTAATCCACATTTCAATAGACTTTCAATTACATAGAAATTTAATTGTCAAAAGCTTCGTCTAAAGGTTTATAAAATAAATGAAACGAAATATTCTCTAAAAGGACAATTTCTCACACAAAAAAAGAAGCTGGGCGAGATTTATGGCGAAAAATGTTATCAGGAATGTGAGGAGAGACGAACCAATCACAAACACACACTTGAACAAAGTTGCACATTCACATTTACAGATGACAGCATATAGAAGACCTACACCCAGAAGACATAAGTGTAGTATCTGTTCGGCCTTAGCTGGTCAAGCATCCATGTACGATCATTATTCGATGAACATTAATGAGTATTAAGTATACTATGAGGACCTGTGAAGATTCCTTAGTTAATTAAAAAATAATAATCTTAATTTTATTATGTTTATTAATTATTATACATATTTATTACTTTAAATTAAATACTAGACTACCGTGACCCGTTGGGTCATAACCACTATCATTATTTATTCCACTCTGATTTCATTCGAAAATTCATAAACCATGATATATATATATATATGTTAACAACTAACTAAAATAATAAGTCTCTTTACTTCGAAATTATCCTGCTGGATAATATAGAAATAATGCTACCAATTATTTTGCTATCTAATTTACATACGTGTCTAAGGTGTGCACGAACAAACTATCTAAATTGTCTTAAAAGCAAAAGTCACTCTTTTTTTTAAAAATGCCTACAGAAACATTAAATACTATTAGAGAGTGGAGTAATATATACCGTTAGAGAAGGATAGAGAAATACCTAAATAGCTAAGTGAGAGATGGATGATTTGTTCAGTTAATCGCAAATTACAACTGATTAAAAGGATTAAAATGGACTTTCTTTCAAACATAACTCAATCCCAGAACTAAAGACTATTTTAACATGTATTTTGTGTTATTAAATTTTATCGCAAAAAATGACTTAAGCAAATAAATAAGAAAAAACAATTGTATGGAAAGTAGAAAGTGCACCTTGGGTTTACTTTCTCAGCCTCGTGACTCTCGCTCTCTTACTTTGTCATTTAGTCCTCACATTCCACGAGCAATGTTTCTGACAAAGGGGGAAGAATTGCTATTTTCTGGGTCGACTGTTGTTTTGAGTTTCTGGTATGTTGGTATTTTCAATCTTCTCATAGTATTCATCATCATTTAGTACAATAATAGATAAGAAATAATATTTTCCAGTCCTTTATATATCAGCACGTGTAAATTACTTATATTCTGCCGGCGTCTGAATTCACTCATCTCGTGCTGGAAATTGTTCTAATTACTATGTCCTCGAGATGAAGTGCCCATCTTCTGACAATACGTAGTGGCATGAGGAGTCGGGGGTAAGCCAGAGGACACGAGTGTCGAATGAGTTCTGACCAGTTAGTCTGTAAATACTTCTGCGCCCACGTTGTGAATTTTAACACTGCAAAACTTAAATTGACGCCGATGGTTCGAACTTTTTTTTTGAGGGCGTAAGCGTCTTTTAGTATCACTGCTCTGCTTTTGCCAGAGAAAGTATTGTTTGATTCCAGAGAGTAAAAGATTAGTCTGCGAGTTGAAAAAATGGCTAGGTACAGAATTGACAAGGCATTTTGTCTTAAAATATAATTTATCTTTAACATTCTATTTTATTAACTAAGTGTTGCTACCCACTTCTGTTCTAGTCGATGTCAGCTGCAAATTCGGTCGGTTGTTGTCGGCCGACATTCAAAAACATTATCCTGTCTCGTCGACCTTTCAAAGTTCTGCATCTCAAACTCCGCTCGTTAGGTAAAACTGTTAACGCGTCAAGTATAGAGGCTATCCTGCCTTATCTAGATGTACTCGCCGACCCCAGTTATTTCAAAACAAGGCCGATGTTTTCTTATCGTGTCACATTTTTAGATTTAACAAAAGGCCAACATAGAGCATCACTAAAGGATCGAAATTAATTAACTTTAAGGGTTTCGCTAAACATCTATTGCGATGATGTGAGTTGTGTATATTTTTATATATTTATATTGAGTTAATTCAAAGATCGGAAGAACATTTTGAAATCAGCATGCATTTAGATGCGGACATTGTTACTTTATGTTATATTTTGTGCAGCTTTGAAGACACTAAATCACCCCACAGACGGCAGATCGTAATTAGTCTATCACCAAGAACCACAGTTCAAAGGTAACATGCATGGAAACGCATAGGCGAATGACATAAACAGAAACAGAAGTACCAAATCATTACATATCATGCTTAGAGGTTTTGAAACCGAGTTTGAGAGAAGTCAGTAAGAAGCGAACGTGACAAGTCGCATGGAATGTAGCCCTTAAAACATGTCAGTAAAGTCTCTCTTTCTCTCGCCATCTATCTCTGTCTATCTGTCTTTCTCTTTGTCTCTTTCTCACTCTGCTTGAATCAGGTATCCAAGTGTAAATACAAAGATTATACATATATTTGTGCACAGATTTTTTGTGTTATTGAATTATTAAGAACTCACGACGAGGCCAGACAGACCCATAAAGAATCGCTTCCAGACATGTCCATCCAGCAGAACAGAAAGAACGACCAATCAAAACAGAAGTTTTCAGACCATTATCAACATATGACATCGACCCCAAAGAATCAAGACCGTATACAGCATCTATAAGATAAATTGGTCGGTCCTAATCAAGGAAGGCGCGAGAGCGCTCTATCCCTTAATAGACTACACAAATGGCCTATGCTGGAAATCTCATTTCTTTGATCAATCATAACTCAAAAACCAATAAACCAAATTAGTTAAAACTTTGCACAACATTTTTATTTAATAGGTTCTATAAGTGTGTAGAATTTCAGCATCATTAGTCAAGGCAACCCAGAGGTCCAGAAAATTCAATCATGAAATCATGTTATCTGTGTGAACGTACGTACGTACGTATGTGCCACCCTGTATCTCATCAACTATTTGATGGATTCAGCTGATTTTTGGCAGAGATAGAGGTTCTAGGGTCTAGTTGATGGCATTTTAATTTCAGTTTACCATATACCTTGATTAGTCAAACTACCAACTATATCAGTTATGAGAAGGCATTGTATTGAGGCATAGCCGTTACAAAAGTAGTGACATTCCATGATAAATGCCAGTATACTGAAATCATATGCCCTTAATAGAGTTAAGATGAAAATTCATATACACTAAATGTACAAAAGCAAGGAAATTCCCAAATTGTTACACTTTTATTGTCATTAAGGGTATGCGAGCACAACAGGGCTATGTATTTTACTGGTAGGAATTTTTCTTCAGCGCACCTCACACACTTCATCCACTCATGCATAGAGATTTATACTGTAGTGATGTGATAATGAAATGGTTTGGTTGATATGTAGTCATACCCTTAATGACAATAAAAGTGTAAAAATTTGGGAATTTCCTTGCTTTTGTTCATTTAGTGTATATGAATTTTCATCTTAACCCTATTAAGGGCATATGATTTCAGTATATTGGCATTTTTCATGGAATTAATCTTAGCTTAAACTTTGCCTTCAAGTTGCATCTTCAGTTTGGCTTTATAGTTGAGCAAATCGGTTCTGCTGCTGCTGGTTTTTGTTTTCCTTAAGGTACAACATTTTTTTGTTTTAGTTTTTAGAAATAGATTTTTGGTTTTCATTAATCGTATTTATTATTATACTAAAGCTGAGTAAATCAACGTTTGTATCCCTAAGGGTCCCCCCCATATCCTTTAATCACACAAAATTTTTATCATTAACCCAAGTTTGTAATTCATCCACTAAGTGACTAACCTCTTACTAATATTTTATCTATTACTATCATCTCTCACTCACTCTATGTTGTTTGACTCCTAGCTTTTTATACGGTGTCTATCACTCTTGCTTCCGTCTCCCTCTCCCTGTTTATTAATAGTCAAAGGTAATACAACTAACTATAAAACAGAAGATTGAAATAGTCCATTAGAAACAATAGGAAATATCACCACACTATTTATACTATTAAACTCATAGCTGGAGAAAATATATATATAGAGAGAGAGATAGAGAAAACAGAATAACTAATTTTAGATTTTGTCTATTAATCTTTGTTATTTAACTGGCTTTGCAAACTCACTGTTTCTTTATTCAAACAATTGAACCCAAACTCAATGGGTGACCCATTGGGTCACATTTTTTTCTAATATTTAAATAAAAATAAGAATTATAAAGAAATAGACTTTTCTTCACCATAGAAAAAGATAAAAACACTACAAATAATTATGTGATTAAAAACAAATATTTTATTAATCTTAAAGACATTAACATACTTTTCTACAGACAGCGTTTTGGTAAAAAATAGTGATTCCTTGTTTTAATGAATGAAATTAATTTCTCACTGATGATGAATTCAACTATTCTTAAGTATCGGTTTTAATTTAATATTTTTTATTATATATTTTTAAAAACCAGATTGTTCATTCAACTTTCTATCTGGACGCATCTCTATAAGCGTTGTGGCCTTGTTTTTTCGTCTTGGACGTATTTCTCGCACAAGAGCGCCATTTTTGGCTGTTTATTGATAAACATACTAATTGTATGCATCGTCAGACAGATAATATCCACATTTTTGGCGGTGAGAATTGGCGCTGAGAAAGCACATAAAAAGAAACAATCGTATGGAAAGTAGAAAGTGCACCTTGGGTTTACTTTCACAGCCTCGTGACTCTCGCTCCCCTTACTTTGTCATTTAGTCCTCACATTCCACGAGCAATGTTTCCGACAAAGGGGGAAGAATTGCTATTTTCTGGGTCGACTTTTGTTTTGAGTTTCTGATATGTTGGTATTTTCAATCCTCTCATAGTATTCATCATCATTCAACGGCCAATCTATCCAACCTATTATCCTTTATCCTCGAGTAGTTATTGGCCTTGATAAGTGATGACTAATTGGTAAAAACGCCCATTTATTTAAACGAAAGTTTTCATTTCTACTTGAAAAAAAAATTGACGTTATTATTTATGGGTTGTTTAATTAGCAATGTTATAAAATACATTCAGATGACTTTTTTTTATATACTAATGTGTTACCGCTTATCAAGGTCCGGGGGCCACTCGAGGATAATGGTTAAAGAGATCGTCGGTTGGACGTTGAGTCCCACCATTCGAGAGGATTTGAAACATTGAGTGAAATGGGCAGAAGATTTCTTAAGAGGAATTGATTATCCAAGAATGTGCCTCAACAAGTATTTGTTTACATTAGACTTGAAGACGACCATGTTGTAGTCGACGAGGAAGCAGCTTCATGCTATTTTGTTCCACAGATGAGAAACTCTAGGAAATAAACTTTGTTCATGGAAGTTGCGCTTGATCTTTGGTACGGAGAGAGAGAGAGAGAGAGAGAGAGAGAGAGGAAAGTCCTCTGCTGTGGTTATAGTCAGGCAGGTTCTTGCTTACTCAGTTCTAGTAAGTTTAACACAAGGACACTTTATGAGAGCACTTATTGTGAAGGAAAACTCGCCACCAGTAAAATATCAAGATTTGCTGAATGGATAACGCCGTGGAATACGTGATTCTAAGTTCAAATCCTATCTGATCTTTTGCATCTAATTACACACGAATATCACAAGCAGAGGCATGAGCTCCCACTTTACCAGATCTATGGGTAAATTAACAACTTCAATTAATTGTATACAAGTAATCGTTGGCATCGTAGATATTCTGTTTCGGCACTAAATTGTCCAAAATGGTGTATATGTCATGAAGTAAAAAACCGTATTAAGTTCGATAGAATCTTGTACCTACGGAAAAGTTATACATCTATCTTTCCTCTCCCTAGATATGGCTGAAATTGTAGGCAACTCGCATAGGAGAAAGAAAATGGTAAAGATTTTCTTTGTTTATCGTAGCATTGTTTCTGGTAATCTTAGATTAAGTTTTCATTTGACTTCAGTATGTAAGCTCTCAGAAATCAAGGAGCCTCTTCCCGTGGCTAACACTTGATCTCTATATGAGATACATAGATATTCGAGTGTCTAATTAAGATTATCCTCCACCTCTCAAACGTTGAGTTAGTAAAGCAGCAAAGGACACTAATTTTCCGCTCCCCAATTCGTCACTTAATCAGTTTATAGTTGGTCCCCCGATTTATAAAATCGGGGGACTTATGTTTTGAGGCATGTCCGTCCGTCCGTCCGTCCGTCCGGATTTTTCTCCGCAACCATCCATTGAATTTCTTTGAAATTTTGCATGAAGTTGTAACTTTGGTCAGGTTAGAAAATGACATTCTCCGATTTTTGAAAAAAAATTTGGTTAGCCCCCAGGGGGTCAAAAGGCCCCGAAATGGCAAAAAATTATATTTTTTGCCCCATAACTTTTCATCCATCCATTCAATTTCTCTGAAACTTGGCCAAAATGTGGAGGCAATTGTTCCTAATAGAAAATAAGTATCGCGCTCCCAGGGGGCCAAAAGCCTCCCAAATGGCAAAAATGACCCTTATCTCCCATAACGTTTGATCCATCCATTTAATTTTTCTGAAACCTCTCTGTAGAGGCAATTGTTCTGGATATAAAATGATCATCATTGACTTCAGAAAAATTCTGGTTCGAGCCCCCAGGGGGTCAAAGGGGGGTCAAAAATGCCCCAAATTGCCGAAATTTATTGCATTTTACACTCGCCACCTCGAGTCACATACAGAGGAGGACCACGCACGCGCGGCTTGTTTATCTTTGTTGTCGTCTTTTCTTAATTTTGCTTGATTCCAGGACAAGAATTAATCTGGTCTGGTGGAGTATCCAGCTATTGAGGTAACATCACTAAGAAAAAGTGTATCATTCCTCATATGAGCCAGTGTATATAAGTGTCGATGGGATCTAAGTTGGGTTTCGAATACTGTTTTTTTTTGTTGTAAATTAGGTCAGGGTTTACTTGTAGGGTGAAATATCCTCATGTCAGGTTGTCCTGACAAACCCTTGTACAAAGAGACCAAAGACACTCGATGATGGTGTCTAGTAGATAATTCAAACTCTCCATAATCAATATATGGTCAGAAGTGCAAGGTAAAGGTTAGGACTAGAGAAGTGCAGTTGATGCTTGTGATTACGCAACCTTTTTGACACTATAAACTCTCACCTGGTCAGAGAGTGTCTATTGTCTCTTTGTACCGAAGAAAGAAACAGAAGAAGGAAATAAAAGTATGTTATTTCTATTCCGTAACTTGAATAAGCGTTTCTAGGAAGAACAAGGGTATTGTATTTCAGAATTAAAGGAATGATATGCCGCAAAACAAACGGATCAAATCAGTTAATGAATTATGAAATAATGTCTCTTGTTATATTGTGATTACATAACTAAAAAAGGGTCGATATGCCGTAAAACATAGATTGTGCTTTGGTGTTACATAACTCCTAAAGGGTCGATATGCTGTAAAACAAGTATTGTACTTCGGCGTTACATAACTCCCAAAGGCTCGATCTGCCGTAAAACGAGGATTATGCATGACATTAAATATCCCAAAAGGGTTGATATACCGTAAAACAAAACCGATGAAGGGATCAATTATAATAAATAAAATATCTCGGCATTGACGGAAAAGGTGTTGATATGCCGTAACACAGCAAAAAGAAAAAAGAAATCACTAATGGCGGTCGGTTCTGACACTTATTTTTAATTTCTGGAATTTCAGTACGAAAATCGTGCGCACAATCTCGTCGAAGAAGTCGGGGGTGGAATGCAATATGGCGGCTTCAGTGACGAGAGACGTGGCGGCAATACGCCGGGTGTCGGTGTAAAAGCGCTTGTTTCTGGAGAGGCTGTTTTGTTTTTTTAAACTCGACTCAAGCAATGTGTGTCGGGTGGTTTTGTGAACCGAAGAAGCACTTACGGGTGGCGTTCGTTGGCAGCGTGTCAGACAAATGTGTAGCCGACAGAAGAACATTTTACTTTTCGTATCAGAAGTCTTCATACCCTTTGTCATCAGTTTATTTTGGGAAAAGGTTTTTTTTGTTTTTACGGCATATCAACCTTTTTGTTTGGTTATTTGATGCCGAAGCATAATGTATACATAAATATATATAATTAATTAATTATAAATATTTGTTTGTATCTACATACGCATACATCACATCCTTATGGGAATCGTCAGTGTAGAGAAGAATTATTCACACCGGTCGCTTGGCTCGAACCCCGGAATTTCAAACTCAAATGCCAACGTCTTTGCCCACATGACCGTCACCAATAACTCAGTAAATAAGCGAGAGATAATTCCTACTTAAAGGCAGCTGGCGTGAAAAGTTTAACTTTTGAAATGAACATTGCACTAAAGCCATGATAGCAGCTGTGTTAATACTACTCGCTAAAAAGCCCAGCCTATATTTGGGGGGTGACAATAATAAATAAATTATATATATATATATATATATATATATATATATATATATATATATATATATATATATATATATATTAGTATACGTATTGTATTAGTTTCTGTAGATGTAAATCCGTTGAAACTATACTGTTCTTTAGTATACATTTTTATTTATACAAACATTGTTGATTACATATGTGCATACATGTTTCGGTTGTACTCTTCACAGAGAGTCCACCTCTTCATACCAAAGAAGACAAGGAAGTGAGATGAATTTGAAAAACTTTCTTATTAAGTAAATCTTTTTTGGGGATGAGATATGTTTATAATTTTCACCGGTCAAGCTAAGTATCGGATTACATTCTTTCCTTGTTAACTCATTCAATTAGTTTCTATTTTTTAAATTATTTTTATTACCTACCGTTCCTTTTGTTTCTTTCTTTTTTATGTTTTATTACCCACTTAGCTTGGATTCCTTTCATCTCCATTTAACACTTCGAAGTTTTAATCTACGTACATACATTTTTAAGCACAAATATCTGATCTACACATAAAGTAGACACGTGCGCACAAATCTATAAATACATATACATATACATATACCTATCTTATCTATACATAATGTCTTATAGAGGGGGTATGAACCGGAGAACGCATACATAGGGTATCCGAGCATGGCCACAAAGTTCTGCTCGTGTTTGGAAGTTAAAGATAAAAACATATAAATAAATAAATAAAGTTACACTAAATATTGTTGCAATCATATACAAACAATACCATAATAAAGGCTACAGTGTGGCCGAAAGCGTTTGGGCAGAGACACCTATTGGCCAGTTCTTGCATGACAACGATGAAGCAACATTCATTATGTCTTTATAAAAACAATAGGTTCGAATAAGGACGGTATAGTCTTCTTTTAAACTCCCTCTACCGTGCCAGTAAACTTCTCACACCTGACATTATCCTATATCTCTACAAAGCCACCATTCGCCCATGCATTGAGTATTACTGCCACATCTGGGCTTGGGAATCATCCACTAGTCTCTCTCTCTCTGTCTCTGTCTCTGTCTGTCTCTCTCTGTCTGTCTGTCTGTCTGTCTGTCTGTCTGTCTGTCTCTCTCTCTCTCTCTCTCTCTCTCTCAGACAAGGTCCAAAAAGGAGTTGCCAACTTGATAGGTCCCTCACTATCCATCAAGCTCCAGCCCTTTTTCTATCACCGCAATGTTGCTTCCTTGTGCCTGTTTTACAAGTACTTCAATGGATTGTGCTCTGATCAGTTTGCTGCTCTGGTACCCCCACGACGTAAATTCACTAGACCAACCCGACAATCTGCCAAATCCCATCCATTCACTGTGGAGGTCCCCAGATGCCGGAGAGCTTTATACTCCAAAAGCTTCTTTCCTCGTGCTGCTTGACTCTGGAACTTCCTCCCTGCCCCCTGTTTTCTTGACGGTACTGACATGCAGAAATGTAAAACTAATGTAAACAGACATCTCGCTGCGCAGCTCCCAATTTAGGTTGACCCCCCTAAAAAAACTTTCCCCCTTTTTCTCAGTAGCCCTTTACGTTTACAGTGGCGGCTTGGGATGAACTATGTTAAAAAGAATAAAAAAATAGAATCACCTATTGAGACGTGTGCAGTAACAATAACATTCACCATCAATAGTTGTCCATCTCACTCAGATCAACAACCATAACACCACATTTACCCTCACCCACTAACCATGAACTACTGACAAAAGGAATATAATTAATAGGAATCAGCATGTTACACATTTGTTGACCTGCTTGACGTTGACATTGGTTTCTCCAATTCTTTTTAGAATCTGGTACTCACAGGAGGGACAACGTGAAGAATTAAAACATTTCTAATGGAAGTAGTTTTATAGACCAGACAATAGTTTAACACGCCAGACAACTCCCAATGACCAGAAAGTTATTATGCACAGAAGTTATTTTACCATTTATTCAAAAAAAGTTTCGCGTTGCACGAGAATAGGAACGACCTATGAGACAACTATTCGATGCGATACTTACCCATCATTAAAAATAAGTAAAGTCCAGAGCTATTGAACCGATACTTAGTTTGTATGACATTTAAATAAGACAACTATTCGATGCGATACTTACCCATCATTAAAAATAAGTAACTTCCAGAGCTATTGAACCGATACTTAGTTTGTATGACATTTAAATAAGACAACTATTCGATGCGATACTTACCCATCATTAAAAATAAGTAAAGTCCAGAGCTATTGAACCGATACTTAGTTTGTATGACATTTAAATAAGACAACTATTCGATGCGATACTTACCCATCATTAAAAATAAGTAAAGTCCAGAGCTATTGAACCGATACTTAGTTTGTATGACATTTAAATAAGACAACTATTCGATGCGATACTTACCCATCATTAAAAATAAGTAAAGTCCAGAGCTATTGAACCGATACTTAGTTTGTATGACATTTAAATAAGACAACTATTCGATGCGATACTTACCCATCATTAAAAATAAGTAAAATCCAGAGCTATTGAACCGATACTTAGTTTGTATGACATTTAAATAAGACAACTATTCGATGCGATACTTACCCATCATTAAAAATAAGTAACTTCCAGAGCTATTGAACCGATACTTAGTTTGTATGACATTTAAATAAGACAACTATTCGATGCGATACTTACCCATCATTAAAAATAAGTAAAATCCAGAGCTATTGAACCGATACTTAGTTTGTATGACATTTAAATAAGACAACTATTCGATGCGATACTTACCCATCATTAAAAATAAGTAAAATCCAGAGCTATTGAACCGATACTTAGTTTGTATGACATTTAAATAAGACAACTATTCGATGCGATACTTACCCATCATTAAAAATAAGTAAAATCCAGAGCTATTGAACCGATACTTAGTTTGTATGACATTTAAATAAGACAACTATTCGATGCGATACTTACCCATCATTAAAAATAAGTAAAGTCCAGAGCTATTGAACCGATACTTAGTTTGTATGACATTTAAATAAGACAACTATTCGATGCGATACTTACCCATCATTAAAAATAAGTAACTTCCAGAGCTATTGAACCGATACTTAGTTTGTATGACATTTAAATAAGACAACTATTCGATGCGATACTTACCCATCATTAAAAATAAGTAAAATCCAGAGCTATTGAACCGATACTTAGTTTGTATGACATTTAAATAAGACAACTATTCGATGCGATACTTACCCATCATTAAAAATAAGTAAAGTCCAGAGCTATTGAACCGATACTTAGTTTGTATGACATTTAAATAAGACAACTATTCGATGCGATACTTACCCATCATTAAAAATAAGTAAAATCCAGAGCTATTGATCCGATACTTAGTTTGTATGACATTTAAATAAGACAACTATTCGATGCGATACTTACCCATCATTAAAAATAAGTAAAATCCAGAGCTATTGAACCGATACTTAGTTTGTATGACATTTAAATAAGACAACTATTCGATGCGATACTTACCCATCATTAAAAATAAGTAAAGTCCAGAGCTATTGAACCGATACTTAGTTTGTATGACATTTAAATAAGACAACTATTCGATGCGATACTTACCCATCATTAAAAATAAGTAACTTCCAGAGCTATTGAACCGATACTTAGTTTGTATGACATTTAAATAAGACAACTATTCGATGCGATACTTACCCATCATTAAAAATAAGTAAAATCCAGAGCTATTGAACCGATACTTAGTTTGTATGACATTTAAATAAGACAACTATTCGATGCGATACTTACCCATCATTAAAAATAAGTAAAGTCCAGAGCTATTGAACCGATACTTAGTTTGTATGACATTTAAATAAGACAACTATTCGATGCGATACTTACCCATCATTAAAAATAAGTAAAATCCAGAGCTATTGATCCGATACTTAGTTTGTATGACATTTAAATAAGACAACTATTCGATGCGATACTTACCCATCATTAAAAATAAGTAAAATCCAGAGCTATTGAATCGATACTTAGTTTGTATGACATTTAAATAAGACAACTATTCGATGCGATACTTACCCATCATTAAAAATAAGTAAAATCCAGAGCTATTGATCCGATACTTAGTTTGTATGACATTTAAATAAGACAACTATTCGATGCTATACTTACCCATCATTAAAAATAAGTAAAATCCAGAGCTATTGATCCGATACTTAGTTTGTATGACATTTAAATAAGACAACTATTCGATGCGATACTTACCCATCATTAAAAATAAGTAAAATCCAGAGCTATTGAATCGATACTTAGTTTGTATGACATTTAAATAAGACAACTATTCGATGCGATACTTACCCATCATTAAAAATAAGTAAAATCCAGAGCTATTGATCCGATACTTAGTTTGTATGACATTTAAATAAGACAACTATTCGATGCGATACTTACCCATCATTAAAAATAAGTAAAATCCAGAGCTATTGATCCGATACTTAGTTTGTATGACATTTAAATAAGACAACTATTCGATGCGATACTTACCCATCATTAAAAATAAGTAAAATCCAGAGCTATTGAATCGATACTTAGTTTGTATGACATTTAAATAAGACAACTATTCGATGCGATACTTACCCATCATTAAAAATAAGTAAAATCCAGAGCTATTGATCCGATACTTAGTTTGTATGACATTTAAATAAGACAACTATTCGATGCTATACTTACCCATCATTAAAAATAAGTAAAATCCAGAGCTATTGATCCGATACTTAGTTTGTATGACATTTAAATAAGACAACTATTCGATGCGATACTTACCCATCATTAAAAATAAGTAAAATCCAGAGCTATTGGTCCGATACTTAGTTTGTATGACATTTAAATAAGACAACTATTCGATGCTATACTTACCCATCATTAAAAATAAGTAAAATCCAGAGCTATTGATCCGATACTTAGTTTGTATGACATTTAAATAAGACAACTATTCGATGCTATACTTACCCATCATTAAAAATAAGTAAAATCCAGAGCTATTGATCCGATACTTAGTTTGTATGACATTTAAATAAGACAACTATTCGATGCGATACTTACCCATCATTAAAAATAAGTAAAATCCAGAGCTATTGAATCGATACTTAGTTTGTATGACATTTAAATAAGACAACTATTCGATGCGATACTTACCCATCATTAAAAATAAGTAAAATCCAGAGCTATTGATCCGATACTTAGTTTGTATGACATTTAAATAAGACAACTATTCGATGCGATACTTACCCATCATTAAAAATAAGTAAAATCCAGAGCTATTGATCCGATACTTAGTTTGTATGACATTTAAATAAGACAACTATTCGATGCGATACTTACCCATCATTAAAAATAAGTAAAATCCAGAGCTATTGAATCGATACTTAGTTTGTATGACATTTAAATAAGACAACTATTCGATGCGATACTTACCCATCATTAAAAATAAGTAAAATCCAGAGCTATTGATCCGATACTTAGTTTGTATGACATTTAAATAAGACAACTATTCGATGCTATACTTACCCATCATTAAAAATAAGTAAAATCCAGAGCTATTGATCCGATACTTAGTTTGTATGACATTTAAATAAGACAACTATTCGATGCGATACTTACCCATCATTAAAAATAAGTAAAATCCAGAGCTATTGGTCCGATACTTAGTTTGTATGACATTTAAATAAGACAACTATTCGATGCTATACTTACCCATCATTAAAAATAAGTAAAATCCAGAGCTATTGATCCGATACTTAGTTTGTATGACATTTAAATAAGACAACTATTCGATGCTATACTTACCCATCATTAAAAATAAGTAAAATCCAGAGCTATTGATCCGATACTTAGTATGTATGACATTTAAATAAGACAACTATTCGATGCTATACTTACCCATCATTAAAAATAAGTAAAATCCAGAGCTATTGATCCGATACTTAGTTTGTATGACATTTAAATAAGACAACTATTCGATGCTATACTTACCCATCATTAAAAATAAGTAAAATCCAGAGCTATTGATCCGATACTTAGTTTGTATGACATTTAAATAAGACAACTATTCGATGCGATACTTACCCATCATTAAAAATAAGTAAAATCCAGAGCTATTGAACCGATACTTAGTTTGTATGACATTTAAATAAGACAACTATTCGATGCGATACTTACCCATCATTAAAAATAAGTAAAATCCAGAGCTATTGAACCGATACTTTGTTTGTATGACATTTAAATAAGACAACTATTCGATGCTATACTTACCCATCATTAAAAATGAGTAAAATCCAGAGCTATTGATCCGATACTTAGTTTGTATGACATTTAAATAAGACAACTATTCGATGCGATACTTACCCATCATTAAAAATAAGTAAAATCCAGAGCTATTGATCCGATACTTAGTTTGTATGACATTTAAATAAGACAACTATTCGATGCTATACTTACCCATCATTAAAAATAAGTAAAATCCAGAGCTATTGATCCGATACTTAGTTTGTATGACATTTAAATAAGACAACTATTCGATGCGATACTTACCCATCATTAAAAATAAGTAAAATCCAGAGCTATTGATCCGATACTTAGTTTGTATGACATTTAAATAAGACAACTATTCGATGCTATACTTACCCATCATTAAAAATAAGTAAAATCCAGAGCTATTGATCCGATACTTAGTTTGTATGACATTTAAATAAGAGAACTATTCGATGCTATACTTACCCATCATTAAAAATAAGTAAAATCCAGAGCTATTGATTCGATACTTAGTTTGTATGACATTTAAATAAGACAACTATTCGATGCTATACTTACCCATCATTAAAAATAAGTAAAATCCAGAGCTATTGATCCGATACTTAGTTTGTATGACATTTAAATAAGACAACTATTCGATGCTATACTTACCCATCATTAAAAATGAGTAAAATCCAGAGCTATTGATCCGATACTTAGTTTGTATGACATTTAAATAAGACAACTATTCGATGCTATACTTACCCATCATTAAAAATAAGTAAAATCCAGAGCTATTGATCCGATACTTAGTTTGTATGACATTTAAATAAGACAACTATTCGATGCTATACTTACCCATCATTAAAAATAAGTAAAATCCAGAGCTATTGATCCGATACTTAGTATGTATGACATTTAAATAAGTGAATCCACGCATCGGCTCGAGAAACAATGGATGTTACTTTTCGTTCTGTCAGCCATGAATGGGTCTTAATCATAAGTACGTAATTAAGTAATATTAACTTTTTATGTACTAACCATATCAAGGCCCAAAGGCAACTCAAGGATAAAGGTTAATGAGTTTGTCAGATGGACGATGAGACAACACCGTGATGATTAGTAACGATAGATGAAACTGGGCAGACGGCTCAACAAGAATTTGTTAACATTGGACTTGAAGAGGACCATGTTGTAGTCAGCTGAGACGCAGCCCCACGGTATTGTGTCTCACACACGGATAGTTTTTGGAAAGAAACTTTGCCTATGGAAGTTCTGTTTAGTTTTAGGTACACAGATGATGTATATGTTTTTTTATAGTATACGAAAAAAAAAGAACGAGAAGGAGAAAACTGTGAGAAATCAAAGGTCCTACGTGTAGTATCAAAGGTAATTGATGCCCGTCTCACCCCTTTGATTAATGATGGAATGTTCTACATTCGTGTATATATTAAGAGTGAATATTTAATACTAAGCAACGAATAGTTAAATAAAACTTACCTTTAAGTTATGTTCGGCTTCCAGTTTTTATTACACTACCTATAACTACAAGCCTATAACTTAATTTACATAACGAATAAAATAAATAAAATGTATAGACGTGTTTTCAAAATTTGCTATCATTTTGAAATCTATTAACTTTGCCAGTCTCTGTTTTAATGACTTCAGAATTTGTTTAAACAGACCCAAATCTGATGTTTAATGTTTGATACATTTTTTTTTTCAGATCTAAAAATACCATTCCGCGGAAGAGAAAATATGTTTTGTGCGTTGGAGTCTGGGCGAATACAGTCGACTTGCAGCATTTGTGAGGGAGTTCTCTCCAAAAGTCAACAGCAGCAATACAGATTTGGACATGGCACAAACATGTCAGAGAGGAAGGCTGTATGTGTATGGAAAAAGTATCTGGACGACATTGAAAAAAAAAGAAACGTTCGGGTCCATGAAAATTCTTGCGAAGCCCAAAGAAGTCCAAGACTGGAAACTCAGATTCTTCGAACGACAGTTTGGCGTGTCCTGAGGAAAAGCTCGCTAATGAACCCTAGAATTGGAGCTCGTTCAGGACATAACGACAGTTAAGCGAACACAAATAATTTTGTGCTGATATGCAAGATAAACGTGAAGAAGGTGAGTTCAAAACACGGCTTGATTTCAGTGATGCGGCCACATTTTATACGAATAGTAAAGTTAATGAGTATAATGTTCCCATCTGAGGAGAGGGAAATTCCCATATCACTGTTGAGCAGGTGAAGGGCACGCTAAAAGTGAATGTGCTCTGCCTCATCTCCAAGAAATAACTTTATATATTTCTAGATTTGAGATCCGGGTATTGGCAGGTCGCCTTAAAACGAAAAGACCGAGAGAATGCAGAATTCGCGTGTCACGCAGAGTTATACAAATTCTAAGTAATGCCTTTCGATCTGTCCAACGCCCTTCGGAGTGTTTACCTAGATGATGTGGACAGTGTCAGAAGGCACGGAGGCTTTTCCATGACATACCTGAACGGCATCATGGTATTTTCTGAAAAGTCCACATGGACATTTTGAACAGCAAGAGAAAATATTTGTAAGGTTGAGAGAGCACGGACCGAAATTGAAGTTACCAAAATGTCAGTTCTTGAAAGAGAGAACTAGGTATTTGAGCTTTATAATAGACAAGGACGACATCCGTTCGGATCTGCATAAAGTGGAGGTAAATCCGGGCAATGCCAGAACCCACGAGGGTGAGGCATGTCCGAGGATTGATACGGTAAGTCGATTAGTTGGACCACTAATAGCCATGTCAAAGAAGCGTGCAAGGTTTAAGTGAACATAAAAATGTCAGTGGTAATTCGAGGCACGCAATGAGCAACTGACCGCAGTACTTTTGTTGACATATCCCGATTTAAGCAGACCCATGGTCATCTACACAGACGCTAGTGACAAGTGTATAGACACGGTGTTTATGTAGTCAAGTCTCGGAAAGGATGGACCAATCTCAGGAATGCCGGAGGAGGTTCCAGTGTACTTCCTGTAGCATCTGCTCCCCAAAAAACACAGCGGAGACGACCGATAATTCTTTTTCTTTCGTGTGAATCAAATGATTCTGGTGTTGGCATTAGTTTCCCCGATGTTTTTCTAGTTGGAAATCTTTCTGGAAAGACATCGGGTACTTACGGGAAGGACCACGAGAAGGTTGCCAACATCCCTAAATGAAAGTGGTACTGTGGAACCGCCTGGATTCGAACTTGGAACACCCAAGTTTTCAGTCCGTGTCGTTACTAACTTAACCACCGTCACCTCCCGACCGATAATTGAGAAAGAGACATATGCGGTTCTATACGCAATTCAAAAGGTAGACTACTATCTGAACGAGGCGGTTTTTATCGTCAGGGCCGACCACAAACCTCTTATGAACGTTTTATAGGTGGAATGAACAAACAAGAATATCTGACGGGTAAGGATAATATCGTGCGCAGATTTGTTGTCCCAGATTCCGAAACAGTTCGAATCGGAATCGGTAGAATGGGAACAGAGAGTAGATGATAGGAATTTCAAATAAGCGTAATAAATTCTCACCGTTTGAGACAACGTCCGTAGTAGCATAGTGAGGAACGAAAATTTTGCTGACGACACCACGCTCTATTCTCGTCATGTGGGCAAAACTGACGTGCACATATCTGAGGCAATGGCTAAATCCTTAGAAAATGACCTCCAGTCTATAGTGGAATGGGGTAAAAAGTAGATGATAACTTTTAATGCTGATGAGCTTGCTGCTCTGGTACCCCCACGACGTAAATTCTCTAGATGAACCCGACCCGACAATCTGCCCAATCCTATCCATACACTGTGGATGTCCCCAGATGCCGTAGAGCTTTCTACTCCAAAAGCTTCTTTCCTCGTGCTGTTGGACTCTGGAACTCCCTCCTGCTTCCTGCTTTCTCGACGCTACTGACATGCAGAAATTTAAAACTAACGTAAACAGACATCTCGCTGCGCAACTCCTAATTTAGGTTGACCCCCCCTTTTTTTATCAGTAGCCCCTTACACCTACAGTGGCGGCCTGCCTTGTTTTGGGTGAACTATGATAAAAAGAAAAAAAGAGGGCGAAGATAAGTGACTCCTACTGGTGAGATATGATAGGGTGATAGTTAGATCGACTCTCTCCGAGCGAAATGTTTGTGATACATGAAGGAGTGCTATGGTATTTCGCGGAAAAGGCTGTTTGTGCTCCGAGAGTTAAGGTCGGAGATCCTGGAGCAGTGTTATGAGATAATCGGTCACATGGCGATCAATAAGACACGCGAGCTCATTGGAAGAAACTGGCGCAGGTTGTATAGCGAGGTTGTCAGTTACGTGACAGCATGTGAAATCTAATATGCGCAGAACCGAAAATAGAGGACAGCTCCACGGATGGAGGAAGATGTCCCAGAGTATCCATTTCAAAAAGTGAGGATAAATATTTCAGGACCGCATGGAAAAGCCACTCAGAGTGACCAGTATATTCTGAGTATTGTGGATTGGTTAATGAATTGGCTGAAAAGCTTCGTTATTCCGGATAAGAAAGTACTGGCAGTGACCGACCTCATATTAAAGGAACCTGGAGCACCTGAACAACTGGTCACGGACAATGAACCGGAGAATGTAAGCCAGATGATGACAGAGACACTGGAAGAGTCTATAATATACGGCACATGAGCACTTCAATTTAACATCCCCAAAGTAACGCAAATGTACGCACTTCCACCAGACTTTGGTCGATGTGTCTCCTAAACTGGCCGAAAGGAGCTAGGAAGATTTGGGTTGTTTATTTGACCAAGGCGCTAGCAGCGGTGAGGTTCACGATGAATGAGACCTCAAAGTTCGCGCTGTATTATTTGTTGTTTGGGCAAGACGTCGTCCTACCTGCCGACAGTCTGTTGAAGCTTCGACGGAGATACATGGGAGAGGATCACCATAGGTTCATCCTGGAGCAACAGCTTAAGTGTTGGTGCTTTGCAGGACCGGTAATAATCAAGACAAACACAGCGATATAATTAACAAAAATCAATTAACAAGAGTATGTTACAGAAGTAAGCATTATGATTCTGGGGCCATAACTGCCACCAAATAACTGCCACGACGTTTAGTCGTAACTGTATTTATTGTGTCTGGGTAAGTCTATTTATTCCCGGAATATGTAGATCAGCTTACACCATAACAATAAAAAAATTTTCTCGGCTGAGACGAAGGATCGAGAAGGCGCGAAAGGAGAAGAAATGAGAAAGTAATTAAGAATCGACGGGAAATTTATCTCTAGGTGGCAGACCCCGTGTATTATAAACTACCCCTGAAGGATGGTAAGTTGGACCGAATGTGGGTTCCATATCATTGGATCGTTGAGAAGACCGGTCAAGTATCATTCATAATTTGAGATCAGGTGTCAGGACAGGTCAAGTGAGTGTACACTGGTGACCTGAAGTTGGCCGAGTCAGAGTGTTAGGAGAAACCTTAGCATCCAGGTAAGAGGATAAGATACAGGGAAGGTAACTCTTGTCGATCCAGAAGAAATGGAGACGAATAGTGGATCCGTAGGCGAAGGGTCTTAGTCAACTCTGTAACACCTGTTAAGCAGGGGAGAAGGAAAAAGATACCCGCAAAGTAACTATATACCGAGAGAGGAGATTATCTCGGATTGTTGCACTCATTGGAGCATGAAACACGAGCGTTGGAGGGTGCGTAGAGAGAAGTAAGTCTGCATCTGGAAGGGATAGATCTGTTGAAGACAAGTCTGAAACGAGCACTGTTACCCATAGTTGGAAACGCCCTCAGCATCCTGTTTGGAACCGTCTCGGAAGGAGACGTGAGGACTATCAATGAAAATTAGCGGAACTTATAGGAAACTAGGAGACATTAGCTCACGTGGCTGACGAGAGTGTGTCTGTAGTGAACGTCACGAGTCTTGAATTAGCCCAGAATAGGGGAAGTCTAAATTGGTTGATTTCCCAGGCGCACGCCCTCCATGATCGAGACTATGGGCGAGGATATCAATGAACGGGTGCGGAGCATGTTTGAGCGCAGCTGGATATGTTGTTGTTAGGACACCTGTCACATAGTGAACCCCGAATGACTGATGGAGGTCCTGCTAGAGATACGAACCAAGTTATCCCATAAATTGAGATTGCCGATAGAATCGACCAGGTAATTGCGGAAGTACTATCATGCCTTGGGGTGTGTGACGTTTCTAGAGCAGAACAAGCTGTTGGTACTGGTGTCTGTCCCTCTGTTGGATAGGGACAGTACTTTGAGATATATCAGGCTATCAATGTACACACTCCTTACCCTTAAGCTAACAAGAAGTTAGCCGTAGTGGCGAGGTATTAGCTCGAGGTGTGGTTTATAGCCCTTAATTTATCCAGAGCGGAAAATGAGGCAAAGAAGTTCGAGACAGTCGCACTGGGGATCTGTGATGTGACAGGTAGCCACGAGTTATGTGTGCTGAACGATGTCTGATGAAAAGAAATTGTCAGTTCTGACTAATGTTGTAT
>OY744535.1:47728787-47763787 GCA_963556195.1 Sepiola atlantica
TTCTGTTTATTTGTTGTGTAAATATAATGTGTGAACTTATTTTAACACGTGGTTTCTTGTATTTCTATTTTAGGGTTTAGTTTTTAAATTGTTAGGTGTTATTTTAGTTTAGCATATGCACATACCTAATTTTATATTACTAGATATAAAGATAATTTGATAACACAATGTAGTTATAAACCGTCATTGTTTTTAGGTTGTACGGAAAATACTAACTGATTTTTTTTGCTCACTTTTAAAAAGTTGAGATTGGATTCATTGTTTCATTTTTGTATATAAAATTTTACATGTTTAATTATTGGTGTTTACTCTTTAATAATAATAATAATAATAATAATAATAATAATAATAATAATAATAATAATAATAATAATAATAATAATATAATTTTAATTAACATGGACCTCTAATAACGAAGATGAAAAATAAGAAATGCGCATACGTTTGAGTTACTTCTGGTGAACGATATTAAAGTTATCTCCCTGAACTATACTGGCCACCAGAGAAATGAACTCTTTCATTTTGAAATACAAAAAATACTTGAATTACGCATATGTGAGATAAATCTAAGCTTGCTCTCTTTATCGCTTAGACTTGAAGTTAGTGGGACGTGTTCCCACCTAGCTCTATATTGTTACATGGTTATCCCGCTGCTGATACTCTGTCGTAATATTTGGATTCTGGACGGTTTAGAAGGGACTCCCAGACTTCTAACTTTTTTTACTGATCGCAAGATTCATATCGAGAATATTTCCCAGACAATATAAAGTTGTATTTACTTTACACAGCCCACGCATTCTCTATGATCTGTTTACCCTGGCAATACATGTTTATTTCGATTGCATGTAGGATCTTTTAACGTGGATCCGTTCGTTAGTAATTACGTCTGTAATTTTCACCTCCTTTTATTCATTAGGTTTTATCTTACGTTTGTCTTTATGAGAAATAAATGTATGAAAATTCAACCGTGTCTTTATTCTCACCGTTTCTTTATACTTTGTCTTTGCTCCCTTATTATATTCTGATCTCGGGTTATCAATGATAACACAAACTATTTAATATGGCGGGCACAAGTTGGAGAAAGGGATCAACACGTACGTCGCTATAAAAAAAACGTATAAAATTAGAATATTCAATATTCTAATTTTAAGTTTTTCTTGTATGAGTTCAAATCTTGTCATAATGCTCCCTAAATATCTACTAGCATCAAGAGAACATAGTGAAAAGGGTTAGGGTTAGGGTCAGTCGATAGAATATTACGGAACTGGTTTCAGAAATTGCATAGTGGTAATGCACTCTTGACGATACACGATTGAAAGCAATTGTTTAATCTAAGTAAGAGTGAAATGTCTAAGGCACTTGATGCCAGTATTTCAACAATGTTCGAACGTCTAAAGCAAATGTGTAAGCTGAAAAGACTCGATAAATGAGTTCCACATGAATTCAATCAACGTTTGTTACTGAAATCGGTCGTTATTTTCCGAACAACCTGATTCCCATGGACGTATTTTAGTTTGCCTTATGAGTTAACGGTGGTGAAAAGGATAACGATACAGAGTGATGACCTGAATGTGACGAGTTCGAATCCTGTCAGTTCCATATCTTCACTTTAACTATGGATGTTGGCAACCTTCACTTGGTCTCTCCTGTGAGTACCCAAATCTAGAAAGAATTGAGGAAACCGACAGAATCAAGCTGACAAAATCGTACGAATTTACTTTACTCTTTTGCCTAACTTATTTTCCGAAATCATTCATTTACTTTTTTTCTTTCGTTTAGGTTTAGGGCTAGGGTTAGGGTTAGGGTTTGTTGAACGTTTGTAAAAACGATTAGCTTCGCTTAATCTATTCTCCATTGCAGAACTTCGACCGACAATTTGAAAACATACGTGGGTAGCCTGTTGACCGGACCTACGATTTTTTTTTCAAGTCTTATTGGTGATTCTACGTAGAGGAGAGAGAGAGAGAGAGAGAGAGAGAGAGAGAGAGAGAGAGAGAGAGAGAGAGAGAGAGAGAGAGAGTGGGGGAAATACATCATGACCCCTAGAATTTTGTATAGATTTTCTAGGTCGACCTCCAAAATCAGATGCGTTTGCCCCCGAGTGCAAATATGAAGAGAACACATTTTCGTATCGCTTCTTTATTTATACACAAAATTGTATTTATACCCAGGTCTAAGAACGCTTGCCATGACACAGCCTTCAAATTTATACTCTTGTCAGTCTCTCTCTCTCTCTCTCTCTCTCTCCCTCTCTCTCTCTCTTATCTTATATCCCCTTCTTTCTTTATCTCTCTTTGTCTACCCCTTCCCTTTCTGTCTGTTCGTTGTCCTGTCTTTCCAATCCCTCTCTTTCTCTCCCTCACACACACAAACACACACATATCTATCTATCTATCTATCTATCTATCTATCTATCTATCTATCTATCTATCTATCTATCTATCTATATAAAGTTAGGTATGTTTGTATGCTGGTATATTTGTATGTCCAGGATTCACTCCTAAATTAATTACCTGATCATTATGAATTTTGTAACACAGCTGTTAAGTATAAAGTGTCTGAGTGTGTGATATATTTGGTTTAATTTAGTTTTATGCAAAAGGGGTAAAAAGGTAGTGGAATTCCGTTCGTGCAAATTCAGATTCCTCTGATTTTTATGAAATTTTTACAATTTGGGAAATATTTATTAATAGATGTTTTTAGTATGCATAATTAATAAAGATTCCTTAAAATTAAGTTTATTTGGAGTATTTTAAAGGGTTTTAGGAGGAAGAGAGGAAATAGATTATGGCACAACCTTTAATTTGAAAATTCAAATAATTTAGATTGCTTTTTGAAGATCTACGATGTAACTAGTTTTTGAAAATTGAGAAATTATTAAATATACCGATGAAGAAAATCATTTATATTATGTATTTTTATTTAAATATGATTTTACCAATAAAAGTTTTTTTTAGAAACGGGCGTATATGGGAAATAACATGTTGAGTATTGATTCACGGAGCATATTTAAGATATTTACAATCATAGTTAATATGTCTGAATGTTGAAATATAAAATATAAACATATAAAGCTCCGATTGATATAAACTATTGATCAATAAACTTTACTTTAACTGCAGCTTTAAATTATATCATGGAGACTTGATAATATGTTTAAAAAAATTATTTTTAATGAACGTATATAAATTAATTTTAGCTAGGATAACTCTTGAATTGTTTTACTTCAGAAACTTAAACTTTTCCTATATATATATATATATATATATATATATATATATATATATATATATATATATATAAGGATACATGAAAGAAGAGGGATAAACATGTACGAATGACAAATCTATTTCAACTTCGATTGTTCAATGTAAGGTGTACTCGGTAAAAACATGTTTATTCTTTCCTTACGCCAGGCTTTTCAAAGATTAAAATCTTATAATCAGAGGAATTACATAGATGGATAAGTTGGCAGTGGAAAAGCCAAAATTCAAAACAATATAAAGTAATGGAGAGTGAGAGTGTGCGTGTCAAAAATATAGGGTCAGTCCAGTTGGTGAATGTCCGTTGATAAGATGTCCAGTGAAAAGAATATTTAAAGATGGAACAAAGTTTTTTTTTAGCGAATGCAGCGTTGAAAAAGTTCAAAAATGAAGTAAATCCAAATAACTATAGGTTCTATCTACTAAAAGTATACTTTTAGTTTCATATTTTATATATATATATATATATATATATATATATATATATATATATATATGTTTGAAAAAAGACAAACGGAAAACAGGTTATAATGCAGGAGAAAAACAAAAAACAAGAGATTTGACCGGTTTCGTTCGTATTATCGAACGTCTTCAGAAAAAGTGAAGATTTGGAAACAATTTTATTTTATTTTGAAGGCACACAATATGAGAAGGAAAATATGACCCGATTGGACCATATGAGAAGATCCTTAGCTTGTTTTGCCTTCAAAGTAATATAAAATTGTTTCCAAATCTTGACGTTTTCTGAAGACGTACGATAATACGAACGAAACTGGTCAAATCTCTTGTTTTTTGTTTTTCTCCTGCATTATAACCTGTTTTCCGTTTGTCTTTTTTCAAACATTTTGTCTACCACGGCATTTCTTTTTCATGACTTATCGTGTACCTTACCCCATATATATATATATATATATATATATATATATATATATATATATATATATATATATATATATATATATATAAGGAATAAAAGAAACAATGTTTCAGACAAAATGTAAAATAAAAATGGAATAAAGGATAAGCAAATTAACAACTAGCAAAAATGTAAACTCAAAAACACATATTGAATAGTTCTACCAAAATATTTTAATTGTTATGACAATCATCATCAGTTGGCAGTAAAACTTTAATTAAAAACAGAAACATTTCAAATTCGTACAAAGAACGCAATTTGGAAAAAATATAGTCACGTGTAATAAACAGTAGAAAGAGAGAAAGAAAGAAATGTTAAAAAAGAAGAAAAAGAAAGAAAGAAAAAATCAGCAGTTAGCTTTGATTCAGCATGTAAAAGCCGAACGGAACGCTGTAAGTTAAGATTAGTAGTAATTTAAAATGAATGACAGCAGGGAATTAAACAAAAATGTGGGAGGAGTAGGAAGAGAAAGACGAACTCAAAGTTGTAGAAGTAATCCGTTATCATATTGATATATGTTCTGATTCAACATTCAAAATTCTTCAAATGTAGGATTATTTTATAACATAAAGTCAGCTATAGCTCTATAGAGCGTGACTAGAGCTATTTTACAAATTTTAATTATGTTACCCTGAAAAATAATGATGAAGCATAGATGTTCACAGGAAAACAAAACGTTTTTAATCAAGGCAAACAATTGTTTCGGCTAAAACTAAGGATATCGTTTTTAAGAATTTTAAAGTATTTTAAAATATTTAAAATATTTACATATGTACTTTTTAAAGTACGTTTTAAAATATATCAAAATACGTTTCAAAAATACGTTTAAAAGCACATTTAAAACTCCTCGGTTTGGCCATCGTCAGTGCCAAATGCAAAAAGTACAATAAGTAAAAACAATGACAATACACATTACACATTTCATAAGTAAGTATCAATTTTCCAAGCCGCTATATATATATATATATATATATATATATATATATATATATATATATATATATATATACAGATTCCTGGTACTGAAAAAAGATTGGATTAGCTTCAGAGGAAACATATTTATCAATGAAAAGGGGACTGAAAAGATTTTAATGATAAAAAGTAATAACATCTCTTAAAGACATTTTTGTCTGATCCTCTTCTGAGAGACGCAAGAAATGATATCAATAAAAACTAAGAGGACGTTGAATGTGGAAATGGGTGTCAATTTATATGTTTGAGATATTCATTAAGAAGTAAGTTGGAGAAAGTAAAAAAAAGAGGGCAAGCCCTCAATTAATTAATTGGTTGATTGAAAATTTCAAACTTATGTTTCATTAAAAAAATCTATTTTGTTTACATAGGTCGAGAGGTGTTAGTAACGATCACCTCAAGAATATTGAGGTAAAGGTTCAACGCAGCACTATGTAAAATGGAGAACCACTCGTTCGAGTATGTTAGAATAGGTATTTATACTAAGCAAATGATTCATGCACTTGTCAATTCCCGGTTCTACTCGAAACCTTGTGCGTGCGAATAGCACGATGGATATGTTGGGATATTCTAATTTCTAACCTTTGGGTAGTCTTGCCAGCGTTGTCAGCTTCAAACTGACAAAGGAATTTATAAATGACAAAACTCTTTTGGATAGAAGAAGTAAAGTTAAAGTCGTGTAGGCTACTCCTAGCAAAGTAGATGGAAACACAGCGTTGTTTACACACACACACACACACACACACACACACACACACACACACACATATATATATATATATATATATATATATATATATATATATATATATATATATATATATATATATATATACCGGCCCCGGTTTGTGTTGTACCATTTGCCTTTATGTTCAAAACGTCATTGTTTGCACAGTGACCAGTCGATTGCCTTATTTTGTCTTTTAGTCCTCAAATTCCATGAGCGATGTTTCTGACAAAAGAGGGGAATAATTGTTTTCTGGGCCAGAATCTATCCATGTAACACATATAGTTGGCTAGTTTTTTTGACGTTGAAGTAATATTTTTTAGCTCTTATATCAAGTGGCTTCATGCCTTGTCTGGAGCGATTTCCATAAAAAGTAAAACGAGTCATGTCTGTTTTCATAATCCTTTTGCATCAGCTTTCTACATTTACTTATGATGGGTTTTACTTCTTCATCTCTGTCCACAGAGTCTACTTTCGCGTTATTTTCTGCGGTTGTCAGTAGCGATTCTATTTTCAAGTGTCCTTTTCGCATCCATGTCCATGTTTTCTCGTGATCAATTTCTTTGATCCGTTATAAATGTTTCATTTGATTGATTCTCGTTCCACTTTCATTTTTTTTTTGATTTTCGTTTCCCCTTTTACCATTCTTCGTATTGTTCACCTCGGCGGTGAAATCAGCCTCTCTTGAGTTTTCTTTTCTTTATCGCAAGTAATACACATTTTTCTATTCCGAATTGCATTCGGTCTATCCCCACTAAATATTCTTGTTATGTTTATTAATGTTTATATTTTGTATGGTCATTCAGATCATCTATGCACATAATGTGATTTATTTAATCCTTCGTTTCGATGAATCCGATCACTGCATTGTATTTCTTGAGTATTTTTGTGAGTGGCATCATAACTATAGCAAACAGCAGTGGAGATAGGGAGTGTCCCAAGAAAAAAGCCTTTCTCTATTCTTATATTTGCCGAGTTTTGTCTTACAACTATTTATTAATTCTAGTCTCCATTTTTTCATTACTTTATCAATGAAGTCAACAAGTAATCTGGTAATTGTAACACCTTTAACCATTCAGTTATTAATGCCTGGAATATTGTCATATGATTTCTTATTGTCGATTCACGCTATGGAGTGGTTGATTTGTTAATTAATGTGTGCAGTTAGGGTTAGGGTTAGGGTTAGGGGTAGGCATGTTATCGGTCTGTAGTTTTTTTTAGGTCGATCCTTCTTTGCTATCGTTTTCAATTAACGTAATTCTCTTTTCATCAATTATGAGGTCTTTTGCTGACCTTTTATGCAGAGTCCAGAATTTCTTGAACCAAAATCGATGTATTCCGGTATGCCTAGGTGTTGCCTTTTTTAAATATCACCTTAAGGATTACTATTTCAATTTCTGCTCTTTAATTTCATGAAGATTTTTCGTCATATTTTTCAGCCATTCCGCGTTCCTGTTTATTAGTATCCCTTCTTACCCACGAGAAGTTCTCACACGAGTCATTGCACGTTATCGCTCACTAACAAAAACGGAAGGTGTTTCCTGGAGTCTGAATGACAATCAATATCCCCATATTTCCAGTACTCTCGCTTCTTTCGACTATTGTTGGAAATTACTTTGCGTTCTCACGACAGCAGTTTACTATTAAACTCTCGTCCATAATAGTCGTTGGCTTTCTTTAGAATTTGAGTGACAATAAACCCCCTCAAGATTCCAGTATCCTTCCTGTCCTTCCAGTGGAGGTCTGGATGGTTTTCCCCTATTGATTAGTAGTGAGCTAGTGGATATATAAGTTAAATATAGTGTTCAGGTGTGAGTAATAAACAGGATGTATTTTAGACAAGGCGTCACTAAAGATCAAGTAGGTGCCCTAGTGGAAATTTCGTCACACGAAAGATTGAGTTAATGAGCCTCGAAACTTCGGATCGAACAGACGTAATTTAGATAGTGTAACGACATATAATCCATGTGTTTCTACGTAACTGTCTCTCTTCCATGCATAGGCGAATGGTGGCTTTGTAGAGATATATGATAGTGGTAGGCGTGAAAAGTTTTCTAGCCCGATAAAGGAATCCCACCTGATTTGCAGCAGACTTGGCAGGATTTTCTATGTATTTATTCCAATGTTCCATGTTACCCGTGAATGTTAGGCCGATAAGTTTCAAAAAGTGTGTTATCAGCCTTTTTTTTTTCAAGATGTGGAGCACCAAACATACGATATTGCCAGCCGATGAGCAGACCCTAATAGTTAGGCATCTTCTTTGAAGCAATGATCAAATTGTCAGAAAGTCGAACACAATTATCCCAAACTAAAGTACGCATTTATGAAGCATTCACTTTTAATGTGGTTTATTATTTCGTCTTTTTGTCCACAATCTAAAATTTCAATTGGAAACTATCAAAGAATCCTGAATTCTTTAACATTTTTCTTACTTTAAAACGTAAAAAAGTTTTATTTCCTATTATGTACCTATCTGTATGCACAAAAAAAGATACACAAAAACAACATCCCAATACGGCGCTGATCCATAGTCGTTGCGACTGACGGATGCCAATACAATAATATACCTATGTATATACTACCAAAACCTTTTTCTGTAACATGGCTTGGGTGTCCTTTAATCTCCATAAAACGTCCACTTCGTCGGCCGATAAAGCTGATCGAATTTCTGTAGTCGCACAAGCGAAGTCCAGCTGAAGTTCCCATCTTATCTTCTCTCTGTCGTTGTAGACCTTCTTCTTCTTCTTCTTCTTCTTCTTCTTCTTCTTCTTCTTCTTCTTCTTCTTCTTCTTCTTAATAACCGCTATCATAAACGTTATTAATAAAGAAATATCACAAATGCAATTAGGTATAACAAACCATAACGCGATTGTATTCTTTCTTTATAGCATATATGTATATGCATAAAACAACACTCACTCCCTCACCCTATTTGAACCCGGTTGTGGTTCTGCTCATTCTCCATGTAAGAGTAGCGACTTCCGGGTTCTGTGACGTCAGAGCCGGGATTCGTAGTTCTTACTCGAATTCTGATTGGACAATCCTACTCTATCTAATTTTTAACCTTACGAGGAAATTTACCATAATTGCTCTATTTTTACAAACCCGCATCTAACATGTATTCCGTATACACTGAGTGGTGTCTACTATACGAACGTTTAACCTTTGGAGGTCTTGTATGGTATTACAACTCTATGGATCTTGTTTGTTTGCTTGTATTGTGGCGTGATGAACACCCCTCACTGCTAGAATGAACTGAACCCGAAACAAAGACAATCAATATTGTGCATTTTTGCATTTATTATTTGTTGTGAAAGAATAAAACATTATATATATATACATAATGTGTAATATATATATACATAATGTGTAATATATATATATATATATATATATATATATATATATATACATAATGTGTAATATATATATATACATAATGTGTAATATATATATATACATAATGTGTAATATATATATATATATACATAATGTGTAATATATATATATATATACATAATGTGTAATATATATATATATATATATATATATATATATATACATAATGTGTAATATATATATATATATATATATACATAATGTGTAATATATATATATATATATATATATATACATAATGTGTAATATATATATATATATATATATATACATAATGTGTAATATATATATATATATATATATATATACATAATGTGTAATATATATATATATATATATATATATATATACATAATGTGTAATATATATATATATATACATAATGTGTAATATATATATATATATATATATATATATATATATATATATATATATATATATATATATATATATATATATACATAATGTGTAATATATATACACATAATGTGTAATTTCATTTTTTATTTTTTATTTCATTTTGTCCTGACATGTTATTAGATAACACCCACTTTGACTTTACGCTCACACCTACAAAATAAGACTTTTCACCTCTGGTCCTAATTTTGTTCTTTACTTCTACTTTGTTTTACTTTATATAAAATTTTCAAAGTTAATTGTTGCCGACAATATTTATAATCGCATTGTCGGCTTCCCCATCCTCTGATGAGAAGAAATGTTTTCTTTTAAAATCCATGGATTAATGGTATTAGGCTCCTTGCTCTGAACTTTTGATGTTTTAATAAATATTGTATGTTTAGAATGTTTTATTCTCATTTTTACCTCTAATATATATATATATATATATATATATATATATATATACATAATGTGTAATATATATAATGTGTAATATATATATATACACAATACACATCATGTATAACATAATGTGTAATATATATATTACACATCATGTATATATATATACATGATGTGTAGTATATATATATATATATATATATATATATATATATATATATATATATATATACATAATGTGTAATATATATATAATGTGTAATATATATATATAATGTGTAATATATATATATACATAATGTGTAATGTATATATATATAATGTGTAATATATACATACATAATGTGTAATATATATATATATATATATATATATATATATATATATATATATATATATATATGTATATATGAAGCAATCCAACAAAAGATATAAGCGTCAACTAATATCTTATAATTAGTGAAACATCCGGATAAAAAACTGAAGCTCAATATACTGGATAGAGCATTAATATTATAATATAAAATGAAGTAATAAAATAAGGTGTCAATCAAATTTTATTGGAATTCAAAGTTCAAGCAAAGTATCCTTAAGTCCTTAGCTCATGAGTTTTCAAAGATAATTCTTCTCTTCAGAGGACCATTACCACAGTTATACTACTACAGGTAATAAAATTACGCTTTGAAAATATATAAAATTATATACACAAATACATAAAAATACATAACATCAAACATATCAACCCAAAAACATACTTTTTGTTGAATCCATACAATGCATCCAGGTCATACAAATTGAGAAACATAATCAGGAAAGACATTACTCCAAGTTATAAACAGCAGTCCATATACGTGAAATTGAAGGAGCTGACAAAGTTATCCAGTCTACATCTCTGAATAATTTCCGATCTATTAAAGTCATTCAGAGATGTAGACAATTTAATATCGCCTTCTGTTCGTTAGGGATTTGTCATGTCTGGTTGAATCGCTGGGGAGAGAAGATTACTTATTTTTTCGCTCTGCTGGCAAGATGCGACCGGGATTCAGTCTTGTTTTGCTCAGTTCGGATTTAACGGGTTTTCTAATTGAACAACGAACTTTGATTTGATTTGGGTTGCGCATATCGGGATTTTGGAATTTTAATTGAACATTCTATATTATTTGATTTATTAATCATTAACATTGAATATTGACACATTTCGAGACTGGATAACTTTGTCAGCTCCTTCAATTTCACGTATATGGACTGCTGTTTATAACTTGGAGTAATGTCTTTCCTGATTATGTTTCTCAATTTGTATGACCTAGATGCATTGTATGGATTCAACAAAAAGTATGTTTTTGGGTTGATATGTTTGATGTTATGTATTTTTATATAATTTTATATATTTTCAAAGCGTAATTTTATTACCTGTAGTAGTATAACTGCGTAATGGTCCTCTGAAGAGAAGAATTATCTTTGAAAACTCATGAGTTAAGGACTTAAGGATACTTTGCTTGAACTTCGAATTCCAATAAAATTTGATTGACACCTTATTTTATTACTTCATTTTATATTATAATATATATATATATATATATATATATATATATATATATATATATATATATATATATATATATATATAATGAGTAATATATATATAATGTGTAATATATATATATAATGTGTAATATATATATATATATATATAATGTGTAATATATATATATGTATATAATGTGTAATACATATATATATATATAATGTGTAATATATATATATATAATGTGTAATATATATATATATAATGTGTAATATATATATATAATGTGTAATATATATATATGTATATATATAAATATATATATATATATATATATATATAATGTGTAATATATATATATAATGTGTAATATATATATATATATAATGTGTAATATATATATATAATGTGTAATATATATATATATAATGTGTAATATATATATATAATGTGTTATATATATATATATATGATGTGTTATATATATATATATAATGTGTAATATATACATATAATGTGTAATATATATATATATATATGATGTGTAATAAATATATATATATATATAATGTGTAATATATATAATGTGTGATATATATATATATATATATATATATATATATATCATGTGTAATGTATATATATATATATATATATATATATATAATGTGTAATATATATATAATGTGTAATATATATATCATGTGTTATATATATATATAATGTGTAATATATACATATAATGTGTAATATATATATATATATATATATATATATATATATATGATGTGTAATAAATATATATATATAATGTGTAATATATATAATGTGTAATATATATATATATATATATATATATATATATATATATATATATATATCATGTGTAATGTATATATATATATATCATGTGTAATGTATATATATATATATTCCTTCTTAAATTTAACAATAGATGCTTTTAAAAAAAAAATATGAACCTTAAAACACTTATACAAATCACGTGCAGCATTCACGTTCTTCATATTTGATAGTGGGAAACAACAGCTAACCCATTTGGCCCGGCTGTAATAACAACAACAAGCCGGTAGGAGAGAGAGAAAAAAATACAAATCCGATGACATCAGGATATATTACACACCTGAGGATGCCAGGTTTTGGCGAAATATCTGTATCACTTTAAACTTACAAAAAACAAAAATGCTAGTTTATAATAAAAAAAAAAAAATCGGTTTCGATTTATTATTTTTCTTTTTTATAAAAAAAATTGATATCGCATCTTAATGCTTCGAAAGGTATTTATTTCATCTATTCCTTCTTAAATTTAACGATAGATGCTTTTTAATAAAAAAAATATGAACCTTAAAACACTTATACAAACCACGTGCTGCATTCACGTTCTTCATATATTATAGTGGGAAACAACAGCTAACCCATTTGGCCCGGCTGTAATAACAACAACAAGCCGGTAGGAGAGAGAAAAAAAAATACAAATCCGATGACATCGGGATATATTACACACCGAGGATGCCAGGTTTTGGCGAAATATCTGTATCACTTTTAACTAACAAAAAAACAAATGCTAGTTTATGATAAAAAAAAGAAAAAAATCGGTTTCGATTTATTATTTTTCTTTTTTATAAAAAAAAAATAATATCGCATCTTAATGCTTCAAAGGGTATTTATTTTACCTATTCCTTCTTAAATTTAACAATAGATGCTTTTTTAAAAAAAAAAATATGAACCTTAAAACACTTATACAAATCACGTGCTGCATTCACGTTCTTCATATTTGATAGTGGGAAACAACAGCTAACCCATTTGGCCCGGCTGTAATAACAACAAGCCGGTAGAAGAGAGAAAAAAAATACAAATCCGATGACATCAGTATATATTACACACCGATGATGCCAGGTTTTGGCGAAATATCTGTATCACTTTAAACTAACAACAAAAATAATGCTAGTTTATAATAAAAAGAAAAAAAAAATCAGTTTCGATTTATTATTTTTCTTTTTTATAAAAAAAATTGATATCGCATCTTAATGCTTCAAAATGTATTTATTTTACCTATTCCTTCTTAAATTTAACGATAGATGCTTTTAAAAAAAATATGAACCTTAAAACACTTATACAAATCACGTGCAGCATTCACGTTCTTCATATTTGATAGTGGGAAACAACAGCTAACCCATTTAGCCCGGCTATAATAACAACAGCAAGCCGGTAGGAGAGAGATAAAAAATACAAATCCGATGACATCAGGATATATTACACACCGAGGATGCCAGATTTTGGCGAAATATCTGTATCACTTTAAACTAACAACAAAAAAAATATGCTAGTTTATAATAAAAAAAGAAAAAGAAATCGGTTTCGATTTATTATTTTTCTTTTTTATAAAATAAATTGATATCGCATCTTAATGCTTCAAAATGTATTTATTTTACCTATTCCTTCTTAAATTTAACAATAGATGCTTTTTTTTTTAAATAAAAATATGAACCTTAAAACACTTATACAAATCACGTGCTGCATTCACGTTCTTCATATTTGATAGTGGGAAACAACAGCTAACCCATTTGACCCGGCTGTAATAACAACAACAAGTCGGTAGGAGAGAAAAAAAATACAAATCCGATGACATCAGGATATATTACACACCGAGGATGCCAGGTTTTGGCGAAATATCTTAATCACTTTAAACTAACAAAAAAAATAAATGCTAGTTTATAATAAAAAATTTTTTTTAAAAAATCGGTTTCGATTTATTATTTTTCTTTTTTATAAAAAAAAATTGATATCGCATGTTAATGCTTCAAAAGGTATTTATTTTACCTATTCCTTCTTATATATATATATAATGTGTAATATATATATATATATATATATATATATATATATATATAATGTGTAATATACATATATATATTTAATGTGTAATATATATATATAATGTGTAATATATATATATATATATATAATGTGTAATATATATATATATATATAATGTGTAATATATATATATATATAATGTGTAATATATATATAATGTGTAATATATATATATATATAATGTGTAATATATATATATATATAATGTGTAATATATATATAATGTGTAATATATATATATATAATGTGTAATATATATATATATATATATATATATATATATATATATATATGACTTTTAATTTTCAACCTCCATTTGTATTTGAATGAATTAATTCATATTAACTGTCGCACTACAATACAACAGATTAGCGACGAGCGAATTTTGTATTGAAGTATTAGGGATTGACAAAATTATGAATAAAGACGCAAAGAAAAGTTCATCAACTTTGAATGAATAGAGGACTTGAAAAGTCTAGTGTTGAAATTGTTAAACCAGCAAGAAAAACCAGCGTAGTCAAGACATGGAAAGACTGAAAGAAAGACTCGGAAAACAGCGTCGTCAAGACATGGAAAGACTGAAAGAAAGACTCGGAAAACAGCGTCGTCAAGACATGGAAAGACTGAAAGAAAGACTCGGAAAACAGCGTCGTCAAGACATGGAAAGACTGAAAGAAAGACTCGGAAAACAGCGTCGTCAAGACATGGAAAGACTGAAAGAAAGACTCGGAAAACAGCGTCGTCAAGAAATGGAAAGACTGAAAGAAAGACTCGGAAAACAGCGTCGTCAAGACATGGAAAGACTGAAAGAAAGACTCGGAAAACAGCGTAGTCAAGACATGGAAAGACTGAAAGAAAGATTCGGAAAACAGCGTAGTCAAAATATGGAAAGATGAAAGAAAGACTCGGAAAACAGCGTCGTCAAAATATGGACATACTCGAAAATCAGCACTGATAAGAAAGGAGAAATATTTGTCAAAAAAAAATTAGGAAAGAGAGAAAGTGATCAATTCTTTTTCTCAGGATTCGATAGTATGCCCATGTTGAAATAATGGATGAGAGTTCTTGGGTCAGTAGATGTAGAACAGTTGAGGTAGCATACCCCCTTGGATAATTTAGGTATAGGCCACAAACAGAGGCTAAATTTGTAGCGTAGTTTCAAATATACGAGGAAATATTTCAAAAGGATGTTTCTATTAAATAATAAAAATGTTCGCCTATTGTTTGGAAGATACGGAGCCATCGAACATGAAAAATATGCTAATTATATACTGCAAAAATCCAGGGTATTTTTCGTTTCAGGAAATCGTTTTTCTGTTAGCAAAATCTTTTTGGATAAATGAGTTCATTTTTAGACACACGTTGGCGATGCCTTAATCCGATCAAAAATGATTCAGAAAATTATACTACATTTGCAAGCGTAGTGAATACGGAAGGTTACAATTTCGAACTCTCAGCGAACTTACTCCACACATGTTTATGTTTCATATTTGTACAAGGTTCAACATCTCTCAGAAACACTGACATAAAATCATGTTTACTATCAAGACTGGAACAAGATTCTAAGCTAATATTACAAAATACTTAATTGTTCCTATTTACTTGCATCCCCACGAGGGCAATCTATTTTGTACGTGTGCCCTGTGCGCTTAGCCGTATTGACAGAGAGAAAGAGAAAAAGAGAGAGGTTTAGTTTGATTTAGCGATAGCATTAATTTTGTCTTTTCTTATTGGTTAGTTTCGTTTCAATGATTTCAAGTAGTGAATAGAAATAAAATTTCGAAGCGATAGCAAGCGGACGAAGTCAGCTAGTAAGAAATAACTTTGATCACATGTTCATAGATTGCTTGCAATTTCGTGTAAAGTATGTTTACTTGCTTCGTTAGACTTTTTAATCTGGGGGAAATTCAGCTCCCCAAAAAGGGACACTCTAGATTTGAACAAAAATGAAAATTCCTTCAGTCGAGAAGGATGTTTCCTTTACTCGCCGATGACAGAATAGAGTATTGATTTACTCCTCTCCAGGAGTTAGGCACAAGGCCAGTTTTTATCTTACTCCCACAAGTAAGATGTGACCCAAGGTCGGGTCGGGAAAGTGGGGTTTAAAAATTGCCTGGGCAGCCCCGTCGGCATTCCCCGGTAGGGGCGCCTCAGGCAGTAAGCAATAAACTTACTCCTTCCCAAAGAGGGGAGGCGAAGCCTGGGAGGATAGACCTCCTAGAACTGCACAGGACAGACCCATAGACCGGCGTAAATCAAGCCCCGAAGGCCAAGACAATACCAGTCTATGGGGTGCAGTATCCATCGGAACAGATACTACACTTTGATCTTAGCCAAAAGGCCAGGAAGGAATTTATAAGAGTGAGTGTAGCACCAGAACAGATACTATGCTTCCTTCCTAGCCAAAAATTACTTGTTTAATTAATGAATTAACTTAAATCGTTACATTTACTTAGGCATGCCCGATGTAAACTCGAAGTTAACACTGAGAAAGTTAAACTAAAGTCTGTGTATACCCGTCTACAATGCGTTATAAAATGCTGACAGTGTTCAAACGCCCCCCCCCCGCGCCTGTTGGATGCAAGATATGAGCATCCCCGTTTGCCATGAGGCACTTCTAGCTTGGCAGCAATCTGTACGCACTTCGCCAACTTTTCTAGAGAAAAAAAATCCAATTCGAAAATGTCAGTCTTGAATAGAAATAAACAGAGTCAAGGCTGCGCTGTCGAAGAGTTGACGTTTTCGCAACTTTGCTTGTCTGCCAAGAAATACAGTCTGCTGCACAATAGGAACAGAAATTATTATTTACCACTTAAAACTGCGGGGGTGGAACTGTCTGCTTTTTTATATACTACGAACATCTTCAAATCAGAAAATAGTGGAATCAGCTTATTATGATGTTGGTTAGTTAGTTGGTTTTACGGCATATCAACCCTTTTCCGTTTGTTTAATGCTAAATTTTGTAATTTCATTCATTCATTGGCTTAAGTTTTCAAAGTTTCATCATCATCATCATCATGATCATGATCATCATCAGTTTAACGTCCGTTGTACATGCTGATATGTGTTCGACGACTTTTAGAAATTGACTTCTGAACTAACCTATCTCTGGCCAGGTCTTTATTTATCCCTCTTTTTTTCAAGTCCATTTTTATCACTTACTGTCTTGTTATCCTTGGCCTTCTCTGTGAACTGAACCTGCCATCTGAACTATTCTACATATACTAACCTAAGAACTCTCATCTATTCTTTCAATGTGACAAAACCAACAAAATCTCCTGTTCTGCACGCATCTCCTTATACTGTCTAGATATAATCTTCTTTTGGGGTTATCAGATCTAAGCCTGTCTTTAAGACTCACATTACACAACTATCGTATCATTCTCAAATGTTTCAAATTTAAATATGTATTCATGGTTTTTGTTAGGTTGTTTCGTTTTATGGCGTATCAACTCCAGTAATTCTGGTAACAGATTTGCTTCTTCATTGTTTTAATATCTTAAAATGTATTAAGGGAAGAAGATAAGTTTGTTTGCTTTGATTTAAAGCATATCAAACTCTTTCGGGTTATTTAAAGCTGAACCCAGTCAAAAAAAGTGAAGGGACAACATCAGTTGGTACCACAGAGAAATGATCTTGAAGGGTCTGAGAGGATAGAAAGACCTAGAAGGAACTTTCGTACATCAATCATTTCCCACCTATTTTTAGTCATTAAGAATAAACAGTTCAAACTCATTTTAAATCATACCTTGTTCTTCTTCGGCTGGCTTCTCAGTGTCCACGCGTTGGCCTACACATCCTCCCAGACCAAGGATAATTCGCTAGTTACAATACAAAACGTCCATTGCATTCTTCTAACACGAATTATTATTATATTGTCCAACACGTTCTTACAGAATAAAGCTGAGTTTTTTGGCAATGATCGTCTTGCTAGGCCGAAAGATATATATATATATATATATATATATATATAGAGAGAGAGAGAGAGAGAGAGAAAGAGAGAGAGAGAGACTTATGTAGAAGCGCATGACTTATATGTCCTTACGCTATCTTTAAAATACGCCTGCTCGATTCAAAGCTTCGAGGCCGATTGCTCATTAACTTCACACTCTCAATTACTCATCTGACAAATGAATGAAGAAGAATTTCAAGAGCTATCTGACGAGCATACCCGGTGAACCGAGTGCAAGAGAAATACAAACAACTGCACTTAAAGGGACGGTTAGAATCTTAAAAAGATCTTTAGGATGGAATGTCTGAAATAGTCGGTGAATGTCTGGCATCCGGTAGGATGCCCCATCTCCAGCAAAAACAGAAAGATAAGAAAAATTTAAAAAAAATTAAAAAATACTTACGCCAAACTTGTCAGCAACACATTTCCGCGGCAGAGCTTTATTTCTCGAAAGGTCATCTACTTGATCTTTGGTAACCACTTATCTACAATATATCCTGTTTATTGCTCACACCTGAACAATATATTTAATTTATATATCTAGTATCTGACATACCCACTGATATTCAATAGAGAGAGAACAATCCAGACCTCAATTGGAAAGGCATAGAGAGCACTGGAATCTCGATAGGCTTATTGTCACTTAAATTCCAAAGAAAACCAACGATAGTAAACTGCTGTTGCGAAAACGCAAAGTAATTTGCTAAAATAGTCGAAAGAAGCGGAGAGTAATAGAAATCTTGGGTGATTGATTGTCACTCAGACTCCAGGAAACACCTTCCGTTTTTTTGTCAGTGGGCGATAACGTGCAATCACTCGTGTGGGTACTCGTGAGTAAAAAAAAAAATACTGAAAAATATGACGAAAACCCTTAATGAAATTAAAAATCAAAAATCAAAATAGAAACCCTTAAGGTGGTATTTAAAAAAAAGGGCAACACCTAGACATACCGGAATACATCGATTTTTGGTTCAATAAATTATGGAATCTACATGAAAAGGTTAGCATAGTAACTCATAATTGACGAAAGGAAGAATTACGGTAATCTAAAACGACAGTAATGGAGGAATAATCCAAACAACTACAGACCAATGACATGTATACCGAACATATGGATATATATCACACGCAAGTTGACGCATATCCTTTCACATTGTCTACTATGCCTACTGAACGTACACACACTGTCACGTGCATATACTCACTGAGAGAAGCTAGTTATATACAGGGTGTTACAGTAAAATCCGACACTCGACAAAAAGAAAATGAAATCGGCAATAAAACAAAAGTTATATATGCAGAGACCCATAAGTTTGTATATCAAAAGTTGTAGTTACATACTACGTTATCTTTTTATGTAAACGTCGCCGGCAGAGAAGACTATCTCAAAGCGGGCGCGAAATGAGTCACACGTTTTGACGATCATGTCCTTGTCTATAGCGACGAACGCTTCCATTATAGCAGTCTTCAGAGTGTCGACCGTTCTGTGGGCGTGCTTGCTGGTCTTAACCTCCATCACACTCCAGAGGAAATAGTCAAGAGGGTTGCAGTCGGGTGAGGAGAGCGGCCACATGCCCGGCGATCAGTGGTTAGGAATATTGTTAAACAGCCACGCCAGAGTTACCTTGGCCTTGTGTACAGGAGCGGAGTCCTGCTGGAAGATGTAGGGACGTCCGATGGCGACCTCGTTCATCTAGAGCTTCAATACGCTCTTCAGCACCTCAGGTAGATTTCGGCGGTGACTCTCAGGTCCTTTTGAAAGAAGAACGGCGGAATGACGCCCCCCCCCCTCCCCATCGCTGGAGATGACGCCAAGAATTATGAAGAAGGGGAGAAACTTTATATGCTTCGCAACGGGAACTTTCTTGATGTTTTGGCAGACCCACCTGTCGTTCTGCCTGTTTGCAATTCTTTTCAGCAAAGAAGAACCCCAGAATCATGGCGGACTCGTGCTTGAGCTCGTTCAGCAAAGCCGCCGTCTTGACCTTCCTCAACTCCTTCAAGTTATTTATCTACCTCCCACAGCGGTAAGATGTGACACAAGGTCGGGAAAGTGGGATTTGAAAAGCCAGCGCCCGAGAATTTGAGCACTCTGGCCTACAAAAAATGCCTGGGAAGCCCTGTCGGCATTCCCCGGTAGGAGCGCCTCAGGCAGTAAGCAATAAACTTACTCCTCCCGAAAGAGGGGAGGCAAAGCCTGGGAAGGTGGACCTCCTAGAACTACACAGGGCAAACCCACAAACCGGTGGAATCAAGACCCGAAGGCCAAGACGACACCGGTCTATGGGGTGTAGTATCCATCGGAACAGATACTACACTTTGCTCTTAGCCAAAAGGCCGAGAACTCAACTCCTTCAAGGCATTCGTGATGAGCATGCGGTGAGATTATCGTAAGAGGAGTAACCAATGTCCCTTTGAATCGTTCGGCAGATCATCGACTTGTGACAGCTCATGTCAGAAGCGATCTTGGTGTAGTCTAGCTTCGGTTTTTGCTGCAAAACCCTGTATGTACGCACACTTCTTAAAGCGACCAATTTCGTCTCTTCATTTTGAACATTGTACACAAGAACAATTTCATCACACAGAATATCGTTAATGCCTCTATAAAATGTGTTGATATGTAAATATGTTGTGTTCATTAACCATGTTTTATCACTTTCGAATGAAACATATCTTTTTGTGCCTATTTATCTGCCTCCCCACGAGGGCAAAGTTAGACACAAGGTCAGTTTTTAATGTGGGGAAAAATTCAGCTCCTCAAAAAAGGGCACTCTAGATTGGGACCAAAATAAAAGTTGCTTTAATCTGGAAAGATTCCTCCTTCATTGCTCGAAAGCAGAGCAGATAAAGTGTAGGATCAGAACAGATACTACACTTTGATCACAACCAACATGTTTGTCAATTTCCCACATAATTACATGGTATTTATCTACCTCCCACTACGATAAGATGTGACACGAGGTCTGAAAGTGGGATTGAAAAGCCAGTGCTCTTGAGGAAGAGCATTCTGGCTTATAAAAAATGCCTGAGCCACCCCGTCGACATTCAACGGTATGGGCCGTCTCAGGTGATTAGCAATAAACTAATCTCTTTTCAAAGGGTGAGAAGGCAAAGCCTTAGAGGGTGGACCTCCTAGAACTGCACAGGACAATACCTCAAACCGGCGAAATCAAAGCCCAAAGGCCAAAACGGTACCAGTCTACAGAGTGTAGCACCCATCGGAACAGATACTACACTCTGATCTCAACCAAAAGGTTTGTCTATTTTACACATTATTACATTTAAATTGCTAGCGTGAGTCTTGATGCATTCAAAAGACGCGACCATTGTCTACATCTAATCCAAGCCAAGATCCACGATACAAATGGACGCATCTTATTTTAAATGCGTCCACGAATCTCTATAAGAGGCTCTGTCGGTTCGTTCAGTCGTTCGGTCGTTCGGTCGTCCGGTCTGTAAAGCTTAAGTTTCAAAAAGCATGTTCGTCATTCAGTCACGTCTAAGTTTAAAATAATAGTTTTAGATGCGTCCACGCATCTTTATAAGAGGTTATGTCCGTCGGTGTGTTGATCTTTCACGCGAAACTTTGAAATAACATTTTCAGCGAATTAACCCATCTTAAGGAAAAGCGTTCTTGGTTAAGATTCATTCCTATAAGAGGCTATGTCGGTCGGTCGGTCGGTCGGTTGGTCGGTCGGTCGGTCACGTTTAAGTTTGGAATATCATTTTCAGCGATAAACGCGCAGATTAAATGGACGCATCTTATTTGGGATCCAACAGAATGTTCTTCAAAGAAAGAAATTCATAAATAAAGAATTCCTGCTCTCAAGTTGCTGAGAGGTGTTCCATTGCCAAATCTTCCATTTTATTGGAGCGCACTTTTTTCTCAGATCCATACAAACGATTTTTTGTTGTTTTTTTTTTAAGAAGGAAAAATAATAAATTTCCCCCGAGATTAAACACTAAACTTTATGACCTTTGGTCTACCGATTTCTAAGGAGCCGGGGATTCCCTTGATCATCTGAAGCACAAGTAATTCCCCTACACCTTTCGATGAAGAACACGTGTTTCGTAATACAACCAATGGGGAAAATAGCCCGCGGCGATGAGAGAGCCTCTTCAAATAATATCTTAAATAATATGGGCCGCGTCGTACCGTGAGCTTCGTAAAAAAGTAAGGCCTGTTCACCCGAAAAGTGACGTCATGCTAGTAAGTAGCAAGCAAGATCGGTGGAACAGTCAGACTGTCGATAATAAGCGAAAGCTTGGTACTGATATCGATCCTGACCCAGTTTTCGTGAGGTTCGACTTGGAAGCGTTCGGCTGTCCTACGCAAACGCCCGAGAGTTGACGAGCCGATTTGTATCAGACAACAATTTTGATACGGTGCTGCGTCCTATGATAATAATGTTTTGCTTGTTTTGTTTTTGTTGTTGTTAGGGTTAGGGTTTAGGGTTAGGTTTAGGGTTTAGGGTTAGGATTAAAAATATTTATTTGATAACAGTAATTTCGCTCTGTTTTGCGTGTTTTATTTGTTTTGCTGTTTAAAAAATTTCTTGCAACTATAACTAAAAATTATAGGACGCAGCAACGTATCAAAATAAAAATAAAATATTTATTTGATAACAGTAACTTCGCTATGTTTTGCTTGTTTTTTTTTTTTTTGTTTCTTGAAAATATAACTTACAATCATAGGACGCAGCACCGTATCAAAATTGTCGTCTGGTACCATTCGGCTCGTCAACCCTCGGACGTTTGCGTAGGACAGCCGAACGCTTCCGAGTCGAACCTCACGAAAACTGGTTCAGGATCGATATCAGTACCGAAAACAAAAGGAAAGGAACACGATTCGATTGATACTAAAACTGAACTTTATTCAATATTAATTTAAAAAAAAATGAATTTATTCAAAATGAATAGTTAAGTTGGGTGGTGTTGCTGCGTAAAGTAAATAAACAGAACGTTGTTTCATGATTTTTAAAGAGTAACATCCATTTATTTTGATTGTGAACAATCTGAAAAAAAATCTTTATAGAAGTTATCAAAATAAATACATGCAAAGTGAAGCAATGAAGATTATATTTTTTTCAAGGTATTAACCTATTTGTTGTATAGAAAATATTGTTGGTTACGACGTGTGAACTTTTTAAGCAGAACTGCCCATGCATGGAGTATTGTTGCCACATCTGGGCTGGTGCATCATCCGCTAGTCTCTCCCTCTTAGACAAGGTCCAAAAAAAAGAGTTGCTAACTTGATAGGTCCTTCACTATCCATCAAGCTCCAGCCCCTGTCCCATCGCCGCAATGTTGCATCCTTGTGCCTGTTTTACAAGTACTTCAATCGATTGTGCTCTGATGAGCTTGCTGCTCTGGTACCCCCACGACGTAAATTCACTAGACCAACCCGACAATCTGTCAAATCCCATCCATACACTGTGGAGGTCTCCAGATGCCGAAGAGCTTTCTACTCCAAAAGCTTATTTCCTGGTGCTGCTGGACTCTGGAACTCCCTCCCTGCTCCCTGACGTTACTGACATGCAGAAATTTAAAACTAATGTAAACAGACATCTCGCTGCACAGCTCCTAATTTAGGTTGACCCCCCCCCCCAAAAAAAAACCTTCACCTATTTTCTCAGTAGCCCCTTACGTCTACAGTGGCGGCCTGCCTTGTTTAGGGTGAACTATGATAAAAAAATAAATAAATACTGCAGTTATGAATTTAGGGAACAAACAATAATTAAATAAACAAATTCAAAACAAATAAAAAACATTTAAAAAATTAAAGCAAACGAAGAATTATTACAAAAAAAAACTGAAAAAAAAAACGATAAGTTAGTTTAAACGTTTATATTGAAGCGGTTAGCTCCCAAATGGCTGGCACATTTTATCGACTAGTTTTTTTTTCTGATTTACCAAACGGCGACAGGGTAAATTAATCCACTGGATTAATTAGCTATCTAATTTCTTTTTTTCTTTTGAAAATATTAATTAGTTTTCTGTTTTTGTGCGTATTAAATTGTATTTTAAAGACAATTTCTTCTGCAATATTCTATATTCGGTACGTCATTATTATAATGTGTAATTTGAAATATATTTAAATTTCATTTTTAATAAACATTGTTTTATTTTATTATTTGTTTCTTACAAAAAAACATACCATCCCTTAACCCTTCCAATAACCCTAAGTCCAAGTGGCAACATTTTTATTAAAGAGTTTGATTTTATTATTTTTTAATTAATATTTACCAAATAAAAATTAAAGCAAAAAAAAAAAAGAAATCCGCAAAAATAAAACAAATTAGAATGGTTGATTAATGTGCCCTTTCACTGCTTGGCAAATTAGACAAAACTAATCGATAAAATTTGGCAGCTATTTAGAGAGCTAACCTTTTCAATATAACCGTTTTAAATAAAAACAAATGATGAATAAGTTAGTTTAAAATGAAAGAAAAAACGATAAATAAGTGACTTTAGAACGAAAACAGGCGATAAATAAAAAAAATAGAAAAAAATGAAATGAAAACAAATCATTTCAATACAAACAAACAATAAAGTTACTTGCGCAGAAATAAAAAAAAAATCAAACTTATAAAAAAAATCTATTGGATAATTTAGTTGAATGTTTAAAATTTTCTTTTACAGCTTAATTTGCTCTTAGTAATTTTATCATTTTTCTTACCACAAAATTTATTTAACAGAGAATTTAAAGTGCTCCATTCTTTCTACTTTTTTTCAATACTGTGATCCTAATCACAGGAGTCAACATGAAAAAACATTAGAGAACCCCTATTAATTCCCTGAAAATAGCAGTTCGTTTTAGGTATTTCGAAATCTCGTTTGGCGACGGGTAGCACCAACCACTGTGACGTCACAGAAAAAACGAGACTCAGTGGAGAGGCCTTCTCTGTACGAAGGTCATAGTCGTACACAGGCCATATGCATGCAAACAAAAAACGAAAAAAACGCAAACATCAAGCGAGAGAGAGAGAGAGAGAGAGAGAGAGAAAGAGAGAGGGCGACAGAGAAAAGTAGAGAGAGAATGAGAAAGAGAGAGCGAGGGAGAAAAAGAGAGGGCGAGAGAGAAGTAGAGAGAAAGGAAGAGAAAGAGAAAGAGCGAGAGAGAAAGAGAGAGAGAGAGAAAGGGCGACAGAGAAAAGTAGAGAGAGAGAATGAGAAAGAGAGAAAAAGAGAGGACGAGAGAGAAGTAGAGAGAAAGGAAGAGAAAGAGAGAGAGAGGAAGAAAGAGAGAGAGAGAAAAGAAAGAGAGAGCGAGGGAGAAAGAGAGAGGGAAAGAGAGAAGCAGAGAGAGAGAGAGATGGAGAAAGAGAAAGGGCGAGAGGAAGAAAAAGAAGGAGAGAGAGAATGAGAGAGAGAATGAGAGAGAGAGAGAGAGAGAGAGAGAGAGAGAGAGAGAGAGAGAGAGAGAGAGAGAGAGAGAGAGAAGCAAACAACTGTCATCCATGCGATACATTTATTTGTCCGTTCGCGGTGAAAATGTTACTCCAGATTTCAGCGTGACAAAACCAACATAAATGCGATTTCAACGTAAGTGTGACAATCTGACAAAAAAAAAAATATATTCGACATAATCATGTTGACACATCGGTTCTTCGTAGGTCACCGATGTTAAGTGACCTTAAGTACCAAATAGGGTCATTTAGAAATACCAGGCGCTGTATGTTGAGATAGGGGGGGGGGGGGCACAGTGACGCACAACTCCTTGCAATAACTGCCAAAAACTAAGGTGGTCTTCCCTGACCGAGATATACATTCGACTGGGAACCGCTTGTAAATGTAATATTCCTTAGAAACTTTCAATTGAAAGAAGGAAGCCGGCTCAACTCATCAGGGTCTTGGCCTTTTGGGCAAGATCAAAGTGTAGTATCTGTTCCGATGGATACTACACCCCATAAACCGGTATCGTCTTGGCCCTCGGGACTTGATTTACGCCGGTCTATGGGTCGTCTGTCCTGTGCAGTTCTAGGAGGTGCACCCTCCCAGGCTTTGCCTTCTCACCCTTTGAGAAGGGGTTAGTCTATTTCTAATCGCCTGAGGCGCCCCTACCGGGGAATGCCGACGGGGCTGCCCAGGCAATTTTTAATGTCCAGAGCGCTCAAATTCTCGGGCGCTGGTTTTTCAATTCCCACTTTCGCGACCTTGTGTCACATCTTACCTTGTAGGAGGAAGATAAATAGAACTCATAATGGTGAATGTCGCACGAGGACAGGACAGGGCAGGACAGGGCAGAACAGGGTAGGACAGGGCAGGACAGGGCAGGACAGGACAGGAGAACTGACGGAAATGTTAAACCTACAGGGTGACAGACCTAACGACAGACAGAGCCGTTTCGAGGCTTTGGCATATCTAAAATAATGTGTTCATTCACACTACGCGCTTTATGATGCAAATACTATTTTAAAACTGAAGCGTGACCGACGGACCGACGGCCAAAGCCTCTCATTTAGACGTGAGGACCTATCTACCCACCACCACACAAAAAAAAAACCCCGAAAAAAACGAATAGAAAAAAACAAAAACAAACAAATAGAAAATCCGCTCTGTTTGGCGTAAAAACAAGCCTATCTTATATATCTAATTTCATATACTACGTCCGTAAGTCAGACACCTGAATGTTAGGATTCTTCCGTGGGTCGGTGTTACATATTGCCGCCACAAGAGCATTCGCCTTTATTCTTCCGATTTCTTTTTTGTTATTACAAACTTAAAAGCCGCTCGCCGGGAGGACTTTAACCCCAACCTCACCACTCACTGCTTTTGATTACTTGGGTGGAGTGTCAGATGTACTATGAACTAGTGTTGGGACGATTAATCGGAATCGGAAAAATCGGAACTTTTTGGGGTATCGGAATCGGTAAAGTTTGAGCCTAATTTCAGATTTCAAAAACGATTCTTTTAATTTTTGTTTGTTTGTTTAAAACTTAATTTTCCATTAAAATGATAAATATTTGTTGTTTTTAAACTACCAGTAAAACAAAACCCCATATATCATAATAACGACTTTAGGTAAAAATAGAACCGGAAGAAATGGCACGGTAAAAATGTCACAGGTAACATGGCACAGGTAAAATAGCACGAATGGATAAATAGAAAAAAATGCCACAGGTGAAAAATGTAGATGAACATCTCACAATGAGTTTATCAAATCACTGTTTTCAATCAATTACGAGGAAATGGTTAGAGAAAAATAATTATAAAGATCTATACGTGTAAGGTACGCCCCCGCCACGCAAGCGTACGTTTAATTTTGCGAAAATATATGCACACATTACACAGACTTTTACGTTAATTCGGGAAACAAAAAACAAAACAAAACAACAACTCTATGATTAAATATTTAGAAATTTGAAAAGAATCGGAATCGGTAATTGTATCGGAATCGTGAAAAATATTGGAATCGTCCCATCAATACTTTTCGGGTTATTAATGCCGAAACACAATGTAAGATAATTAGAACTGCTTGTTATTTAATGCCGAAACACAATGTAAGAGATAGTTAGAACTGCTGGTTATTTAATGCCGAAACACAATGTAAGAGATAGTAAGAACTGCTGGTTATTTAATGCCGAAACACAATGTAAGAGATAGTTAGAACTGCTGGTTATTTAATGCCGAAACACAATGTAAGAGATAGTTAGAACTGCTGGTTATTTAATGCCGAAACACAATGTAAGAGATAGTTAGAACTGCTGGTTATTTAATGCCGAAACACAATGTAAGATATAGTTAGATCTGCTGGTTATTTAATGCCGAAACACAATGTAAGAGATAGTTAGAACTGCTGGTTATTTAATGGCGAAACACAATGTAAGAGATAGTTAGAACTGCTGGTTATTTAATGCCGAAACACAATGTAAGAGATAGTTAGAACTGCTGGTTATTTAATGCCGAAACACAATGTAAGAGATAGTTAGAACTGCTGGTTATTTAATGCCGAAACACAATGTAAGAGATAGTTAGAACTGCTGGTTATTTAATGCCGAAACAGAATGTAAGAGATAGTTAGAACTGCTGGTTATTTAATGCCGAAACACAATGTAAGAGATAGTTAGAACTGCTGGTTCGTAAAAACATTCGCCCGTGCATGGACTATTGTTGCCAAGGTTGGTGCTCCCTATAAATCTGGCCTCTACCACAGTAGCTCCTTATACTTTAGTTGCAATCAATATGTCTTGTTTGGGATGAATAAAAGTGAAAAAAAGAAGTATTATTTACTCCTCTCCAGGAGTTAGGCACAAGGCCAGTTTTATCCTACTCCCACAAGTAAGATGTGACCCAAGGTCGGGTCGGAAAGTGGGGGTTGAAAAGCCAGCGCCCGAGAGGTGAGCACTCTGACCACCAAAAATTGCCCGGACAGCCCCGTCGGCATTCCCCGGTAGGGGCGCCTCAAGCAGTAAGCAATTAACTTACTCCTCCCCAAAGAGGGGAGGCAAAGCCTGGGAGGGTGGACCTCCTAGAACTGCACAGGACAGGCGTGCAGTATCCATCGGAACAGATACTAAACTTTGATCTTAGCCAAAAGGCCAAGAAAAAAGGCCAGTGAAAAAAATAAGTTTTATTTACTCCTCCCCAGGAGTTAGGCACAAGGCCAGTTTTATCTTACTCCCACAAGTAAGATGTGACCCAAGATCGGGTCGAGAAAGTGGGGTTTGAAAAGCCAGCTCTCGAGAGGTGAGCACTCTCAGAAGTTTATTTACTCCTCGCGGAGTTAGGCACAAGGCCAGTTTTATCTTACTCCCACAAGTAAGATGTGACCCAAGATCGGGTCGAGCAAGTGGGGTTAAAAGCCAGCGCTCGAGAGGTGAGCACTCTGGCCATTTAAAAATTGCCTGGGCAGCCCCGTCGGCATTTCCCGGTAGGGGCGCCTCAGACAGTAAGCAATAAACTTACTCCTCCCCAAAGAGGGGAGGCGAAGCCTGGGAGGGTGGACCTCCTAGAACTCCACAGAACAGGCGTGCAGTATCCATCGGAACAGATACTACACTTTGATAAGTGAAAAATTAATAAAACATTAACATTTAATCTGAAGTTAGGGATCTGACCAGATCTTGGTTGCCGTGAGTGTAAAGTAGTTTTGACCATTCATGTATAATCAGCCCTTCGGGGCTAGTTTCATACCAAAATCAGATCGGACGAGTCTAGACCATTTTAGGGGGGATAGTTTGTTCTGAGGTATGGTCCTGGTCAGTTATAGGAGGTTCATATTCCCAGGCTTTACCTTCTCGCTCCTTGAAAAGGGGTTAGTTTATTGCTAATCGCCCGAGGCGCCCCTATCGCGGAATGCCGACGGGGCTGATCAGGCATTTTTTGGTCGACCAGAGTGCTCTTCTTCTAGGGCGCTGGTTTCAACTCCCACTTTCCGACCTTATGTCCCATCTTCCCGCCGTGAGAGGGAGATAAACAAAAATAATCATTACAGAAGTTGGCTCTTGTATAGATCGAGTACACGAACAAATTTTATTTTAGAAGAGTTCCAATGTTATAAGGGGCAGATAACTCTCTTTTTTTTAGTACGCAATGTCTCCAAAAATGAAAAATATCCATTTTTTAAATAAGAAGTCATGCAAATTCAATTAATAGAACATTTTTCGAAGACCCGATCTATACAAGAGCCAATATCTGCGATAATTTAATATTTTAAACTATAAAAAAATTAAAAAATCTGTTAATGCAAACAATAGGACTGTTCGTTTTGCTGGTTTTGAAATGAAAAAATATACTGTTGATTTTCCCAAATTCTATTTTGTTCAATAAATGTTCTATCAATATACTGTTGATTTTCTCAAATTGTTATTTCTTCGAAAAATGTTCTATTAATTGAATCTGCATGACTTCTTATTTAAAAAATGGATATTTTCCATTTTCGGAGACATTGCGTACTAAAAAAAGAGAAGTTATCTGCCCCTTACACCATTGGAACTCGTCTAAAATAAATTTCGCTCGTGTACTCGATCTATACAAGAGCCTAGAAGTTTTATCCTTACCCAAAAAACGGTTTATGTGTTTCTTGTCTTAAAGGATATTCTTCCTTGTTAAATATATTCATTTTTTCTCTATAAATACACAAGATAGCAATGTTGAGTTTTGTCTGTTCATTGTTGAATCGGAAATAATTGAAACGGAACCCTTAATTCCTTTTGTGCACACTGCGTTGACCATATATGTGCAGTGGGTTAGTTGAAACTTTCACACAGGGTGACTTACAACAGTCAACTTTGGCCGTTTCTTCGGCTAGACGGGAAGTCGGAGAGGTCCGATTCGATCAATCGACTGGTCACGCCATGCCATAGTATCTATGAGTTCATCCCGAAACGTATTATTCAATCTGGTTCTTCTAAAAAACAAACTTTATTTCTCCTTTTTATTTGCCTCTTAAATAGATACTAGAAGGCGATGGCTGAGGGTCAATTGTGTTGGGAACAAAGATTACCACTGCCGAAGAGTAATGTTTTATGAGAGTAATGTTTTATGAGAGTAATGTTTTCTAGGAGCAATGTTCCCACTCTTATCGTAAAATTTCCTACTTGGAGTAATTTTTTCTAGGAATAGTATTCCCACTCTCACAGTAAAATTTCTATTACAGAATAATATTTTCTAAGAGTAATGTTTTCTTAGAGTAATGTTTTCTGAGAGTATAATATAATTATCCTAACTATACTATTCCATTTGAAAACTTGGTTCTTCTGCAGTTTACGGACCGTACTGAAATAATGACTGTATTATTTAGAAACCCATTCTTAACATGGGGAGGGGGGCTTTGTTAACTATTCTGTACTTTCACCTAACAATTTAATAAACAAAAGATACCGGAAAAATTGAATTTAACTTGAAAACAGCACGGTCCGTAAACTGCAGAAGTACCGAAAACATTATTCGGCATTACATAACCCGTAGATAGTTAATATGCTGTATAAAAACACACACACACTTTCAGCGAGGGACTAGTTTAAACGTTTGAACTAAACACTTATATCATATTCCAGATTAAATATTATCTACATTCTTTCAAAAATAATGTGACAAAGTGTTGGCACCAGAAACTATATTTGCTATCGATTTATGAGCCTATATTAACAAATAAAGACAAGGATAGACTGTAGGAAATGTAATGTGAATTATTAAAATAAATAAGTATGCTTTATTTACCTCCTCTCCAGGAGGTTAGGCACAAGGCCAGTTTTATCTTACTCCCACAAGGTAAGATGTGACCCAAGGTCGGGTCGGGAAAGTGGGACTTGAAAAGCCAGCGCCCGAGAAGGTGAGCGCTCTGGCCACTAAAAATTGCTTGGGCAGCCCCGTCGGCATTCCCCAGTAGGGGCGCCTCAGGCAGTAAGCAATAAACTTACTCCTCCCCAAAGATGGGAGGCGAAGCCTGGGAGGGTGAAACTCCTAGACCTGCACAGGACAAACCAAGAGACCGGCGGAATCCAGCCCCGAAGGACAAGACGACTCCGGTCTATAGGGTGCAGTATCCATTGGAACAGATACTACACTTTCTTTCTAGCCAAAAGGCCAGGTAAGTATGCTTGATTTACCTCCTATTCAGGAGGTTAGGCTCAAGTCTTTCATTCATTCATATCGTATGAATCAGATGGTTCTATTGTTGGCATTGGTTTCCCTGATATTTTTCTAGTCAGAATTCTTTCTAGACAAACATCGGGTACTTACACTTCCGAAATGAAAGTGTCTCTGTGGAACGAACTAGATTAAAACTTGGCACACTCAGGTTGTCAGTCCGCGTCGTTAACCACTTAGCCACCGCCATCTCAAAGTTCTTTGAATACGTGGTTTATTAAAAGAAACTATTTAGAACAGGAGGACACGTGTCCCGACTTTGCCCCGGCAGATTATGAAATTTAAAAACTTTATTGGAGGAGGGGTAAGGGCTACTCACGGGGATAAGGGCTTTTGGCTAAGATCAAAGTGTAGTATCTGTTCCGATGAATACTTCACCCCATAAACTGGTCTCGTCTTGGCCTATCATTATAAGCGTCATTGCACGCAATGTTACTAATGGTGACAAATTTATTGGCCCGTCACGATGTTTTATCTATTTGAAATTTCTATGGTTAGGTTTCGACGACCTTGACATCATCAAAAGATTTTCTTCTTCTACCCGACGCCCTTTTCCTGCAACCATACTGATAGTAGTTTACACGACTCGAACTTTTTTCTCTTCTTTCTATAAGGATATTTTGCCAACAATTCAAAAAAATTCTGTTGTTTATAAATTTCGTATGTCAGTGTGGAACTGACTACGTTGGCAAGACATCCCAAAGAGTAGAAATGAGAATAGCCCAATATATACCACGTGATATTTGTTTATGCAATGTTTACGAGATCATCCGGGAACTTTCAAGTACATGAATTTGCCATCGGTAATCATCTGGTGGGTACAAGTATTTCCCGCGTTTTAGTCTTTACATAGTAACGCAAGTAATGGATTTTTAAAAAAGTGTGCAACACGTTAAATATACACTTAAGTATATATTTTTTAATCAGAGCTTACATAGCAAAACAGATATATTATTTATATGTCTACATTTAGTTATAAATTATTTTTTAAAAAGGTGTATGTAGTTTGCTTGACGCATTGTTTAGTGTGTATATAAAGGTAATTTATAGAATGCAGAGGTGTAAAGGATAGACACAACCTGAAGCAAATTAAGATATATAATGGTGGAGTTATGCAGTTTCCACCACTTTTATTATTACATATATATATATATATATATATATATATATATATATATATATATATATATATATATATATATATATATATATATATATATATATGTAGTATTATTATTATTAAAATCTTACTTGCGTCAGGGTGGTCTGATGGAAGTTTCGCATATTATGATATTATTTCGGGAACATGTCCCTTCGTCAGATATGTGTTCAAGCTTAATTCAAACGTGCATGTGAAGGCCGTTTCCATTTCTTTATTTAATAATTTAATTTCGTTTCTAAGGTTTATAATTTAGTATTTTCCTCTAAATATAATTGACAGTTACTACAATTTAAGGGTAAATATAGTTATCATATGATAACATTCAGAGTTGAAAGATAGAGAAATAGTATAACATTGTCTAAATACATGGAGGGACAAACGAATGAAAAAAAAACCATCAGCTATAATATTATTTGGCCAATCTTAAATTTAGCCCCTTCTTGCAATATACATTGTAGAAACTGTATGTTACATTCCATGAAAAATGCCAGTATACTGAAATCATGTGCCCTTAGGTTAAGATGAAAATTCATATACACTAAATGCACAAAAGCAAGGAAATTCCCAAATTTTTACACTTTTATTGTCATTAAGGGTATGCGAGCACAACAGGGCTATGTATTTTACTAGTAGGAATTTTTCTTCAGTGCACCTCACACACTCATGCATAGAGATTTATACTGTAGTGATGTGATAATGAAATGGTTTGGTTGATATGTAGTCATACCCTTAATTAATGACAATAAAAGTGTAAAAATTTGGGAATTTCCTTGCTTTTGTACATTTAGTGTATATGAATTTTCATCTTAACCCTATTAAGGGCATATGATTTCAGTATACTGGCATTTTTCATGGAATGTCACTACTTTTGTAAAGGCTATGCCTCAATACAATGCCTTCTCATAAGTTTTTTTGGAATTTTCTGGAAAACTAAGGTATATGGTAAACTGAAATTAAAATACCATAAACTAGACCCTAGAACCTCTATCTCTGCCAAAAATCAGCTGAATCCATCAAATAGTCGATGAGAAACAGGGTGGCACATACGTACGTACGTACGTACGTACGTACGTACGTACGTACACACAGATAACATGATTTCACGATTGAACTTTCTGGAACTCTGGGTTGCCTTGACTAATGATGCTGAAATTCTACACACTTATAGAACCTATCAAATAAAAATTTTGTGCAAAGTTTTAACTAATTTGGTTTATTGGTTTTTGAGTTATGATTGATCAAAGAAATGAGATTTCCAGCATAGGCCATTCTTGTCTTCTATTAAGGGATAGAGCGCTCTCGCGCCTCCCTTGATTTAGAGGAAATATGCTAACTTATGTTTACTTGGGCCACTATATAACTTGGCTCTTACTTAGGAATACTTTTTTTCTTCCGGTCCACGAGATCTAATTTAAGTCTGACTGCTGCTCGTGAAGACAGACATTCCCACCCTTGATCTACGCGATCACTCTTCCACGCAACTCGGGTACATGTTCTACAAAAGATGTCGGTTGGAACTGCAGCCCAAAGAAGATTTTTTGTCAGTAGTAATAGCGAGTAATGCGGGGCGGTGTGATAGAAACGATGCGAGATTCCCCGTTGAAGACATATCTACGTTTGTTTTTCTTTTCGCTATGATGAATAGATTGCATCCTTGATAATGCGTGTAATGCGATATTAACCTGTCTTATCAGATTTGAACGTTTCCACACCTCTGCTTCTCTCTCTCTCTCTCTCTCTCTCTCTCTCTCTCTCTCTCTCTCTCTCTCTTACTCTCGCTCTCATATTCGTGCTG
>OY744535.1:47768787-47828787 GCA_963556195.1 Sepiola atlantica
TGTGTGTTCAAAGTATTTTAAAGCGTTTTTATTGCATTTTAATAATTCGTCCAAATCCGATAGCGTAACAGTACCATTTTCAAGATGGCGTAAGCGAACATCTCCGAAGTTTGTTTAATGAGTATTTCGTCTTTTGGGATTAAACAAACAAACAAATGATTTACAAATAACTGTCACAAACGCTTTAAAATGTGCTTTCTACCTAATTAAAAGGAGAAAAGTAAAAAAAAAAAATTAGATTTCGGAGACGGTCGACGATCGACTGTCAGCAGTCTTTGTTTTTCAGTCTGACGTAATATATTTGACCGAACTTTCTAATTGAAGTAAACAACGCTTTAAAATACTTTAAAACATGAAAATAAAGCCAGTAGGTAAAAGTAGGTGTAAAGAGTGTGTTTGAAAGTAATATGGCTATTTTTTTTTAATTTTATCATTTGATTATTTGTCATGGTAAATATAATTGTTTATTAATTATTATCATTTGATTATTTGTCTCGGTAAATATAATTGTTTATTAATTATTATCATTTGATCATTTGTTTTGGTAAGTATAAGTGTTTATTAATTATTATCCTTTGATCATTTGTTTTGGTAAGTATAATTGTTTATTAATTATTATCCTTTGATTATTTGTTTTGGTAAATATAATTGTTTATTTATTATTATCCTTTGATTATTTGTTTTGGTAAATATAATTGTTTATTTATTATTATCCTTTGATTATTTGTTTTGGTAAATATAATTGTTTATTTATTATTATCCTTTGATTATTTGTTTTGGTAAATATAATTGTTTATTTATTATTATCCTTTGATTATTTGTTTTGGTAAATATAATTGTTTATTTATTATTATCCTTTGATTATTTGTTTTGGTAAATATAATTGTTTATTAATTATTATTATTTGATTATTTGTCGCGGTAAATATAATTGTTTATTTATTATTATCATTTGATTATTTGTCGCAGTCAATACAATTGTTTATTTATTATTATCCTTTGATTATTTGTTTTGGTAAATATAATTGTTTATTTATTATTATCATTTTATTATTTGTCGCGGTAAATATAATTGTTTATTTATTATTATCCTTTGATTATTTGTTTTAGTAAATATAATTGTTTATTAATTATTATTATTTTATTATTTGTCGCAGTAAATATAATTGTTTATTAATTATTATTATTTTATTATTTGTCGCGGTAAATATAATTGTTTATTTATTATTATCCTTTGATTATTTGTTTTGGTAAATATAATTGTTTATTAATTATTATTATTTGATTATTTGTCGCGGTAAATATAATTGTTTATTTATTATTATCATTTGGTTATTTGTTTTGGTAAATATAATTGTTTATTTATTATTATTGTTATTTAATTATTTGTCTCGGAAAATATAATTGTTTATTTATTATTATCCTTTGATTATTTGTTTTGGTAAATATAATTGTTTATTTATTATTATCATTTTATTATTTGTCGCGGTAAATATAATTGTTTATTTATTATTATCCTTTGATTATTTGTTTTGGTAAATATAATTGTTTATTAATTATCATTATTTGATTATTTGTCGCGGTAAATATAATTGTTTATTAATTATTATTATTTGATTATTTGTCGCAGTAAATATAATTGTTTATTTATTATTATTCTTTGATTATTTGTTTTGGTAAATATAATTGTTTAATTATTATTATTATTTGATTATTTGTTTTGGTAAATATAATTGTTTATTAATTATTATTATTTGATTATTTGTCGCGGTAAATATAATTGTTTATTAATTATTATTATTTGATTATTTGTCGCGGTAAATATAATTGTTTATTTATTATTATCATTTTATTATTTGTTTTGCTAAATATAATTGTTTATTTATTATTATTCCTTGGTTATTTGTCCCGGTAAATATAATTGTTTATTTATTATTATCATTTGGTTATTTGTTTTGGTAAATATAATTGTTTATTTATTATTATTGTTATTTAATTATTTGTCTCGGAAAATATAATTGTTTATTTATTATTATTATTTGATTATTTGTTTTGGTAAATATAATTGTTTATTTATTATTATCATTTTATTATTTGTCGCAGTAAATATAATTGTTTATTTATTATTATCCTTTGATTATTTGTTTTGGTAAATATAATTGTTTATTAATTATTATTATTTGATTATTTGTCGCGGTAAATATAATTGTGTATTTATTATTATCCTTTGATTATTTGTTTTGCTAAATATAATTGTTTATTTATTATTATTCCTTGGTTATTTGTCTCGGTAAATATAATTGTGTGTTTATTATTATCATTTGATTATTTGTCGCGGTAAATATAATTGTTCATTTATTATTATTGTTATTTAATTATTTGTCTCGGTAAATATAATTGTTTATTTATTATTATTATTTGATTGTCTTGATAAATATAATTGTTGAATTAAAAGTGTCTGCGAGTTTTTTGTGTTTACTTCCGGGTGATGTTATGTGTCGTGTTTGTCTAATATTAAATAAAACTAATAATGATATCATTAAGCTTTTATGTTTGTTTAATGATAACTCAATGTAATCTTGTGTGGGGATATATATATATAATAATACTTTTAAAAGTTCAGAATTTGCTTTAAAAACATTTTTATTCATACATTTGTTTCTGCCCATTTTTCAAATCACAATTTTTCTTAATAATAAATTCCAGATGTTTTCAAAAACAGCTTCTTCAGTACCCCCCCTCCGAACAGAAGGGTTAACATCAAAATGGTTCTATTCATTTTAATTATTTATCCCCTTTTTTTACTTTTTTTTCAAAACAAACCAATGAAATACTATTCTAGTTACATCGTTATGTAGGCAACTAATCAAGACAATTATTTAAAAACACTTGAAAAAAAAATGGTATTTTCTTTCATAATGTCCTAACAACCCTAACCCCATATATATTATATATATATATATATATATATATATATATATATATATATATATATATATATATAGCCAAACATTATTAAATAACACGGAGAGGTTTTACTTGATAAGACATTTTTTTAAAAAAATATTTTCGATCTTATTAGTCAAATCATTTTCAGACGGTGTTTATATATATATATATATATATATATATATATATATATATATATATATATATATATATATATATAATACACGATTACATCCCTATTTTAATACAATGGTATGGTCTTAAAATTCTTTAAAAACACCTTTTGTTTTCTGTTCAGCCGTCGCATTAGATGAGCCGCCGATTATCAAACGGAAGAAATGGTGGAAAACGTATCGACTTCAAACAGGTAAAAGAACAAATTCATAGGGGAAAAAAGACACTGAAAATAAGGAACGAGAAAATGTAAGCACCGTTTCTGTTCCTTTCTCTTTTTAATAGTAATAAGATTAACCGGCCATTTCTAACTGAAAAAAAGTTAATTTCCTGGCAATTCTAAACTAAATGTGACTGTTTTCCCCCTCTTTAACTTTCTGCAATAAAATCCCTCCCATAATTTCTGCTTCATATCAGATGGAATAATTTGGGGCTATGGCGAAAATACGAAATATGGGATTAGCGGTTAAATAACGGGTCTTAACGGATTTTTCAACTAAAAGAGACCATATGACGTGTTTCAGAATAAACAATGTTTAAAAGCCGCGAAAATATCTGAAAGGCAAGCTATACTAAGAATGTGAATGTTAGGGTAGGAGCAAAAAAAAAAAAATAATTAGCGCCTTAAAAAAATGAAGTGAATTTCAAATCGTAAACTGCTTCGACCATTTCCTGGAATGACTCCGGATTCTCCGTCGATACTCTGGACTGAATCCGTAGGTATTCAAATCCATTGGATACCCATTCCTTACAAGTACAAAACTTGTTCGCTGTAACCAGCCGATAGTTATTATGTCTTCATCGTACTAATGTTTGATTCCGTAAACAACGCTTGATTTTACACCAGTTTTTTTCCCCGCTGAATTCAAAAACATGTCCTAATTAGTCCACTCGTGCTACCAGATCAGGCCGGCTAAAAATACCGGCTTCCTGGCCCAAAATGCACCAAACATTGATGTTTTTATTTCCCCTTTGCAAAACTCGATCATGTTCTGCAAAGTTAAAAACAAATACATTTTTCCTTTAGAAAACAACCAAACCGAACACCATGAACAATTTCTTGAACATATAAAGAACTTAAAGCATAACACTTTTACTAAAATGACGGGATTCGACATTAAATAACCCGGAAAGGGGTTGATATGCCACAAAACAAAACCTTATTAGACCATTAAATTTTTTGTTTTACCCGACTTAAGGTTGGGGTCAGTGAGACCCTCGCACCCTCCGTGTTAAAACTTCAATAATTTCCTTCAAACCAAGTATTCAATTTTAATTTAGGAGAGTAGAAAGTGGACCTTGGTTATACTTTCGGCGGCCTCGTAACTCACGCTTCTCTTATATTGTTCTTTAGTCCTCACAAACTATGAGCGCTGTTTCTGACAAAGGGGGAAGAATTGCTATTTTCTGGATCAGAATTTATCCATCTAACACTTATCGTTGGTTAGTTTTTTTTAACTTGAAGTATTTATACTTTAGCTTCTTACATTAAGTTGCTTCATGCCTTGTCTGGAGCGATTTCCATATAAAAAAATAAAAAAAATTTCATTTTTATTTTGCTAATTTTTTTATTTTTTTATTTCGCGGCTTTCAAACGGTGAACTGCTTCGAACATTTCGTTTGTTCTGTTGTTGGAAAATAAATATTACGTACGATATATAAAATTATCGAATATGAAAGTATCTCTCCTCGCTGTACCCTGAAGGGGGCTAAGGCAGCAGTCGGAAGGGAAAAGGGTTTGCTAAATTGCTCTTACAGCGACCCACCCAACAGTCTGGTTAAAAAAAAAATGGAGTCTCTGGTTGGAGCAGTCGTACTGTTGATCCCGACTCGTAACAGTCTGTCGTGCAAATGGCCACTCATTCGCAAGATTCTGTCGATCTTGTTGAGGGGTTGACGTGTGAATGAACTCTTCGGTGTCGTAAAAGAGTCTGCCCATTTCGTGCAGATGGCCACGCACTCGTAAGAGTCTGCCGATATACTACTGTAAGTGGTAAAACTGTAGTTTAAATATCTCGCCCGTAAGGGTCTGTCTGAATGGGGAATGGCGGCCGCTGTTGTTAACCCTGTTGGCCACTGAATAAAAGGCAAACCCCAGGTATAGGTTTTTATACAACCTCTCCTCTTAACCAAAAATGACTTCGTCCAACTTTGCTTTGTTTGGTATATATTCGTCTTCTGAAAGCCTCTCCCGTCTTTTTCTTTCACACTGTAAATGGCAATCGGAAAACTTCAAGTCGAGTTGGGTCCCTTCCTATATATGCAACACAACCATTTCGAATAGTTCTACTTCCGGTCAATTTTAATCTAGACTTGACATAAAATGGAAGGGGGCGAGTTATTTAATGCCCTTACGACAAGCTATGGCGAAAACCGATGATGACGTTTTGAAGTAAATGCTGGAATGAAAACCGAGCATACGTTCAGATTTGACTACAAATATTTCCGAAGTCGCACGTAAAACTTCGGAAATATTCGCACTTATCTTAAATACGTTAGATGACATTGAACGAAGCACTTGAAATCCTGGACTGTGTTATATTTATTTACAACTTAAATGTTACAATCCTCGAACGTAGTTTTCTGTAGGATTGCTTTACACTTTTAATAAAAGTAACGTTCAATCGTAGAGAACTTCCAATTTACCATAGACCCGCTAGATCACTCTAGTAACTCATTACTTCAATAAAAGAAATGAGTTATTTCTATAATAGTGGCGCCAAGAAATACTGTTATATATATATATATATATAACGGCTATTTAAGCAATCCCGTACCTCATAAACCCTCCCCCTAACCCAAATCTTTAATCGTTTTGCCTTTTTGTTTTCATTTGGATTTAAACCTTGAACGAGATCATCTGCCTTATTTGGTCCTGGAAGTATATAAAAAAAATGGCCAATTTCTCTCTTTTCAATCCTCTTTAAGAGCGTCTGGACTCACCTATATTTTGAGCACTTTCTCCACACTGCTCCCACGCAAAGAGTTTTCTTCACATTCTACAATTCATCTGACTTCTTTTCAACGGAAATTTACCACCCGGACAATCTGCATATATTTTTCACGGAATTTTTCTTTTCATTCACTGCGTTTTTTTAACAAATTCCTTTAATAATAATTTTCATATTTTTCAAATATTTGAACTTTGGTTTTTTTCGAAAGCCAACTTATCCATCTGTATTTCTCCTCTGATAAGATTTCGATCTTTGAAAAGCCTTGGCTTAAGGAAAGAATAATAAACACTAGTTTATTACTGAATACACCTTGCATTGAACAATTGAAATTTGAAATAAATTTGGACAATCGTCGCATATTTATCACTCTTTTTTCTTATATCTCTATAATAAATATATATATATATATATATATATATAACACAAATGAACCATATAACACTTCAGTTTTTAGCGAAAAATAACTATGGCCACAGTAAACATTATTTTCGGACATTTTTTTTTCATCCATAAGAAAATCGATACTTCTATAGATAAGTATTTACGGAAAAGACCGAGACGTCGCCGAACAGTCGATTCGTACAGGCATTAAATGAAATAGCTTTTCTTTTTTTTCTTAAAGTACTTATAAATTTTATTTTTTTCTTAAATTTCCTAAATAATTTGTAAACGCTTCGACTCTTTCGAACAGTAGCCATTATTAAATACTATTCTGGGAATTATTTAAATTGCTTTCTGGGATAATGAAAGTGCTTACTTCGTTTCGGGTAACGTATACTCTGTCCGCCTTTTACATAATCAACTTCCGGTACAAGTATGACGCCATTTTGTAAGCACTTCGATTATTCTAGCATATTTACATATTTTAAACGTTTTTCATCAGATTTCATGCGTAATACTAAATAGATTTCAACTCGTAATGGTTCATGTAATCTTAACAAAACATAACTCTTTATTTCCTATACACATTTTTTTTTTTATCGCATACTGTTTATACGGCGATGTCATCATTTACCTGCGGACGATATAATCACAAAAATTGTAATCTATTCGTGTGGTCTCGCCACCCATCGGTAAAATAGCAACATTCATCGTATTCAGTTAATCGTTTAATTGTATTTTATTAAATTTTAGAATTTGTGTTTCGACACTTTTAAATGACTATTGATAATTCAGATTATTATTGTCATGTTATATTTGGAGGTTACATTGTCCGAAACGTTGTGAATATAATTAAGCTGAGAATAGTAGTCTGAATAATTTAAATACTAGGAATTATCGTTTGGTGTGAGCGCAGAAGCCACGTTTATGAAACCTGTGATACGAATTTTTCTTTTAATCCATTTAAAAAATTTTTAAAACTTTTTATCTTCCATACTTAAACACTTAGGCGGGATTTTCAAAGTCTTACAGAAAATATTTTCAGTTTGAAAAGTACCTTCTGTAAAAAGTTTCCTTGTATTTTAATCAAATGTCATTTTTTTTTTCACCCAGTTTCTTAACACATTGACTTAATGATTCTCATTGACTCAAATGTTGGACTGAATTATCTAAAAAAAAAAAAAAAAAAAAAAAAAAAAAAAAAAGAAAATTCAAAATTTCTTTTAATTTTTATTTTTTAATTTTTAATTTTTAATTTTTTTTTTTTTTTTTTTTTTGCTGCCGCGAATATTTTTAGCATCCGTAATGTTTATTCCAGTTTTTTTTAAGGGTAAAAGTCCGGAATAGTACAAACTCGAGTACTCTCAAATAAACAAAAACATTACGTAATTTATGTAAAACGCATTAGAATGGATCTCTCTACCGAACGCGGCTAATTTTAACGCGTGAAAAAATCTTTATAAACGGTAAAATAACATAGATAGCATAAAGAACTCCCCCCCCCCTCTGTGCCGAAAAAAAAACCCTGCCTATTAAAGTGTGGAAACTATTTAGAAAAACTTTTAAATGATAAATCTTACAAATATTTTCCACACGTTTCCATCGATATTTAACCGTGTTCAGTAGAGAATTTCATTCTAATGAGTGTTAACTATTCTGTACTTTTACCAGGCAATTAAGATGAAACCAAGTATAACTATTACACTTTTCAATGTTTAGTGTGCAAGAATTTAAATTTAAGTCTAATTTTTGCCAATCCCGAGAAATTTCGGTTTAGCTTGTTTAAATACTCCGAACTTTAAACGAAGTTTTTTTTTTTTTTTTTTTTTTTTTTTTAAATTCTAATTTCGAGATCACTGAACAGCAGCAGACGTTAAAAGTACGTACGAATATTAAATGTTATAGCGTATTATATAGTTTATAAATGTGTGGAAGGCGATAACGTATAACCGACTTCTTAAATTATCCAATTTTGTATTCATATTATTGGGACTACTGTTCTTGGGCGCTCAAACATTTATATAGTTATGCTAGCCATCAGATTCGTCTAAGAGAAGGCCACTGATTGGTCAAGCAACGGAAGTAGATTGCTTGAACCAATCAGCCGACAGCTCATCGATATTTAAACAATGTGGCGGCTGTGTGCCGGCCCATAGTAAACTGTTGCAACCTCTTCAGGCGCGTCTTGTGATCTTCACTGAAAAGTGACGTCATGCTATTAGGTGCAAGCAAGCGAGATCTAACAGTCAGACGGCCGATAATGAATGATAGCTTTAAAAAGCATTCGAAAACTTAAAGAAAAACACGATTCTATCTATACTGAAAGTAAACTTTGTTACATATATAATTTTTTTAAATAGCAATTCAAAATAAATAGTAATGTTGTTATTGCTGCGTTAAAATAAGCATTACGTTGTTCCATGGATTTTAAAGATCAACATTCGTTTATTTTGATTGTTCACAATCTGAAAAAAATGTTCTTTACAGAAGTTTTTAAAATAAAAAGATGCAAAGTCAAGCAATACCGATAATTTTTTTAAGTTACAATATCAACCTATTTGTTGTGTAGAAAATATTGTTGGTTACAATATGTAAAATTACGTTATTTAAAATAGACGTTTTTTAATGGAAATACGTTAAGGGGGTATCTTTTACAATAGCCCTCAAACGAAAACGCTAAAAAACAAAACAAATATACAAATAAAAGTTACCGTAGCCGATAAAACTGAATTTCCAACATACCCGTGACATTTATGATTATAATCCGTTAAAAGTGCTATTTTTTATAAATCGATATTTTTATCGTACGGAAATTGTAAGAAAAAAATAGCGGCTTCTTGTCCAAATTTTCCAACCTCGTTTTGGTTTAATTCTGTCGGGGTTGTTTTTTAACTGGGACTCGTATTCAAAGCGCAATTTTTCGTTTTTTCAGCCAAGCTAAAGGAATAAAATCATTTTTTATTTACATGTCATTGTGCTTTTATTTACATATTTTCATTCAACCCCAACTCCAGCCCCTAACTCCAGCGATCATTAAAATGTTCGTTTCATAAAATTAAATTTCAAAAATGCAAACCAAAAAAAACAAAACGCCGCTTTGATTATTAGCCACGGTAAAAAAAAAAACACACGCCGTAAACCTTGACAACGAGAACTCGAAGCGAGGCTCGCAAAACAAACCGTCGACGCCATGTTTTGTAAGTAAAAATCCGTGCCCAGAAATTTTTTTTTCATGTCTAATAAAAACCCATTTATTCTACGTAAACATACAAACAAATGGAATAGCTAACTAGGAAAATCTCCAGTCTCGACGTACGTCGCATTTATTTGTTGCATATTCATTTTTTGACCATGTTCTACAACTTTTTTTGAACCCGACTATTGCAAAAGATGCCCCGTTAAGGTTTCTTGACATAATACGACAATTGAACGAATATATTAATTAAACCAGAATGTTTATAGGCGACTTAAATTAAATAAAAACATGTTAAAATTGTCTCAGTCTAGAAGAATTTCTCATTCACCCTTTATGACCGAGGACAGAAAAGACGAAATGTGGCATCAGAACAGATATTACACTTTAAATCATTTGATTGCAAAATATATAAAAATACAATTTAAATTTTAAACAAATTAAGCACAAGGCCATCAAAAGTGTGGGGGGGTAGGGCTATCCTACTCTTTTCTAGAAACATTAACCACAATACCACTATTACTCTAGAGGTCAAAATCTCAAACTTAAATTTTATTTATAAATCAAGGGAGGCGCGAAAGCGCTCTATCCCTTAAATAGACTTCAAGAATGGCCTATGCTGGAAATCTCATTTCTTTGATCAATCATAACTAAAAAACCAATAAACCAAATTAGTTAAAACTTTGCACAACATTTTTTATTTGATAGGTTCTATAAGTGTGTAGAATTTCAGCATCATTAGTCAAGGCAACACAGAGATCCAGAAAGTTCAATCATGTTATCTGTATGTACGTACGTATGTGCCACACTGTATCTCATCAACTATTTGATGGATTCAGCTGATTTTTGGCAGATAGAGGTTCTAGGGTCTAGTTGATGGCATTTTAATTTCAGTTTACCATATACCTTAGTTTTCCAGAAAATTCCCCCCAAAACTTAAAAATGACCATTGTACTGAGGCATAGCCTTTACAAAAGTAGGGACATTCCATGAACAATGCCAGTATACTGAAATCATATGCCCTTAATAGGGTTAAGATGAAAATTCATATACACTAAATGTACAAAAGCAAGGACATACCAAAATTTTTACACTTTTATTGTCATTAAGGGTATGACTACATATCAACCAAACCATTTCATTATCACATTACTACAGTATAAATCTCTATGCATGAGTGGATGGTGTGAGGTGCGCTGAAGAAAAATTCCTACCAGTAAAATACATAGCCCTGTTATGCTCGAATACCCTTAATGACAATAAAAGTGTAAACATTTGAAAATTTCCTTGCTTTTGTACATTTAGTGTATATGAATTTCCATCTTAATCCCATTAAGAGCATATGATTTCAGTATACTGACATTTATCATGGAATATATACATGTACCAATTCATTAAAAATGATGAGTGGGACAACAAAAAAACTACGACAAAACGGTTAGTAAGACCCTACCAACACTTTCATAAGAGAAGATATCACAGATTAATTAAACAGACAAAATGATAAACGATAAATGATAGGAAAACGATAAATAATTAAGAATTGATTAAATAATGACTTTTGTAAGTTTTATAAAAAAAATGCAGAACTATTTGAATGTTAGATTTTAGTCTGTGTTTTTTTTTTAGTTCACCTTCAAATCAGATTTCCAACCATGAAAAAAAAAACATTAAAAAAATCACGGTATCCTATTTTAAATACCAAATCAAAGATTAAATAATTTTAGATAGAAATGACTTATGTCAATGTGTTGGCGTGTAATAACCTTTTATCTTCGAAGCGTCTTGTTTATCTGCTTAGCATCAATCAACCGCCGTGACGTCAGCAGATAAACCCGACTCGGTGAACGAAGTTGAGTCTTTTATTATAAGTTTACATTTAAGATCTAAAAATACAAAAATGTGGTACAAGGCCAAAAAGGAAGTCTTGTCGAACTCTGGAATATCTACGAAATATCTAACTTTATTTAATCCACGAGGGGGTAGATTTTTGTCGTTCCGTCAGCAATGACAGTAGTCATAAGTAATTTTTATTATATTAGTATCGCCTGTACTAAAGATTGAACCTCCAGAGTTCAAGAGGCACCTGTTGGAAGTTACTTCGACCAAAACTATGTGAGAATAACATCCAAGATTAGAATAGACGGAATTATAAATTCTTATTAAAAAAAAAAAACAAAAAAAAAAACTCCGAAACATAATTACCCAATTTTGTCTATTCGTTTAATTTTGAAAGTTTTAAATTCGTTATTTTTTCTTTTCAGTTCTGTCGAGTCTGGTATCTCTGTTCTGACAATTTCGAGCGACAGCTGTAAGCGATTTTTTTCTTGTTTGTTCGTGAAACTTTTTGTTTTCTTGTTTGTTCGTGAAACTTTTTGTTTTCTTGTTTGTTCGTGAAACTTTTTGTTTTCTTGTTTGTTCGTGAAACTTTTTGTTTTCTTGTTTGTTCGTGAAACTTTTTGTTTTCTTGTTTGTTCGTGAAACTTTTTGTTTTCTTGTTTGTTCGTGAAACTTTTTGTTTTCTTGTTTGTTCGTGAAACCTTTTGTTTTCTTGTTTGTTCGTGAAACTTTTTTTCTGTTTTCTTACGAATAGAATAAAGGAAACTTCCAATGTTTTAACCTATCAATTATATTTTTTCACCGCACTTTCGACTATTTTTGTAGCTATTTTTTTGTGATCGATATTTTTATGTCCTTGAAAATGTCTCGTGAAATATCCGAAAGCGCTTGCAAAAATGGAAATAAAACATAAAAAACATCAATTTGAAGTTTCTTTTTTTTTTCCTTTTTTTTTCTTACTGGGGGAAAACCCAGTGAGAAAAAAAAAATCAATACTCGTAAGTGAAAAACAAAAACAAACTTGAGGGATTAAATAGTTCCTAATTGATCTTGTACAACGAATCGTGTCTACAAAAAAAGTTTTATGCCTAAATATACTTTTATCTATATACAACAGATCACTTAATAAGTTACGGGCCTGACATAAATAGCGCCACCAGTGAGTTATTTATAAATTTAAGAGTTTAAAAGGACAAATTCAACAGCATTTATAACATTTTGTTTAAAAAAAAAAACAACAAAAACTGCGTAGTTTTAAACTATGCCGTTTATTTATTAAACTAAAATGTTACTTTTAATGAAAAGCAAAACAAAAATTAAAAGCAAAAAAACAAAAACACTCGTGTGTGGTACAGTACTCATGCGTGACCATTTAAGAAAACCAGGTGCTGTATGTGCTCGCAGTTTATCTCTGCATTGTTTTAAGTCGTTCTAGATTTCTCCTCCTTGCCACTGGAATCGTGCCCCCCCCCCCCTCGAGAGAGGCGTGGTTGTGGATTGCGAAGCCATTGCTTCACAATTACACGCGTAGATACCCTTACAGGGAGTATCCATCGTTTTTTAGACTGAACAGAGGCCATGACGTAGCGGAAAGGTTAACATACCAAGTGTGTGTGGCTTGCTATGATGATGCGTACAACAAAGTTTGAGTAGAATGATGTGAGAGAAATCTTACGTACCATGTAAAGTGTTTGTAAGTGCACACATGGTTTGTAGTGTATTCGTCAATACCAGACCAGGAGGAAAAGAGATAAAGGGGGTGTCTGGTAGGTGATCTGTCAAGGTCAGTGCTGGAAGAGAAAATACTGGATTCACCTGTGCGACGTTTTTTATAATCCCCGATAGTAGCGCCGCCTAGATTTCAAAATGAAGATATCTGGTTTGAAAACGACCTGGTGGTGTCTGTAATTGTGTTGAAAAAGGGGAGGTAATGCTACACTATCAATGTTTCAAAGCGTGTTTATCCACTGTGCCTCTTATTAGACATTTATAGAGGAAACAAAGCATTTTACATAAACCTGTAACTCTGTCCAATAATTTTTTTACAAGCATTGTCAACTTGTTCCGAAATTCGGTAGAGATGTATCCGTTATTTTGAAACTAGTATTCGTTTCAAAAATACGGATCCAACAGTTTTGTCTTGCGTGGATCTTTTTGGTCTGTACAGATACAATTCATAATACATTTTATAATGAAGTCTTCCATTAGAAATTATTAGAAATAAAAACCAATTACAGGAAACTATTAGAGCTTATAAGTGACTGACAGATTGAAAGACAACATTGCTTTATTTTAAGATTTGTCAATAGTTTTAATTAATTAATGATAAATACATAAGATTTTCATTTGTTCTGAATGTTGAAAGAATCCACAAATACTGATGATTTCAGGGAATTTAAATAGTTTTATAATTTAAATATTAAAACTAAACATAAAACTAATTTTAACAATTACTGTTTCAGACAAATTGCACTTTAAATGTTGCTGGAGTGTTTAGAAGACCCTTTTTACGGCTTACTGTGGATTTCTTTTGGGAGAGTCGGTTTTAGAGAAACGGTTTAAGGAAAACCGTTTTAAAGTAATACATGAGTGTGAGAGCGAGAAAAATGTTATGATAAACACGCTCAAAATAATGAGTACAAATGCACAAGTTCACACGAGATATTTCATGTATATTTACAAGGTGAAGTTTACAGATTAGAAAACCTAAAATGTTTGTTCATATTTTGAGTCCTTTGCAGAACAAGGGGGATATTTTAATGGCTGTGAATTATCCATAGGTAAAAAAAGTCATCAAATCTTCCCCAATCAATTACAGAATGAAAGTTATTGAATGTTATAAAAGAAAGTCAATGTTCATTTGTTGTCATTGTAGAAAGTTCAGTGAGAAATGTTAGGAGTATTAAACTGAATGTTTATACATTTGTTTTCAATCAGTAGACGACAGTGTGAAAGAGTAAAGGCATTGTGTGTGTGTGTGTGCAGTGCACATGCGTACGACTGTATGCGTGAGTTGAGTAATCTATTTAGTTTTCCCAAGGTCCGACAGATGGGGGGTGGGGGAGAGAAAAGCTGGAGTAATGTAGATGTTAGCAGTGTTGTGGATTTTGGCTCAACACCTTTATTTAAGGAAACATCTGGCCTTATATGCGCTCGGGGTGGCTCAAAAGGGCAAATTCAACAAATTCAGAGATGGTTCTGATTGGTTAAAAATGTTTAATTCAGTCGGATGTATGCACTGAGCCGCGTGCGCAGAAACGATTTATAGCACTTTTATTTTAGTGCACCGAAGAGTAAACTGCGCAACTGGTGTTCAATTCTCAGCAGTGCGTCCACTTCGTCAGCAGAATTAGTTGGTCGAATTAATGTAGTTGCAGTGGTGAGTTGGCAGCCGAAGGTCCATTGACGCGTCTTGTAATCTTTTTTTTATCTAAAAAATCTATTCGTGGTTTATTTTCTTGACGGCATACATGTATATACATAAATCACAGCTGTTCTGTGTTTGAGAACTATGCTCACTCGATACGTAAGACTGACGTCATAGGTAGATTTTACTCTAATTGAAAAATCAACTCTACTTAAATTCTATGATAAATGCCAGTATACTGAAATCATGTGCCCTTAATAGGGTTAAGATGAAAATTCATATACACTAAATGTACAAAAGCAAGGAAAGTGAACGTGTTTTGTGCAATTTCCAAGAAAGGTGTCTATGGACCGTTCTTCTTTGAAGAGGCAACTATCACTGGTGAATCCGATCTCAACATGCTGGAAGACTGGTTAATGGCTCAGTTGGAACAAGCAGAATCTGATGACTTCATTTTTCAACAAGATGGTGCACCACCACACTGGAGTCTTAGAGTAAGGCAGTTTCTTAACACAAGGCTGCCTGGTAGATGGATTGGGAGATCTGGGCGAGGTGATGACGTTCTCATGCCCTGGCCTCCTAGGTCTCCAGATCTTACCCCGTGTGACTTTTTCCTTTGGGGCTTTGTCAAGCAACAAGTCTATGTGCCGCCCCTTCCAAGAGATATTGACGAACTAAAGGCTCGAGTAACGGCAGTTGTGGGAACCATTGACGTCAATATGCTGGAACGCGTTTGGCAGGAAATGGACTATCGACTAGATGTCTGCCGTGTGACGAATGGTGCTCATATTGAGCAACTTTGAAGATTCCCCACAAAACTTGGAACTTTAACCTTTCCAACGGTACCAATTTCATTTTTCAACTCCTAATAGTTTTTGAGTTATTAAAAATCGTTATGTTCCCAAGACTTTCGAAACACCCTGTATACACTAGCTTGAATCACTCGAAATACTTCATAGCTCCACCCCACTCAGCACATTATTACATTAGTTTTAATATTAAACTTATCTTTTTAAAATCGGTTACTTAATGATCTTTTATTTACTGAAATAGGAAAAACAGGGTTGTTTTTTTTTTCTCTCGGTTTGCTAAAATGATTCCATTGCTTTGTTTCTTATTTGGATATTAAATTCGTTAAAACACAAACTAATTGATAGGAAAATATGAACACCACAGAAATGTCCTTTTCTTCCTCTGTGTACCTAAAACTAAACTTCCATGAGCAAAGTTTATTTCCAACAACTGCCTGTTTGTGGAACACGATATCTCGGGACTGCTTCCCAGGTTACTACAACATGGTATTTTTAAAGTCCAGTGTAAACATTTTTGTTGAGCCCTCCTGTTAAATAATCCAATTTTATAGTCCAACAATCGTTACCAATCCTCTGGATACTCTTAAACCTTTATCCTTGAGTAGCCTGTAGGCCTTGATAAGCAGTGTTTCGCTAGTAATATGAAAATGAACAGCAATGTAATTATCATGCAACATACTCGGTAACATTTTTATCCATTTTAGAGTCTATTCAAAGTAAGGAACGCCTGAAGTTTTCCTTCCATAAGTGAATAAGCGGAGAAGATTGTGGGGGCTTTTTGTAAGATTGCCAGGTACTAAAATTAGGATGGATCTATTCGTGGGTATGTTCTTAACATATGATTCTCTATAAGTCTTGCTAAGGGGAGGGGTCACATTGCATCTCCTTTTTCAATCTGGCCCACATTGCGTGTTTTTTTTTTTTTTTTTTTTTTTTTTTTTTTTTCCTCCCCAGTATCTGGACCACATTCTTCCATTCGTAAATACCAACGTTCTGCTTCTAATTTTTGTGTGTGCTTTCTTTTTCCAGCTCGTGGAAGTGGGGATGAGTCCATGAGAGCCCCGTCACCCTTGAAAAGTGTGTGCATCTCTGAAGTGGCCGTACCGATGTTCGCGAATCATGAGAGCCCCGTCCAATTCAACCCCCCAGTGAGATTCGTTAATCAGCCTAGACGTTTAGAATGCGGGGAGAGAATGCTCGAACTGCTCAGGTGTTTACCAGACTACGACCTATTTCAACCAGAGGTTGTTCAAAATATTTACGTACCGAAAATACAAAAACCCCAAATCCCCGTCAATAGTGGTTGTAGAATGACAGGAACGTGAAGGGAATAAATGGTGTTCCCTTGCCATCATCAAATGTTTTAATTGGTTCCTGTTTTTCGATTTCCGTTTACTTTTTTTTTTCCAAACCCCTTTTAAGAACACTCAATATTTGAACTGTTACATGGACTGTTACATTGTATTATATATTTCCATTGCTTTCTGTTAGAAATTGCCTACAAGACTGTTGGTTGTAAATAAAGGTTAAATCTAATAAGCATATCTGTCAAGTGACAGGTTGTTTATTTCTTTATTATCCCTCACTTTATAATAAAGACGTATGCGTATTTATGGAGCACACATCTAAGTCTGATTTCCGGATTATTTTGATTTTATTTATTTATTTATTTTTTTTATTTTTGAAAGGTGGTGTCTTAATGCTGGGAACCATGAGAAAAATACTGTTTTGTTTTTAAATCCTCGAAACACTTTTTCATGGGGCTAACTGATACAATGATTATAAGAGATTGATTGACGTAGAAGCAAGGAAGTTTCCCAACGAAAGACTTGGGACCAAAAGTTTTTTTTTTTTTTTTTTTTTTTTTTTTTTTTTTTTATCGTCAAAAACGTTAAACTTCACACACATACATACATACACATATACATATACTTCCATCTCTTCATGCAAAAGGCAAAAGTTAGTGATTAAAAACATGTACCTTTTCCTACCCCCCCTCTTCGATCGAAACCATTTCGAGTGGAGAAGGGGTACGAGAAAGCAAATACGTCTTACTCCGGCGTTGTAAATAAATGCGGAAATAAATACTATATTCTATTATAAAGTAAACGATAGGTATTTTTATTTAGGTTATTAGAAATGATAATTGATATGAGACTAAATTACGTTAGTCATATCAATTATCATTTCTAACGTAATTCTATGATTTTTCACAAACAAACGGCAGCATATACACTCACAGAAAGCTAATGAATACTCACCCACAACTTCAAACATTGTTAGAAACAAGCGAATACTCAGAAGCCCACATATATTCACACACTGACAAGGGCCGCATACGCGCAATGTTTAATGAAATATTCCCTGTTTCTTTTGTTCCAGCTCGTTGGTCTAGTGGTCTCCGTCAGTTCATTGTTTTGATACCTCATTGTAATAAAGCTTCCTATTCCAGTAGCTTCTTTCCAAGACCTGCAGGCTTGTGAAACTTTCTTCCTACTAACTGTTTTCCCCCCTACCTATACCCTTGATCTTTTCAAGACTAAGCCCAATAAGCACCTCCTGTCTTTGCGATAATCATATTTTGTTTGTGTTAGCTCCTTTACATCAAGTGGCTTCATACCTTGTCTGGAGCGATTTCCATGAAAAAAAAAAAAAAGCGAAAAAGAAACTCTCACAGAAAAATATTTAATCATTAAAATTATCGTTCACACCATTGCTTTGTTCGTTAACCATGTTTTCATGCAGAACAGTTACGAATTTGGCATTTTCTAAATAGTAACCAATTCTCAATCATTCATAATATACCTGCTTTTATTTGTAGAATTTGGTATATTCGTACTACTGTTCTCATCTTGGGTGTTTTTATCACAACGTTTCGGCCGATGTAACCTCCGGCCTTCTTTAGGTGCACTTTGTCGAACTTTGGAATCTGGACAGAATTTCGAACGGAACCCTTTATTTAATCCACGGGGGTAGTATGCTCTCGTTCCATCTGCCATGACTGGGAAGAAGTCTTCAGTAATTCGCAATTCTTCGTATCGACCGCACTGAGGATTTAACCTTCAGATGACTGTCACTTAGAACTAAGTAAAAAGAATTAGGGGGTTAATAAGGGTTCTTAATTGAATGATGGACACTGAGATAACAGTACCGTTCAGTCTTCTATCTTGAACCAGCTGTCGTGACGTTCGGTTGTCCTACGCAAACGGCCGAGTGTTGACGAGCCGATTGCGATTAGCCAATCGGCGAGCAGCCGATAACTTTGTTACAAAAAATGTCGTATTAACAGTAATTTTGGTAAGTTTTTTTTTTTTTTCAAAAAAAAATTCCTTGTAAATAATAGTGTTCATTTTATAACGGTAACCTCGCTATGTTTTTTTTCCCCTGTTTTTTCCAAAAAATTAATGTAAATATGTTTAATTTTCTTTGTTTCTTTAAAAAATTCCTAACCGTAACCCCCCCCCCCAAAAAAAAAACAAAACAAGCAAAACATTATCATAGGACGCAGCACCGTATCAAAAATGTCGGCTGCTTCAGCTCGGCAACAGAACAGCCGAACGCTTCCGAGTCGAACGTCACGACAGCTGGTTCAAGATAGATAAGAGCACCGACTGAACATAGTTTGATTACTTATGGGGGGCGGTTTATGACCAGTATTCGCTGACATAGGATTTGAAGACGACCATGTTGTAGTCTGCAGAGAGGGAGTCCCGTTGTAATGTGTTCCAAGACGAGTTCTTATTGTGAAGAGGAAACCAGTCGAGCACCTTCCGTGGAAATAACGATAGTAGAGAAAGACTAGCAATTTTTCTACTGAGGAAAAAAGTTGTAGAACAAAATACTTCATCCCCACTAGATTGTCTTGCCAGTACAAAATCGACTTCGCAAAGTGCTGAGCAGCACCTTCCCAAGTGTGGCAACAGTACTCCACTTTTGGGCGGATCTGACTCTTATATCGGTATCTTGATCTATTCTTCATTGTGGATCTTGGGTTTACTTTAGGCAACCTCGTAACTCTCGCTTTCCTTATTTTCTCCTAGTCTTTACATTTCATGGGTGATGTTTCTGACAAAAGGGGGAAGAATTAGTTTTCTGTCTGAATCTATCCATATAACTTATTATCGGTTAGTTTTTTTTAACCTTGAAGTAATATTTTTAGCTCCTTACATCAAGTGACTTCATGTCTTGTCTGGAGCGATTTCTATAAAAAAAAGTATGTTAAAACACCCATAAAGACATTTTTACATAAAATATATAATTTGCAGTACTGTATATTACGCCAGACTATACTGAAAGGTGGTTCGCGTGATAATAATTAAGTCACTATTTAGCAAATCTAAATTCACTTTATTACTTCACGACGACGTATTACACACAAGACTTAACGTTTTATAGTTACAGAGATACTGCGTATAAAGTTCATTAAATCAATTATATTTTTTTTTTACTTGTTTAAATGTTCCTTAGAATATTGCGGTGTCCGTTTGTTTAGAGTCCCATTGTGTGTGTGTTTGCATCTTTACCTTTTTCGCTAACTAACGATAGCGAGAATCAGTAGTCGTTAAGTGCTCTTCAGAAAGGCATAGGTAGTGGTTCTTTGGTGCGTCTTCTGCCTTCATTGAGCGCGTTGTTGTTTTCGACACCTTATCGGAGTATTGATTTACTCCTCTCCAGGAGTTAGGCACAAGGTCAGTTTTTATCTTGCTCCCACAGGTAAGATTTGACCCAAGGTCGGGTCGGGAAAGTGGGGTTTAAAAATTGCCTGGGCAGCCCCGTCGGCATTCCCCGGTAGAGGCGCCGCAGGCAGTAAACAATAAACTTACTTCTCCCCCAAGAGGGGAGGCGAGGACTGGGAGGGTGGACCACAGGACAGACCCATAGACCGGCGTAAATCAAGGCCAAGACAATACCAGTCTATGGGGTGCAGTATCCATCGGAACAGATACTACACTTTGATCTTAGCCAAACCAAGCGGTTATCTAAACTGGAACCAGTCTGCCCTTCGAGGATCTCAGACAAGCCGCTTCAAACGAGAGTGAATCCGTTTCATTGGTTGAGCGTTCGCGAGTTAGCACCTACATGCGAGCTTATGTTTTTATTTTGGATCTTTATGTGTCGATTGTACGGACGTTGTGCAGAGCAATTGATTCAAGTGTGTCTCATTTCCAACCAGCGGGAGAAGTGAACAGGAAAGTTGAAGAAATAAGCCGAGTGAACGGAGAAAGGAAGAGTAGCTTGTCTCGCGTGTATATTAGTAAATAAACTAATATACAAGATTAAACAGCAGCAAGTCGTCTCCGCTTTCTTCACGTTGTTTCACTATTTTGAGAGTTACATAATAACTCACCCAAATTATCGCCTCTCTCCTAGTCTTGTCTGAAATCTAATTTACCTACGAAAAATCCTTAAATTACTGAACACATCACACATTTTATTTTTGGTCTCTGAAAGAAACTGCTGATGGGAGATTTTGTCCAATCGGGAGTCCATACTTAAAAAAAACATTCGATGCTGCTGCTGCTTCTCATAAGTATTGACTGAGTCGAAGTTTGACACAAAATCAAACTATAATGTAACATTTTCTTTAAAAAAAATCACCTTTAAATTTAATTCATTTTTTAACTTTTTTTAAAATATGATTTTAAAAGCAGATCGACTTGGCAATAATTGCTTTCGGGTCCGTGTAAATGTTATCATTCTTAAATGAAACGTGTCGTTTGAGAGGGGGGGGGCGGCGGTATAATTTCATCGATCGGAGAGTGCTCGCACAGCTATACTAACAGACAACTTGTAAATAAACTCCTCCTTTTTGTAAAGTGAATACATGATTATTTACGTAAAAAAATAAAAATAAAACCAAAATCAAGAGGCAAGAACAAAAAATTGTTAATGCGGTCGAAAATATTAGATTTTGGATTCGATGTTCAAAAGAAAAACAAAAAGTGACCAGTGTTTCTGGTACTTAATATGAGTGAACCCATCTAAAATAATGCTACATGGCTGAGTTGTCGGTAAAAAAGAAAACATTCACGAAGGAGGGCACCTCCGAAAGGAGGAATATGTCTGAGAGTATGGCCTCCGAAGTTACTATACCTTGAGGCTAACATGGAAGACCCCCCCCCCACGCGCGACAAGGTAAGACAAAATAGACTGATCGGCCCTTTTATCGGAGTTTTATCCTATTTCAAATACCTCGAAAAACATAAAACAATGAAGAGGAGGGGGGGATTAACAAGTAAAATCGTCTTTTTTTAAGCAGAAAAAATACTTTATTGTACATAAAAATCCCCAAAGGAAGGCACATTTAGGCTTGCATATAATTCCCTATGCGGGCAACAAATATTACAAATGCACCAATTCACAAATACAATTTTAAAAAACCTTTTCCTATAAAAAAAACGGTAATCTTTAACAATAGCCCTCAAACTCGCGAGTCGGGTTCAAAAAAAGTTGTAGAACGTGGTCAAAAAATGAATATCCAACAAATAAATGCGACGTACGTCGAGACTGGAGATTTTCCTAGTTAGCTATTCCATTTGTTTGTATTTTTACGTAGGATAAATCAGTTTTATTAGACATGAAAAAAAAAAAATTTCTGGCAAGTCTTCTAACTATAAACAAAATGGCGTCGCCAGTCTTGCTTGTTGTTGTCACGTGTTTTTTTTTTACCGATGCTCATAATCAAAGTGGCGTTTTTTGGGGGTTTGCATTTTTGAAATTTAATTTTATGAAACGAACATTTTTAACGATCATTTTGGTCACAGCAGGTGTGCACCATGTACACGGTGTGAGGAATAACGACATAAATAAAAAGAAACTGCTTTTATTTCTTTTGTTTAAAATGTTGTTTTGCTTTGTTCTTTTGCTTGACTGAAATATGAAAACTTGGGGTTAGGGCTGGGTTAGGGGTAGGAACTTTTTAAAGAAACAGGAAAAAAAACATTACGCTGTGACGAATGAAAATATGTAAATAAAAGCACACTGATATGTTAATCAAAAGAAAATTATTTTATTCCTTTTGCTTAAAATGTAGTTTTGTTTTGTTCTTCTACTTGGCTGAAAAATGCAAAAATTGCGCTTTGACTATGAGTCCCAGTAAAAAAACAACCGAAACGAGAACGAGGCACTAGCCTCGTTCTCGTTTCGGTTTTTTCTATCGATAAGCGCCCATTAATTTTTTTTTCACTTCACGAACGCTAAAACTATCAATTTATAAAAAATAGCACTTTTAACGGATTATAATCATTAATAACTGTCACAGTTAACTTGGAAATTCAGTTTTATCGGCTACGGTAACTTTTATTTGTTGTATATTTGTTTTTTTTAGCGTTTTCGTTTGAGGGCTATTGTTAAACATACCCAAAAAACATTATTTAAACTAACAATAAAATCTTTTAATAAACATAATTAAATATACGAACACAAGTACTTACAATATATTTACCACATACGAAATCGTCTGACCAGAAGAAAAGCCTCAAACCTCGCAGTTTAAATACTAAAAAAAAAACTACTATTGAATAGTGCCTCTCGACGGAACCAAAGCTCATTTTATTTTTGTAACAATAACACGCTGACTTTCATGGTTCAGTGTTAAGGATGTTCAAAGTGAAAAATTCAACCTCCTCACACGCTGAATGCAACAGGGAGGAACTCGGCATTAAAAAGTCTGGAGTCATTACATTTGCATCTAAGAAAGTCTTTACTCCGTTGAGTAAAGGGATTTTTTCAGCAGAATTCGTATTGCTTGATGGCCACGAGGCGAACGCAAGTTTTCTGTCTATATTTCGGAACAGTTCATTGTTAAAGAGAAAAAGGTTCCAGTTTCAATTTATTCAATATCACAATTTCCACAGGAATATGCCACAAATACGGCATCCCCTAATTAAGTCCACAGATGAATTATTCGACTTCATCAGACTACCAAAGTTATATACCCACACTTCAGCTCTGCCTGTGATAAAAATTACTCGAGCAAACCACGTGCTCCAGAGGTGGCTCCCAAAAGCTGATGTTTTCGCTATGAGCGCTGGGGTATATGTTACGACGCTCAGCAGAGGCGCGAACGGGGTCCAAAAAAAGAACGAGAAAGGGTTTAAAAACATAAATTTGCAACAAGTGAAGTTGACCTACGACGAGAATAGATATTTTTCTACTTACCTATGTAATTTGTTTTTATTTTTACCTATTATAAATGGGTTTTCATTAGATGTAAAAAAAAAAAATTCTTGTTTATTTTTCCCACCGTTTTCACAAAAACAATATGGCGCTCCTAGTGCATTTGTTAGTAATCCCCCCCAAATCGGCCATGTTTTTTTTCGAAGTTACGGTGTCAAAACTATTGATTTCTAATAAATAGCACTTCAAACGGGTATAAAATACAAACAAATAGCACATGCAAGTTTGAAACTAACTTTTACAGCTTACAGTTACTTTTATTTGTTGTAAATTTGTTTTTTTAGCGTTTTTACTCTGCTGAGTCTCGTAAAAGATGCCCGAGCGCTGAAATAAAAGATGCTTAAACAAGATTGCACTAGCAAAGCTAGTCTCTCCGGGTTATCTCCCTTTTACACGAAGTTTCGTATAAAAATAAAAATACAAGTATTAACTAGACAAAAGACTTAATGCAAAAGTATATCAAAATATGTATAACATAGGGAGTTATATATTTGTAAGAATTAAATTCCAACACCGTTGGTTTCACAGATGAGGTCTCAGGCCACGAGCCAATACCCCCACCTTCCGAAAAGTGGAGATAAAAACAAACCATTCGCCGATCTCCAAAAGAGGATGTAATGTAACGAGATCACCCCGCATAGATAATAGAAATGAGTATTATAATTTAGATGACAAAGTAGTGTAAGTCAGGGTTGTGGGTAGACGTCGTGTTTGGAATTCGACTGCGATTGTCACGATAATTTCGAGTTAGACTAAAATGCCAATTATAAACATTGAATCGTTTTTATTTAAAATATGCTTACTGAAGGATGCATCAAAAATAATTGCAGACGTACGTCACTAAGCGAGAGATTAGAAAATACATAAGAGAAAACAAACTTGACTATCGGAGTGAGTAAACGTTCCGTTTTTTCTCACCCAAGCAAAGAGCGCAAAAATGAATTGTAAGCTACGTATAAAAAACAATTTTGGAGGAGAAGAGGGGTTCTTCATTTCTGCTGTAACACCTCTTCGATTTGGGGACTAAGTAAAATAACACAGAGATTACGTTACAGTAATGCCTGGAAGGATGCCCCCCTGGGGCAGCACATATATTAACCTTTGACCAAATGTAATTGGACTCCTGTTTTGTTTTCAGTGTTCGTCCACTCACTTCCTTATTAGCAACTAACTTACGTAAAAGATTCATTACTCACGCTTTCCGTGGCGCACACCACAAATTATTTTTTTTTAACAATTGCAGACATATATTCGCTCGTGATATCTTGTCTGGCATTCCATAACCTCCAACCTCCCAACTCCCATAACTATGTATTTTACAAATTAGCCTTTTCAGGTCTCACAGTTATAAAACATATTACACTGTCATTTTCTATGCGATCTTAAAGCAGTTTCATGTGATTGAGAAAGATGTGCACATGTTATTAAATAAACATGTATTTTATTAATGAAAAAAAGTTGAATAAAATTCAATTTTACGAAGATCATTCATGAGGTGAATTTCTTTGAAAAAGGGGAAACGATTCTTTTCAATAAATTTAACTGCATTGTTTGAAATTGGGTTATAGAAATATTCGTTTTCAGGCATTTCAAAATGGTGGCAAATAAAACCGAAAGCGCCAGTCTTGAATAGAGTCACCTGATTTGTTATGACCGAGAAGAGCAAATCAAGCCAAATATACAGAATAATGTGTGTGTGTGTGTGTACAGTTGAAAACTAGGTTAAATTGTTTTGATAGTATTGCATATGAAGTAAGGTCAACAGTGGTGAGTACGACTGAAATAGTGGGTTTAGTTCATGTGTTCAATTGGGCTGACAGAAGAGTGACAATGGAGGACATTTATGAAAAAGTGAATTTCTGTGGATACAGCACAAAAAAATGATGCTGTCTTGGATTGTAACACTTTTAGATAGGTTTATAGAAACACAAATAAAATAACACGCTTAATACTGTCAATTATGAACACAAAGATGTTCATGGAAACTGGAATATTTAAAGAGTGTTGGAATTAAAAAGAACAAAATATAAGTAAAAGAGGAATGGAATAATATGAATTGAGATTTACAGATTTTTTCATTTTTTCTGTGGTAAAGATTAATGTCATCATCTTTTTTTGGTATTGTTCATGGTTGTGTACATTTAGTGTGTGTGGATGTACATTCAGCTATGTCGTTTTCAGGCTTCTAAAGCAGTTATGTTGACATTTTGTCTGAAAGCTCACTATTGTCATGAGTTTCTTTAGCATTCAGTTGTGTCAACGCTCTGGTGTCAGCTGGAAAAAAACTCTTCTTAGTTATCAATCTTTTCGTTGGATTCTGACTATGAAGGACATTGTGAACAAATGGCTGCAGACTCAGTCCAAAGATGTTAAAACCGAATACAAAGGCTTGTTTTTCGATGGGAAAATATACTTTAAAAGCGTAGAGATTTAAAAAAAAAAAAAAAAGAAAATATTTTTTTCTTGGGTGAAATGTGCTTCGTTTTTATTGGATGATCCTCGCATAAGCATTTTAATTTGTTCAACGTTTAACGTTTGATTTTGTTAAATAGCATTCCATTTAATTCAATTCATTTGAAGTCCATTGAATTCAATTTACTGTTTTTAATATCTAGGGCATATTTGCTGCGTCATGGAGCCGCATCATTGTGTGTGCAACGAGAATGGTGGGTTTCATACAAACCTTCTCGATGTGACAGTTACAATGGACACGATTAAACTGAATCCATTACATGTTCTTTTACCGTTACCGTATTTCTGATTCTTCCATGATTATAGTGAACTTCTGTTTTTCTGTTTTTAAATTGAATAAACTCAATATATTTATTTACTCCTCTGCAGGAGTTAGGCACAAGGCCAGTTTTATCTTACTCCCACAAGTAAGATGTGACCACAGCTTGGGTCGAGTAAGTGGGGTTAAAAGCCAGCGCTCGAGAGGTGAGCACTCTGGCCATTTAAAAATTGCCTGGGCAGCCCCGTCGGCATTCCCCGGTAGGGGCGCCTCAAGCAGTAAGCAATAAACTTACTCCTCCCCAAAGAGGGGAGGCGAAGCCTGGGAGGGTGGACCTCCTAGAACTGCACAGGACAAACCCACAGACAGGTGGAATCAAGTCCCGAAGGACAAGACGACATCAGTCTATAGGGTGCAGTATCCATCGGAACAGATACTACACTTACTTCCTAGCATGTGCCAGGTCTCAATATAGAACATTATTATACTTTGGTAGACTTTCAGACGATCTTGTACAGGTACATTGTCGGGAGGTGACGGTTGTTAAGTGGATAACGACACGGACTGAAGACTTGGGTGTTCCAAGTTCGAATCCAGTCGGTTCCACAGTACCACTTTCACTTAGGGATGTTGGCAACCTTCCCGTAGGTACCCGATGAAAGATTTTTAACTAGAAAAACATCGGGGAGACTAATGCCAACACAAGAATCATCTGATTCACACGAAAGTCGATCTAAAAGACAAACTGGCCACTTGAGAACTTTATATAAATAGACGAAACTTTGCCTAGCCAGAGTCTTTGCTCATTAGGGTAGGTCGATTTTTGAATAGTAACATAATGCGGAATGAAAAGGTTGCAAATTACCATAAAGAATCACAAAACAAAATATTTTTCTCCAAAATGTTGTCGTGATTTAATTTAAAGTTCATAATAATCTGCCATTTTGTTAGGGTAACGGTGTTACTTAACAATGTTAGCCGGTAAAATTGAGACCAGTCACTAAAGCAAATAAATGCAGTAAATATATTTTATAGTATATTTTTATTGGCAATATTCATACTGTTTTCAATAAATCGAATAATAGTTAATAAAAATAAAATGCTGTAAAATATTTAATCTAAAATACAAATTACGATTTAAGAACGGTCAAAATTGTATCAAGGGAATTATTTCCCTGTGCACCGTAATAAGTTATCTCCCTTTAGTATTGTTTATATTGCGGAGAAAAAGTGACTCTTTATAACACATCGTTCAATAGTACAAAATAAATTAAATAAATTGTATTTTTTTGTTGCTTTTTTAATATTGACTTTGTTGAAATGTTTCATTTTAAAAAAAATAATATACAATAAAAACTTATAATTAAAATACATGCAAATATTTAATTATATACTACAAAACATTATACATAATTAAAAAAAATATCCGTTAAAAACTATTTCGATCAATTCAAGTATTAGATTATAATTTAAAAATGATATTTAACTAAAAATGTGTATCCCATTGAAAAAAAAGTTATATACAATTAAGAATCGTAGCATGGTATTTACATACAATAAAAATGATATACAATTAAAAAAGTAGATACAATAACAAATACGAAAATTGAATAATAATATCAAATTTCAAAACTTATATACAAATGAAAATATATAAAAATTTAAAAAGAACAACATTATTTAAAAAATTATCATAGTACATTATGGATCATGACGAAACCATATACAATTATTTATAAGGAAAAAAATAAAACTAAGATAATTATTTGACACACTTAAAAACGAGATGCGTCAAAAACCAAACCAAACAAAAATGGTGTAAAATGAAGGGCAGCCTGGCATTTATTTGAGAGGAGTTCGGTCATTGGCCAATGAAAACATTAGCAAGTGAGGGAGTGAGACAACGAATCTAATTGGTTAGTTAACTAGAGTAAACACAACTTAGATATCAAAGCTATCACTAAAGAACCCGCACATTTAGCTTAATGATTTCCCGTGTGAATGAAACATGGGCGTCTCTGTATAGCTTACTTGCTATTAAAAGTGTAGCTTTTGAATATGTACGTGTCTTGTATATCGCATTGGATTGCCTCGGTGGCGAGGCTCCGATTTTGAAGCTTTATGAAATGCGGTGCTTTCGCTTATTTGCCATTGCTCCAAATACACAATGAACCGAGGTGTATCATGTGTGGCTTAAATGGAATCAGTCATCGGTACGACATGAAACTGCACCCGGTAGATTAATACACATACATTTACCTCATGAATAACAAGTTGAAGCAAACACCATGAAGATATGAAGAACTAGAAGTTAACACAACATAAACACGTTTATCAGATGACTGAATTTGGTATTAAATAACCTGAAAAGTGTTGTTATTTCATTAAAGAAAAACAAAACAAAATTCAGAAATAAAGATGTTCAGTTAAGTTTGATGAAGAACCCTTTATGGCATCTCTTAAAGAAAACCATGCAGCATCAGTAGAATAATTGGAAATGAAACTTTCCTCAAACCATACAATTGCCCATCGTCATCTTCAACTACTTGGTAAGGTCCCTAAGCTTAGAAAATGTCTGCTTCATGAATAGTGTAAAGACAGTCGTAAATCGCGAGTTAAGATCTGCACCTTTATGGGATCACTTTTTATTTGCGATTACTTCTAGGTCCATTCTGACCCAGAAGAGTAGTACCTGTCAGTCGCTCATCTATGGCTGAAATAGAATCAGTTCTGGGTACGAAATGAAAGTGCATCCGGTCGTATACACCTACACCTTACTTTTCTTCTTCAGGTATCAGGTATGTTTGTAGACATCGATGATCATGGCTCTTCATTCTTCTTTCTGATGAGATTTAGTCGGCATTCCAGTGACCTTGTTGAGGCCATCTGTGAACTTGGTACGCTGTCTTCCTCTACTCTTTTTGCCGTCGATTTTTCCTAACATCAAGCTTTTCTCCAGGCCGTCCTCCTGCGTTATATGGCCAAAGAACTTCAACTGTCTGGCATGGACAGTATTGAGAAGCGATCTGTTGTAGTCAGCCTTACGCATGGCTTCTTCGTTTTTCTTCCTTTCTGTCCACGAGATTCGTAGAATTCTTCTTAGAAACCATATCTCCGCTGCTTCTAAACGATTTTCAGCCACTTTCGACAATGTCCAACATTCTCAACCGTAAAGTAGGATCGACCATATGTAAGCCTTCAACATACACCTACACCTACACCATGAATAATTAGTTAAAACAAGCATTATGAATAAATATTTGAAGATATTAAGAACTTAAAACATAAAAACTTTTACCAAAATGACTAATTAAAATTTCCCCGTTTAAAACCCCTAAAACATGATAGTATCCAAGGAGCATTTGAGACATATAATGCTTCGAGTTTTAAAAAAGATAACTCTCTAGTCAAAGCTACTCAAAATATTCACTCAGCTTATGAAGAATGCCCGGATGAAAGAACATGCAGAACATGGTTTACAACATTCAGAATAAAAGATGCAGACCAACCAGGATGTTCAGTTGAATTTAATGAAGAACTCCTTGTGACATCTCTTAAAGAAAACCCTGCAGTGCCAGTTGAATTGGCAATGAAGCTTTCCTTAAACCATACAATTGTTCATCGTCATCTTCAACAACTTGAAAAGGTTTTTAAACTTAAAAAATAGCTTCCTCATGAATTGTGTGAAACCAACCGTAAATGACAAGTTGAGATCTGCATCTTTGTGGAGTCACTGCTTAGTTGTCATTAATTCCAGGTCGGTTCTGACCCCAAATGGTAATCCCTGCCAGCCTCTCATCTTAGGCTTAAATGAACTCAGTCCAGGGTACGATATGAAACTGCATTCGATCGTATACACATACACATACACATACACCTACATACATTTTTTAAATTTATATTTTTTTAAATTTAAACTTTTGTTCACCATAAACAGTACTTATTGTCACTGAAACGTAAGGAGCTACTGTGATTAGGGGCCAAATTTATGTGGGGGCTTCCTATGTGAGGAGCTGTAAAGCAAGATTCATTGTTCATGTTACATTTACATTGCTTCATGTCAGTACAATCGGGAAACAGGGAACATGGAGGAAATTCCAAAAGCCAATTGATCTGGGGAAAAAATCTATTAAACTAGAAAGTTTTTCGACATCTGGTTATCTCTACAGTGAAGGGGTAGAATCTTGCTGCTAGTCTGGTTGATCGGGGATACTTACGTTGAGGGGGTACAAGTGCAGTAAGTTCATCGGAGCACACTCTGTGTATGTACTTGTAAAAATAAAATCAGAACAAGGATGCCACATTGCAGTGATGGGACAGGGGTTGGAGCTTGGTAGACAGTGCGGGACCTATTAGTTTAGAGCCTCATTTTTTAACCCTGTCCAAAACTTGTGGAATGAACACCCGACCACATTTGGCCACAATATACCATGCATTGGCGAATGGTGATTTCATAAAGGTATAGGATGCTGGCAGGTGTGAGGATTTTTCTAGCCTGGATGAGGGAGCCCACTTTCTTTGCAGAATATGTTAAATAGCAATTTCTTTGTTTACAATAGACATTGTGTTTCGAAATTTTATAAAGAAAAAAAACAGGATTGATGTGACATAAAACAGACAAATCTCATAATGATAGTGATACTTTGCTTTGAAGCTTAATCATAAAAGCCTTATTCTTTTGTTTTTAATATTTCAATGTCTTTCAACTCTGAAATAGTTGAAGATGTCGAGAAGTAGAAGATAATAACACGTAAAGACTCGCATCAAAATGACTGGATTCGGCATTGGTGTTGGCATCCGTCAGTCGCAACGACTATGGAACAGCGCCATCTTGGAATATTGTTCGTGAGCATCTTCTTGTGTGACTCTAGAGGCCAATTCTGGATTTACATAGTCTACTACAGTCTTGACATACAAAGGCTGTTGAATGTTCATTTACTTCGGTTCGTTGATCTGCCTGTTGGCTCGCTTTTCTCTTGGCTCGTTTTGCAGCGTTTTCATCGTGAAGGGTTTTCTCACTGATGATCATTCCCTGGCGTATCTGTTTCTTGCAAGCACGTCTGTGAGCTGCAAAGACTTCCCATGAATGGATGTCCATTGAGCAATTCTCCATATCTCGCTTGCAGACATCCTTGAAACGAAGATGAGAACGACCCCCTTTTTTTTTAACCTGAGACAAGCTCGCCGTAGAGAAAGTCTTTAGGGGTGTGTCCATCATCCATCCTGCGCACATGACCCAGCCAGCAAAGATGTCGCTCACGCAGTATGGAGTAAATGGATGGAGTGCCTACTCTTTGCAAAACATCATTGTTATTCATTCTGTCCCTTCAAGTGATGCCAAGTATTCTACGTAGACACCTCAAATGGAAGAACCTGGAGTTTCCTCACCTCGGCATTTAATAACTCGAGAAGAGTTGATATTTCCTGAAACAAACAAACACCTGACAATATGTACAAATCTTCAGCTGGAGTTTGTCTGCTAATCTGATCCGGGTTGGAGTGACGTTCGAGAGGTTTTGGGTCGACGTTGCATGAACTGTGCAAGAGCAGCAAATCTTGACGCATTTTCACTTTCGAGTAATTTTGAAAAACGCGCCAAGATCCGCTCTTCTTACACCGGCTTTTCCAATTGCCCTTCATCTTCCACTGTCTCCCACGAATATTTGATGGACATTTCTGCCTCTCAAGAAAATGTCAATCTCACTTGAGTGTGTTGTTTAATTAAACCATAACTTGAGCATAAATGGCTGATACACTGGGGTATTACTACCAGTATGGGTGCTTCTTTTACTATTTGTTTCATCGCACATTAAGGCCAAGAGCAACTCGAGGATAGAGATAGAAATGATTGCCTGCCAAAAGATGAGGAAAACTATGGTAGTACTGACATTGACCAATGGTATGAACTGATTAATACATATGGGGTAAAGTGTAACTAAATAACAACTACTACTACTACTACTACTACTACTACTGCCATTATAACAAAAATCTCAAAATAATTAATTATTACTATTGTTAGTGTGACTAATCGCAATATTACACGGAACTATGACTAGACCAGATATGAAATCAATCGCTAACAAAAGAAAATACGCATTTAGCCTGATGATTTCCTGCGGGAATGAAACAGCGACGCCTCTGTGTAGCTTACTTACTATATATGTATTTTGATACTACTACAATAAAAAGTGTATAGTTTTGAAAATTCATACAATAAAAAAATATGTTAGTATACAATTTAAAAAAAGTTATATAGTAAAGAAATAGTCAAATAAACTTCATTCTTTTTTATTGTACTTTTGCGAATAAAACTAATTAATGAACGAGAACCGAAAAACACGAAGATATTATATACTCTGACCCAAAAAAGGATTAGGGTTAAAGTTTACTTTTAACGTGTGCGTTATTGGTTATTTATTAACACTGTATCTTTTAAATATGTAAGTGTCCTGGATATGGCATGGAATTGTCTCGGTGGTGAAACCCTGTTTTTTTAGCTTTGGGAAGTGAGTGTCCCACGCTAAAACGCATTCTATTTAAATAAACTGAAAGAAGTAAAGCACTCGTAGTCAACTTGCGATACCACTACTAGAATCAAATCAAATCCAAGCTAACCAAATTTATTCTGAAAAAAAATAGCAAAGTGCAACAAGCCATGTAAAAGGAAAGTCAGAACATGTGAACGTGGTATATAATGTCTGCATGTTAATAGAGAATTGCTAAGGTCAACGCTGACTTTAAACCTGGATATGGTAGGCACCGATATTACATCCCCTGCTAAGCTGTTTTACAGAGCGGAAACAAACGCTGCTGCTCAAGTGAGAGGTAAGAATTCAAAGATCAGCGGCCATGATGCGTGCAGCGCCGCCTTGAACTGTTTGAACGTTTGCAAGATGACCACGGCTTCTGAGCGCTTCTTCCACGATGCAGCGACCTGAACCGAAAATAAACTTCACCATTTACGAGGTGCGCTGACCCAAACTCGTACACGACCCCAAAAATCTTTTAAAATAAGTTAGATAAAAAAATGTAATAAAGAATTACTCTACATAAAATTTTGAGTAATATTAAGTAATATATGTTAAGCAATATATTTTAAGCAATATATTTTAAGCAATATATTTTAAGTAATATATGTTTAAAAGAATCGATGGTTGTATAATAAAGGTGAGCGTGAATAATATGTATGTACATAGTAAAATCCTAAATTATTGAACTTATCATTATCAATTTTGGAATATGTATTCTAGGCAAAAGGGTGAGTTACGTGGGTATATTATTTATTTTCTTGTAAACTTCAGCATTCAGGGGAGTGCCACCGAAACTGTATCAAAAAACATTAAAATTTGAAACTAATCCTATATTTATATATAGTTAATCTGAAATCCTTTAAAAACCTATATAAACATTTATCATAAGTTTCGGTGGATATTAAGAAAAAAATAATGAATTGATGTTTTTTGGTGTTTTTTTTAAATTGTAATTCTTTTGTTAAAAAGTGTAATTTTTTGTCAAAAATTGTAATTCTTTTGTTAACAATTGTAATTCTTTTGTTAACAATTGTAATTCTTTTGTTAAAAAGTGTAATTCTTTTGTTAAAAAGTGTAATTCTTTTGTTAAAAATTGTAATTCTTTGGTTAAAAAGTGTAATTTTTTTGTTAAAAATTGTAATTCTTTTGTTAAAAATTGTAATTCTTTGGTTAAAAAGTGTAATTTTTTTGTTAAAAAGTGTAATTCTTTTGTTAAAAATTGTAATTCTTTTGTTAAAAAGTGTAATTTTTTGTTAAAAAGTGTAATTTTTTGTTAAAAAATGTAATTCTTTTGTAAAAAATTGTAATTCTTTGGTTAAAAAGTGTAATTTTTTGTAAAAAATTGTAATTCTTTTGTCAAAAATTGTAATTCTTTTGTTAAAAATTGTAATTCTTTTGTTAAAAAGTGTAATTCTTTTGTCAAAAATTGTAATTCTTTTGTTAACAATTGTAATTCTTTTGTTAACAATTGTAATTCTTTTGTTAAAAAGTGTAATTCTTTTGTTAAAAAGTGTAATTCTTTTGTTAAAAATTGTAATTCTTTGGTTAAAAAGTGTAATTCTTTTGTTAAAAATTGTAATTTTTTTGTTAAAAATTGTAATTCTTTTGTTAAAAAGTGTAATTCTTTTGTTAAAAATTGTAATTTTTTTGTTAAAAATTGTAATTCTTTTGTTAAAAAGTGTAATTCTTTTGTTAACAATTGTAATTCTTTTGTTAACAATTGTAATTCTTTTGTTAAAAAGTGTAATTCTTTTGTTAAAAAGTGTAATTCTTTTGTTAAAAATTGTAATTCTTTTGTTAAAAAGTGTAATTCTTTTGTTAAAAATTGTAATTTTTTTGTTAAAAATTGTAATTCTTTTGTTAAAAATTGTAATTTTTTGTTAAAAAGTGTAATTTTTTGTTAAAAAATGTAATTCTTTTGTAAAAAATTGTAATTCTTTGGTTAAAAAGTGTAATTTTTTGTTAAAAATTGTAATTCTTTTGTCAAAAATTGTAATTCTTTTGTTAAAAATTGTAATTCTTTTGTTAAAAAGTGTAATTCTTTTGTCAAAAATTGTAATTCTTTTGTTAACAATTGTAATTCTTTTGTTAACAATTGTAATTCTTTTGTTAAAAAGTGTAATTCTTTTGTTAAAAAGTGTAATTCTTTTGTTAAAAATTGTAATTCTTTGGTTAAAAAGTTTAATTCTTTTGTTAAAAATTGTAATTTTTTTGTTAAAAATTGTAATTCTTTTGTTAAAAAGTGTAATTCTTTTGTTAAAAATTGTAATTTTTTTGTTAAAAATTGTAATTCTTTTGTTAAAAAGTGTAATTCTTTTGTTAACAATTGTAATTCTTTTGTTAACAATTGTAATTCTTTTGTTAAAAAGTGTAATTCTTTTGTTAAAAAGTGTAATTCTTTTGTTAAAAATTGTAATTCTTTTGTTAAAAAGTGTAATTCTTTTGTTAAAAATTGTAATTTTTTTGTTAAAAATTGTAATTCTTTTGTTAAAAATTGTAATTCTTTGGTTAAAAATTGTAATTCTTTTGTTAAAAAGTGTAATTCTTTTGTTAAAAATTGTAATTCTTTTGTTAAAAAGTGTAATTTTTTGTTAAAAAGTGTAATTTTTTGTTAAAAAATGTAATTCTTTTGTAAAAAATTGTAATTCTTTGGTTAAAAAGTGTAATTTTTTGTTAAAAATTGTAATTCTTTTGTCAAAAATTGTAATTCTTTTGTTAAAAATTGTAATTCTTTTGTTAAAAAGTGTAATTTTTTTGTTAAAAATTGTAATTTTTTGTTAAAAATTGTAATTCTTTTGTTAAAAATTGTAATTCTTTTGTTAAAAAGTGTAATTCTTTTGTTAAAAATTGTAATTCTTTTGTTAAAAAGTGTAATTTTTTGTTAGAAATTGTAATTCTTTTGTTAAAAATTGTAATTCTTTGGTTAAAAAGTGTAATTTTTTGTTTAAAAGTGTAATTTTTTTTAGAAATTTTAATTCTTTTGTTAAAAATTGTAATTCTTTGGTTAAAAAGTGTAATTTTGTGTTAAAAAAGTGTAATTTTTCTCGAATTGGACGATAACAATAGGATTTGTAATTTTCATAGGGTGCAAATCAAAATGTTTACATGGATACCAGTACTTAATTAATGTAAATAACGATTTTGATGGATTTTGAGCCCCAAAATATTAAAATATGGTTTTAATATGTGTAAAGAATTGACATATTTTCCAATTTGTGGCGGTTTTATTCCGCTACAGGACAAACCAGAGTGTTTCTGCATTTATGGGCAGGCAAAGTTTCGTGTTAAACTATTGATACAATTTTGAGAAAATCTGAAGACGAAATCATTTTCATTTAGCATCGGGGACAAAAAGCACAAAACAAAATATTGGGTGTTTTTTCCAGACGAAATCCAGTATTAGGGGCGCATTTGCAGAGTACAATTCACTGCATAATACGCCTGTAATACCGTAATTCGTTCAGACATTTTGCCACGGGGTGATGTTTCAGTTGCGTCATCTTTTAGGTCAAGTATGAACATTTGGTGCTTCTATAATAAAAAGCCGAAAAAAAGTTTTTCTTGTCTTTTAGTGTTGGAGAGGTAAATAACCCTAACCCTAAACCCTAACCCTAAACCCTAACCCTAACCCTAACCCTAACCCTTTTATGTCTAATCGACGTTCTTCTTGCACAGTAGCCACATGTGCAACGCCAATTAAAGCCATCAGTTTTGATTACTGGAAAATCGTGTTTAAAATTCGTTGTAAGAGTTACCTGCCCCTTATTTACCTCTCCAACGCTAAAAGACAAGAAAAACTTTTTTTCGGCTTTTTATTATAGAAGCACCGAACATTCTTTGGTGGATGATGAATGAAGCACCGAAAAGAAAACGGGGATCTCTCTTAAAAGATAAACCTACACGCTACTGGAACTCTTCTACGTTAGAAAAAAAAACTCTCTCTTCCATGGAAGACACGGTAAGTCCTTTTCACCATCTCCGCTGCAAGACTACATTTCTGGTTCACCATTTCTTCCACGGTGAATGACTTTCTGAAAAAAAAAAAGAATAAAATAAAATAGGATGACACTAATTAACATTAATTGAAGTCCGCGATGTTTATTGGTTGCCCGCCAAAAACCCACGACCAAAAACCGTTTGCCATTTTTTTCCAGAAAGTTCCTCCATTGTAACTCTTCTGTCAGCCATAAAATTAGGTCATTAACGTAATCCGCCATTTCAGATGTGCGTCTGCCAGGCCTGCCTAACATGTCTTTATCTTGAATACTATTTCGTGTTTATTAAACATTCTTGTTCTGGTCGTGTCATTGTCTTGGCGATCGCCGAGGGCACAAGTAGTAGTTTACAAATTGAGAAAAAAACAAAACAACGCAAACTCAAAAGAAAAAACACTAACACCTAACCATTGTGTATACATCAGTCGTTCGCTGAGTGTGTGTGATACCGTCGCGTAAAAGAGAGGGACCCCTAAACGCTAACGTCCATGTCTCAGTTAAGATAATTCATCTGTTGGGGCATCACCGCCGCTCGGTTTAAGTCAGCTCATCTCGGCTCTGATCTGATCGTTTCCTTTTCTCCGAGCCGCAAACTACCGCAAAACTAACTTAAACTCACCAACTGCCGTAAACTAACGTACAACTTTGTAAACTGTCGCAAAAATTATCTCAAATAACTCTCACTCCTTAATGTCTTAATTCAATCCCAAGACGGTCTTTTATCTTAGTCACCGAAAAGCGGAAATCATTCGACCACTCTTAAAACGCCTAGTCTTTGTCCTAGAGTGACTGATAAGCGGAAATTGACGACTAACTGTGAGCGTCTGGAGAATTCAAATGACCTCGGCGCCCCCCACTGTTTTTTTACTTATTATACTTCCGATAGCTTTTACTTTTTGTGAATAATTTCCGTGGCTCTGGATGGAGGGGAACGGTCCATAGTATCACAGTAGCAACAACAAATTTTCAAGCCTTTGCTGCCTATCCAGACTTTGATTTACTGTTATTCCGGTACCTTATCGGTGCAATAGACGACACTGTTCACCTGCGTTTGTCATTCCTTCTTTGCCATTGGCGTATTTTTGTCTGTGTCTCTTTCTTAGTTGTAAGACCGATCACCAGCATCGGACCCTACAACACCCCGTACACATCACATTCTATTTAAAGGGTGTGGTTTCGGTTTTCGCGGTTAAAATCGTCACACACCAGTACTGTATGCACACACGCTACGGTCCAAACTCACAACTCCAAATCACACACTCTTTTCTGAAAACAGGCTTTTTATCAAAACCGCCACCATTTCATTTGCATATGAGTAACGAGATTTCACGTTACTTCGCGAGACCCGCCAGCATCTAATTAGACACGGCCGCCATTTTACTTTTCTTTTCCACCCGTAACCGGACCTTACACGTTACACAAACTCATCCACTAATTTGAGGTAAGTCCCTTCCACACTCTTTTTACTTGCTACGAGTGGCGACAAGGCATTTTATCACAAAAAGGGAAGCTAGTTGTTACATAATATATATATATATATATATATATATATAGAGAGAGAGAGAGAGAGAGGGGGATAGAATGAGATAGAGAGAGAGAGAGAGAGAGAGGGGGATAGAATGAGATAGAGAGAGAGAGAGAGAGAGAGGGGGATAGAATGAGATAGAGAGAGAGAGAGAGAGGGGGGGATAGAATGAGATAGAGAGAGAGAGAGGGGGATAGAATGAGATAGAGAGAGAGAGAGAGGGGGATAGAATGAGATAGAGAGAGAGAGAGAGAGAGGGGGATAGAATGAGATAGAGAGAGAGAGAGGGGGGGATAGAATGAGATAGAGAGAGAAAAGGAAAGAGTAAGAGAGAGAGAGGGAGGAGATAGAGAGGGATAGAGTGAGATAGAGAGAGAAAAGGAAAGAGTAAGATAGAGAGAGAGAGAGGGGGGAGATAGAGAGGGATAGAGTGAGATAGAGAGAGAAAAGGAAAGAGTAAGATAGAGAGAGAGAGGGGGAGATAGAGAGGGATAGAGTGAGATAGAGAGAGAAAAGGAAAGAGTAAGATAGAGAGAGAAGGGGGAGATAGAGAGGGAGGGATAGAGTGAGATAGAGAGAGAGAGAGAGAAAAGGAAAGAGTAAGATAGAGATAGAGAGAGAGGGGGAAATATAGAGAGGAATAGAGTGAGATAGAGAGAGGAAAGGAAAGAGTAAGACAGAGAGAAGAGAGAGAGAGAGAGAAAGAGAGCGAGAAAGAAAGAGAGAACAAAGACAAGAACGCTGTGAACTTCAAAACAACCAAGCTAATTTAATACAGTTCGAAACTGTAATTGAAATAAAGAAAGTCAAGTATTGACCACAGCTCTCCCTCTTTTAGAATAATTCAACTTGGAAAGGGTGTTGTGGTGATTTACCTAGGGCCCTTTATTGGCAAGCCCGTATCAGTAGAATATATCATTAAGGAGCGAATATGTCTAACCCGTGCTAAAGTGACCACCGTTATGCATGGTAGATTAGTACAAAGCGTATCATAGAACCTGGAAATACAGACCTGTGTGTCGTATGTCATCTCCTAATCTTAATTAATTGGCGACTCGTGTCACTCGTAAGATTGTTCAAAAGCCTACGTATATTGGCAACACTTTTATGAAACCTTTCTAAACACAAGAAACGCTTTAATTTTTCAATTTGCTTTTGAACGATCGTAATTACGTATCACATGGCCACGACACTTCTGACGCATTAGTTATATTTGTACTCGCTTATTCGTATCCGAAAAGAAATGCCCCCGTTCTTTTGTAAAGGTAGAGTTGTACTATTTTAATTAATGCGATGTGCGCGGGATGGAGTCTCTAAATTACTGCGTTGACATTGGTTAAATATTCCTCATACTACTTGCCAAATGCTCATCTATGAAGCCAAATATACGAATAATGTGCAATCCTAAAAGACGAATATCCATTAAGCTATTCCCGTATTACACAGACCATAAGGTGTGATGTTAAATTCGTATGTTGCCCTAGGAACATTTCGTTTCGTTTCGTTTCGTCATAAATGGCAGCAGCTTTACACTCCCTCACTCTCTCCACTGGACGATAAAAGAACATGAAATCAGCAATTCTTGGCGCATTTACAGATATTAAAGACACTGCAAAAATGTGACAAAAAACGCTGATCTAATGTCCATAAAAATCTTCATCGAAAATTCCCTGGTTGCCTCAATACAAAAAAAAAGCGCTACCGATCACCTGAACCCCTACGGGAAGTAATGTGGCTAAATTTGCCGTGGGGGGAAAGCATGTTTCAATAGAGCTGAAGGCGGCCTACTTTTTAATTTTGTCTACTTACTTAAAATGTTACCAAGAAAAATATATAGAGTCGCTTTTAACGGTAACGAATATGAAACACGTTACTGAGCATAGACGTTAATTTGCCCCAAACTTAAACTCCGTAAAAATTCCACCATTTTGAAAATCGCCGTATCGTTGAATTCTGACATTTGTATTTCTTATAAAAAACAACAAATTGGTTGACCAAAATCGATGGCGATCAGAAGACTTCTCTTTCGATGACTTCCACCCGTAACTAGAGGATGGAATCACTCCTTCTTCATGTGTAATCGCAATTTAACCCCAATAATGAAAAGGATAGACATTTACCGACCATTAAAGGATGAAACGCTTTCTTGACAGATGGTGTGGATTAAATCCGGGTCTCTCTGATCAGACTTTCCCTTTCCAACCACTCGGCTACACTCCACTTGGCCTTTTGGCTAAGATCAAAGTGTAGTATCTGTTCCGATGGATACTGCCCTCCCCCCATAGACTGGTATTGTCTTGGCCTTCGGGGCTTGACTTACGCCGGTCTATGGGTCTGTCCTGTGCAGTTCTAGGAGGTCTACCCTCCCAGGCTTTGCCTCCCCTCTTTGGGGACGAGTAAGTTTATTGCTTACTGTCTGAGGCGCCCCTACCGGGGAATGCCGACAGGGCTGCCCAGGCAATTTTTAAACCCCACTTTCCTAACCCGACCGTGGGTCACATCTTACTTGTGGGAGTAAAATAAAACTGGCCTTGTGCCTAACTCCTGGAGAGGAGTAAATCAATACACTCCATCCATTGTAACTAATCTCGTGTGATGTTGATCTACCCTATTTCGGGAGTAGATGGACTCTTCCAAACACTCTGAGTTGAGTTACAACGAACTGTCATAGCAGTCATTAAAACAGTCATAGCCACAGTATCGGATGCAGTCTTTCTGTAACATAATATCCTATACTTTTGTAAATACACTCTTGTAAATATACCACCGTGTTGTCTTGATTATTATCGGCCCTTCAAGACCACAACAGCAACTTATTTAATTTATTTGACAACGGATTTTAAAATGTCATAAAAATGGGATAATTTGTCGATTGTTTTGGTGATTCAACATAATTAACACATCGGTGTATTTGTAAAAGGTAGCCCCCCCCCCCATGATAGATTAGGCTGAATACTTGACCACCTAGACGACACTGCCTAATATACAGACATTCCGTCCGATTAAAACATATCTCCAATCGTCTGTTGGAAAGTGATGCGTAAGAAGCAGGCAAAACCATTTTTTTAAAACGCCATGAGTTCGATGATCTCTTAAAGGCCCATTTTTTTGTGCTCTTGTGCCTGACAAATAACAGCCTTTCATACATTCCAAAATGGGTTCCTTTTATTTTATTCTTCTTTAAGATCTCTCATGATTATTCGCGGAAATGGATTGCACGCATTCCAACTTTTCAATGGGACACATCTGGAAAACATTAAAAGATAAAAGTCCAAAACCTGGAGTTTATTTAAAGAACCAATCAATTTATAAAAAGCACAAATTTCGGATTTAACGTAAAAGAAGATATTTATTTTAAGCAAGATCTTAGACTAAACATGCACACCCGTATTACTTCCTTACGAATAAGACAACAAGTGTTTTATACCGAGCGTGGCCAATCAAAGACGTTATATCTGCATCTCTGTTACTGGTGATGACTGTTTGATCGTATAGTTCTCCGTGGAAATGTTGTGAGACTGAACTGCTAGAGAAGCTGAAATATCAAAATCATTTAAGAAAGTTTTTTCTGGCTAAATAAAACTGAACCGTGCTTTGAAATAAATAAAACTAACCCAAATATGATTCGTCTCTGAACAGTTGTTTTTTTTATTATTTAGGCTCCACATCAGACACAGTTAGGTAGAAAGCAGAGTGATTTTACTTATTCTAATTTAAGAACCTGTTTCAATACGTATTTTTTGGCTCACTCCAAGTCGTTGACTGATAACTTAGAAATTCTCTCCTTACTTCTCTTCCTTCCTTCCTTCCTTCCTTCCTTCCTTGCTTCCTTCCTTCCTTCCTTCCTTTCCTTCCTTCCTTCATTCCTTCCTTCTTTCCTCCCTTCCTTATGACGTAATTCTTCACCTGGTTCCCTTTTCTTCCTTCCGTTCTCGCGTTTTGCCTGAGCTGACCTTTTAACACTGTCAGACAGCGTGACATTGGACACTTCAAACTATAAATAACCATTATTTAAGACTAGTTTGTATACATGAAATTCAACATGCAACACCAGTAGCCTCTCTGTTGTAGGTCTCCACTTGTAACAAAGTGTTTAATTCTGGAGATGAATAGCTTTCATAGAATGAGTCGGTGTACTTCAAAGTGGTCCATCAAATTTTGTAGATTTTATTTCTAAATGCATCTTTTTCCTACCAAGAGTAAACGTCATTTCCAGTTACGCATTTTTATGTTTATTTTTAATGTTAACCGTGAGAAATGATTTATTAACTATGAGATCGTGAGATTAGTATAAAACTCGTGACCCTCCCGGCAAAATCGTAAAACCTAGAAGGTCTAGGAAGGAAGCGAACGAAATTTGATTGACTGTCTACCGTGCAGTGAAGGACCAATACAGTTTTATCGGGAATTTTGTTGGTCTTGTATGTATATGCGAAGTATTGGAGGAAATGGGATATTTAAAGTTGTGATTGGTTTAATGTGAAGTCTCCGACAACAGGGGAAAGAGTTCAGATTGTGCGCATACAGAGAAAAAGAGTCATAGAGAGAAGACGAGAGATAGATAGATAGATAGATAGATAGATAGAGAGAGAGAGAGAGAGAGAGGGGTAAATAGAATGGTAAGCGATAGAGAGGGGCAGAGAAGAAGGAGGAAGAGGGGATCCAAAGAAAGATTGCAGAGAGAGCATGCAAGTAGAGAGAGAGAGAGAGAGAGAGAGAAAGAGAGGGGGAGAGAGAGGGGAGACGATAGATAGATAGATAGATAAAGAGAGAGAGAGAGAGGGGGGGATAAATAGAATGGTAAGTGGTAGAGAGGGGTCAGCGAGAGAGAGAGTGTGTGGAGGAAGAGGGGATGCAACGAAAGAGTGCAGGGAGAGCATGCGAAGAGAGAGAGAGAGAGAGAGAGAGAAGCGATAGAAATAAGGTGCAAAGGTGGTGGGGGTTCATTGAGATTGTTGAGAAGGAATAAAGAGACCGAGCGAGGGTGCAGAAATAGGTAATGTATAGATAGGTCTAGAGAAGATAGCGACAGTGCATAGAAATGAATTGAAGAGAGTACAGAGAGAGAGAGAGAGAGAGAGAGAAAGAAAGAGAGATCGATAGAGAGGTGATAGAGAGTATGCAGAGATAAAGTACAGAGAAAGAGGGAGTGGATATGGATGTTTTACAGAGAGGATTTATAGATAGAGATATCAAAATCAAAGAAAGAGAGAGTTGCGTTTGAACGAATACAGATATATAATATAATTCAGCGAGATAGATAGATAGATAGATAGATAGATAGATAGATAGATAGATAGATAGATAGATAGATAGACAGACAGACAGAGAGCAACCCTGCAGAGGGAATTGGAGAAAGAGGTGTACCCCAGAGATAATGCATAGAGAAAGAGATAGAATGGTAGACTGCAAGAGAAAGAGGGAGAGAGAGAAACAAGAGAGAAAGAAGGAAAAGTCCATAAAAAGGACCCACTCAAAAAAAAAAAAGAAAGTTACTGTTGGCACTTGACCCAAAATACTTTTTTAAAGGTCGACAAACCACTTGACCCTGTGTGTCCCAATCTCGCACTGATATGAGTCGACGGCTGTTTCTAGGAAGATCGATACCGGTACTTTTATAGATGACGCACCATGTTTCCGAGACTACGCGTCGTTAACGTTCGGATGGGTCCCGAAAGTGCCCGAAAGTTGACGAGGCGAAAACGAGGAGAAAGGCTAAATGGAAGACTGGCAGACGATAATTTTAGACGAAAAAATTCAACGAAAAATACATAGATAAAATGAAAGAACGAACAAACCATAGCTAAACAACTGCAAATAAATAGGTTTTTTTTTGTCAAATGAACCATTTTCAATCAATTGTTTTGAAATAAATGTTTTGCTTTGTTTTTAAAATAAATATGTTTTAGAGGAGTATTAGAAGGCTATCATAATGCAAGAAATTGAAAAAATGTCGGCGTTGAGAAGTAAGACAAAAACAAGTGACTTTGATTATATATTAAAAAAAAAACTTTTTTAATAATTTTTATATATATATATATATATATATATATATATATATATATATATATCAAATCTTACTTGATTAGGCAAGACTTAAACACTGATGTAGTCTATGTATATATAAAAATGTTTTTTTTGTTGATTTAGGCAACTGTTTTTTGTTTTTTGTATTTTAAAATTTTTCAATGTTTTTTTTACATTTTTTTTTGCTGCTTTTTTTCTTCTTGCAAACATAAAACTGAAAAAAAAAACTGTTTTTAAGCAAATGGTTTATTTTTTTTAACTGGCAAAACTGAATTAGTCGTTCGGGAGATTCGACGAACTAACAGAGCTGATAGAAAATTATTTTTGTTATGGAACGCGATTGTTTTCTTTCAAAAGTTATCGGTTGCTTGCTGTAGTCTGATTGACTTATGCATGCTGCAACCTGATTAGTTAATATTCCGTCAACTCTCGGGCGCTTCCGAGACCTGCCCGAACGTTGACGACGTGAAGTCACGGAAACATGGTGCGTCATCTATAAGAGTACCTCGATACCTCTCAAGTGATTGGCTACTTACTGTTATCACTTTCAGATTTAAACAAAATTAATTTATTTCCATGTCAAGGTTTATATTTCATGTAGCAGCCTTTTGCTTCTTACTGTTGTCTTAGAAAAAATAAGTAATTAGCTTTTTTGGTTTAGTTTTTTTAAATTTCATACCATATAAGCCATTATTAGATTATATAAAATAATAACGATTGTATAGCATTTATTTTAAAACAATTTATTGAACACAAGTTGTTATTTTATCTCTGAATAAATGCATATGTATACAAATCCAACTATATTTTCACTATTGTGTTTTTCTCTTTCTTCCAACACCCGTATGTTTTATCCACGATAAGACGACACGTAAAATGGCGACCTCGTGTACGGGAAATATATCCCTTAGCACGTGGTCGCTAAAAACGTAAAAGTTAGAATATAAAGTATACTTAGATTCCATGATAAATGCCAGTATACTGAAATCATATGCCCTTAATAGGATTAAGATGAAAATTCATATACACTAAATGTACAAGAGCAAGGAAATTCCCAAATTTTTACACTTTTATTGTCATTAAGGGTATGCGAGCACAACAGGGCTATGTATTTTACTGGTATGAATTTTTCTTCAGCGCACCTCACACACTTCATCCACTCATGCATAGATATATACTGTAGTGATGTGATAATGAAATGGTTTGGTTGATATGTAGTCATACCCTTAATGACAAAAAAAGTGTAAACATTTGGGAATGTCCTTGCTTTTGTACATTTAGTGTATATGAATTTTCATCTTAACCCTATTAAGGGCATATGATTTCAGTATACTGGCATTTTTCATGGAATGTCACTACTTTTGTAAAGGCTATGCCTAAAGACAATGGTCATTTTAAAGTTTTTTTTTAATTTTTTGGAAAACTAAGGTATATGGTAAACTGAAATTAAAATGCCATCGACTAGACCCTAGAACCTCTATCTCTGCCAAAGATCAGCTGAATCCATCAAATAGTTGATGAGATACAGGGTGGCACACACGTAGGTACGTACGTACACACGAATAACACAAAATCACTCTTGACCTTTCTGGATCTCTGGGTTGCCTTGACTAATGATGCTGAAATTCTACACACTTATAGAACCTATCAAATGAAAATGTTGTGCAAAGTTTTAACTAATTTTGTTTATTGGTTTTTGAGTTATGACTGATCAAAGAAATGAGATTTCTAGCATAGGCCGTTTTTGAAGTCTATTAAGGGATAGAGCGCTATCGCGCCTCCCTTGATTTTCACTCCAAAGGAAAATAAAGTACATTTGAAAATAGGGAGCGGGGACAACAAGACATAAGTTGGAATATTATTTTGTTAAATTTTCCAAAAAAATAAAAGAAATATTATATTTATAATAATTGAATATATTATTTCGTAACATACATTTTTTTTTGCCGCCTATATGATACGTCCTCAGGGATGGTATTCTTGTCCCATCAAATGCTTTGGTTTTATTAACATCATGCACTTGCTACAAGATTACCCACGCCCACGTCTTATTGGCTACGAGCTACGATTCTTTCTAACATGTTTAATCTGTTCGGCAAACTAGAAGAGTATCCGACTCAAAGTCAGCAGAAAACGGTGTTCGGTCAGATTTAGTTCCTGATATAAAACTTCATCCGTAATATAACTTCTGGTGAGAGTTTCAGTTTCCCACACTTATTAATTTATTTATTAAATTGTTAGGTGAGAGTACAGAATAGTTAACAAATCTTCCATCCTCATGTTAAAAAATTGCTTTCTTAAATAATAACGTTATTGTTTCAGCAGGGCCCGTAAACCGCAGAAGATTATTTAGAAAGCCATTCTTAACATGGAGAGTGGCGGCTTTGTTAACTATTCCGTACTTTCACTTAACAATCTAATAAATAAATTAATTAATAAAATTTAGTACAAAACTTGGCAAACCAGAAGAGTAAGCGACCCAAAACAGAAAGTCTTTAATATCAGGAACGAAATCTGACCGAATATAGTTTGCTGCTGACTTTGAGTCGACTACTCTTTTAGTTTGCCATCTGTTCTAATTGATGGAAGTTTCCGTTTTTAACGATTCAACCGACATAAAATCAACCTATGAGAGAGCTCCGATTTTCTTTATATCAGTGGCCTGGGGGTGGGTAGCTTCTTGATTACATTCCCCAAAGACTCGAGTATAAGTCCTAGTACTGAGAAATATTATGAGAAAGGAAGATAGTTTGAATATGATTAGATGCCCCCCCCCCCTAATTTAGATGCCCGAGATCACCGTCTCGTCGCCGCCCCCCCCCCTTCTGCACGCCACTGCTCTATAAGTAACGCTATCGGGAGGGGGCTCCCGCCACGTGTCTTTATTGTTTACAAATTAAGTTAAGTCTGCGCTTAAATTCGGTAAATCTGTATTGAAATGAGAGCGGAATGTTATGAAAAATACTGCAGCAATCAAGGTAAAAAAAAAGTTAAAAAACATGCAAATAATATAAATAATAACACAACAGAAACTAAAAACTAAGGTCAATTATCTTTGCGCAAGCAAAGGATTAACAATGGGTACGGACAAACGATAAATATAGTCTGAACAAACTTCAAAAACTACTTGATATCAAAGATAGACTCTTATCCTTGCAAAACTTATCAAATTCACTCGTGATTGTTTCAAATAGGATAATGGCACGTGCTCTTTCCTTGATAACAAAAATAGCGATAACATATTTTACACTTGGCTTTTTTGGCTAGGAACAAAGTGTAGTATCTGCTGCACTTCATATTTTCTGTCTTCAGTCAGTGAAAGAGAGATCCGTCTAGAATGGGGCAGTTCCAATCCAGGGAGCTGGATTTTTCCCACATTAAAAACCGACCTTGTGTCTAACTCTGTCCTCGTGGGGGGGGGGGGCTAGTAAATAGAAACATACTTTACACGAATGTCCAAGCCCATCTATGAACATGTGATCAAAGTTATTTCTTACTAGCTTGCTTCGTTCGCTCGCTATCGCTTCGAAATTTAATTTCTATTCACTACTTGAAATCATTGAAACGAAACTAATAGATAAGAAAACAACAAAATTAATGCTATCGCTACCAAAAATTCAATCTCTCTCTCTCTCTCTCTCTCTCTCTCTCTCTCTCTCTCTCTCTATCAATACGGTTAAGCGCACCGGACACGCGTACATTTACTTTTATTATCTAGATTATCAGTTATTTAGATTAAGCCTCATCTTCCTTGCTCATAAAATTAAATCTGCATACGTAATTATTCTTTATTTTCTTTTTCATTATCAGTTATTATTACACCTCCTCTTCTTCGCCCATAAATATTAAATTAGCATACGCGATAATTCTTCATTTCTTTTTCATTATTAGTCATTATAATGATTAAGCCTCTTCTTCTTCGCCCATAAAAATTAAATTTGAATACGAGATTATCCTGTCCTTTCTTTTTCATTATTATCAGTTATTATTGATATCAAGCCTCCTCTTCTTCGCCCATAAAAATTAAATTTGAATACGTAATTATTCTTTCTTTTTCATTATTATCAGTTATTATAAAGATCAAGCCTCCCCTCCATTGCTCATAAAATCAAATTTTCATACATGATTATTGAAGCGAGCCGGACATACGTACGTTTACTTTTTATTATATAAAATACACAAGCTACGTAAAAGGAAAATGGATATACTTAGGATGTGTCCAACGAATCTTTGTTTTTAGCGATGTAAATTCTATTTCAAACTTAAGCGTGACAGACCGTCGGCCAGACAGAGCCTTTTGCACGGGCGAATTTAAAAATGCTATTTTAAACGTAAGCGTGACAGACTGACGAAAATGGCATTTTTTCAAACGTAAGTGACAAACAGAACTTTTTAGAGAGATGTTTGGAAGCATCTAAACTATTACAACTATAAAACGTTGGAACACCGGTTCTTAAATTTATTTGCGGATGAACGAAGTTAAGCACCGTTGATCTTAATCTGTATTAAGATGGGTGGTCATTTTGAGATTCTAGCTGCCATGAATTTTCCAGACTAATACCCTTACGAACGGTATGAACCCACCTTTCTTACCCTCCTTAGCTGTGGATGAAATAGTAGTATAGGCTATACTTTCAAGACAACCACCCAATGAGAAGGAAAACTTCAAAATGATATATCCTTTTTCGTTTATTCCAGCATTATTTCCAACCGTGGGGTTGTTTGTTGAAGTAAACACATGAATATTTAAAATACTCTCCGTCGTTCGTAGTCATCAATTTATCACCATGTAGATTCAAGCTATAAAGAAGATAAAAATATGGCGGTTAACGACACGGTCACCACGTGACCATCCAACTTAAGCCACTAAACGAATCACAAAAAGAATATCCAGCATATATTTGTCTCATAATCCACGTTCAGATGAGGAATCTTCGACTCTTGACAGCATCGTTGTTTATATGCGTCTTAAAGAAATCAGTCTTAATACGTTTTAAACATTTTGGAGTCGATGAGAATATTTCCGTGACATCACGTCTCTTTAACTTCCCTGATATCTTTGCGGTCATTTTTTATTCTTCGATGTAAAACCCAGTCAGTTTTTCTCCGGTATCTTTTTGATTCATAGCTTTTTTTAAAATAGAAGAAACATAACCAAATCTGTTTCGATCGTATTTTTAACACAAAAAGTTGTTTTTCTAATCTAAATTTAAAAAAATATTTTAAAGTTTTTTTTTTATCATTACGTAGCCAATAAAATCTTGTTTTTTTTTTCTAATTTAATTTTTAAAAGTAAAAAAAAAAATTATTTACGTAGTCAATAAGAAAGTTTTTTTTTTCTCATTTAAATAAAAAAAAAATGAAAAGTTACGTAACCGATGAAAAAGATGTTGGTTTCTCTTATCCTTATTTGAATAAAAAAAAATTGTCGCCCTTAGTTTTCTTAAAAAATATAATCGAGTTATCTCCCTTCCATTTGCAGCATCAACTTATGTAGTGCTGCAAGAATCGTCTACAGACAGGTAATCTGCCTGAAAATGAGGTTTCATCATATGCACTATTTCCATCGATTGGAACTCTTCATTGGTACTTCATGTTATTATTAGCCACGTTAAACATGTTACTTCCTTTTTTATTGGCTGGTTCTTGCCATTTTGGCATTAGCTCTGTCGGCTAATACTGCGTATATTAAAGCCTTCGTTAAGCTCCATACTAGTTCTGTTTATTATCGGACTGCCAGAAAAAAAAACGTGACCCGTTGGATCAACCATTGAACTCGGATTAGATTGCTTGAATCAGAAAAATGTGATCTTGCAAAACCAGTTAAATATTAAAAAAAGACAAAATCCAAAATTAGTTTGTTTCTGATCGCTATACCCCCCTCTCCTTTTTCCTCAACAGCTACGGATTGTTACTACTTAAATTAGGGGTGGGGCGTAATGGGTGAAAATTTAAGATTCATGCGAGTAGTATTTTTTTGTGTTTATTTATACATAAATAACACTAAACAATCAAACATTTTGAAAATTTTGCAAAATTCAGAAGGTGCAGGCCACTAGTTTTTGGCTATTTTTACATTCATTGAAAACCCTTTCACAGCCTGAAAAATGGTCCTAACTTAAAGTACTAGATCAGATTTAACCATCTATATCCATTCATTAGCTTTTGAGGATGTTTAGAACCTGCAATGTCGCATGAAACCACTTTTTCACTCGAAAAAATGATGGATTTTGAGTCCCGTGGAGCCCTAACGGCTATTTTTGGGCCTGCACCTTCTGAATTTTGCAAAGTTTTCAAAATTGTTTGATTGTTTAGTAATATTTATGTATAAATGAACACAAAAAAAATACTACTCGCATGAATCTGAAATTTTCACCCATTTACGTCCACCCCTACTTATATGAAGTACTGTTGTCAAATTTGGTCTGGTGAATCTCTGTCCTATTTGAGGGGTATTCATAAGGTGCAGTAACGTATCTGTAATTTGATTGGCCCCACCATTTCTCTTCTCTTCTACACCACCCTCTCTCTCTCTCTCACACAACACAGACGTGATGTTGCTAGTTTCAGTCTTTTCTATAAGTACTATTATTGTATGTGTTCTTTCAGAATTTTCTGAGCTATTCCCTGTTTCCTTTGTTTCAGCTCGTTTGACTTGTTGGTCTAGTGGTCTCTATAAATTCGTTGTTTTGATGCCTATTGTAATACAGCTTCTTTCTAATAACTGCAGGTCCTGTGAAACTCTCTTCCTGTTGCCTGTTTCTATAGCCTTGATCTATTCGAGACTAAGGCCAATAGGCATCTCCTGTCTTTGCGATAAATCATCCTTCTGTTCTTGTTAGCTCCTTACATTAAGTGGCATCATGCCTTGTCTTGAGCGATTTCCATGAAAAATATGTATTCCCCTTTTTTATAATTTTTATAATAGACCTCTTCCGATCTGTTTATTCTTTCCTTTTGTTTATTAGCTTTGGCAGTTAATAAAACAGAGAGAGAGAGAGAGAGAGAGAGAGAGAGAGAGAGAGAGAGAGAGAGCAGAGAGAGAGACAGACAGACAGAGACGAGAGAGAGAGAACAGACAGACAGACAGGCAGTCAGTCATGACAGACACAGAGAGAGAGAGAGAGAGAGAGAGAGAGATACACACACACACATACAGAGAGACGAGGGGGCGAAAGTAACAGCGACTGACAGACAGACAGACAGACAGACAGGCAGTCAATCAGACAGACAGACAGACAGAGAGATAGATAGATAGATAGAGAGAGAGAGAGAGAGAGAAGAGAGAGATACACACACACATACAGAGAGACGAGGAGGCGAAAGTAACAGCGACTGTATTAAATAAGATCGGGGGGAGGGGGAGGATCAAACAACATACAGTAAGAAAAGGTGACAGTGATAGGTTGAAGTTAATAAATGATGGGTCACTCGATGACTTAATTGCGTGTAATTACAACAATAAATATCGAAGTGTTTTCAAACATAACTCAATCCTCAAACGGAAAAATATCTTAGAATTATGTTTTATGTGATTAAAATATACGAAGAAAAAACGTTAAGGGGATAAACTTTGATTAACTCAGCTTTAGTATAATAATAGATGATTGGCATTTGCGTGTAGGGAACGTACATGAAATAAAACTGTCTGTAAGTGTACAATGTCACAACTGTATATTTTTCTATCTTTTATCTTTTAACTGATTTAACATAAAAGAAATTTAAATAAATCTTGAAATAAATCGATTTGATAAAATTCTAAATAATTGAATATATTTTCCTTTCAATAAAATGTTGTCAATAAAATGCAGTCAATAAAATTTCAATGAAATGTTGTCAATAAAATTTCAATAAAATGCTGTCAATAACATTTCAATGAAATGTTGTCAATAAAATGCTGTGAATAAAATTTCAATGAAATGTTGTCAATAAAATGCTGTCAATAAAATTTCAGTTAAATGTTGTCAATAAATGCTGTGAATAAAATTTCAATGAAATGTTGTCAATAAAATGCTGTCAATAAAATTTCAATGAAATGTTGTCAATAAAATTTCAATAAAATGCTGTCAATAAAATTTCAATGAAATGTTGTCAATAAAATGCTGTGAATAACATTTCAATGAAATGTTGTCAATAAAATGCTGGTCAATAAAATTTCAGTGAAATGTTGTCAATAAAATGCTGTGAATAAAATTTCAATGAAATGTTGTCAATTAAATGTTGCTATTAAAGGCATTTTACAAAATGGTAACAAGTTCGTTTTCAAGTCCAATGTAAACAAATTCTTTTATAGTCGTCCTCTTAAATAATCATTACTGTGTTGTCTCACTGTCTACCTTATCCTCCAGTGGCGTTCGGGCCTTGGTAAGTGGTGAATCTTAAGTAAAAAAAAAAGTGAAGCATATGTGAACTAACTGCGATCACTACTATTTAATGTAAATAAAGATGGCAACTTTTGACTGATTTTCTGCAAAAACTTATGCAACTATTTTTACACATTATTAAAAAAAAAAATACATTATTTTGACCATTTTGGCGTTCATTTTCAGCACTCGGTGGGATGAGAGGGCAGCCAAAGGGTTAACCAGTATATGGTTTGTTCAAATAATTATTTATCCTAATTTTAGTGAATTTGGGAGTAACATTTACGAAGTGATTTTTAGATGTTAATGAAAATTTGCAATTTTTTTGTCCATTTGTGAAATATTTTCAGCCTTATCGGTAATTTACTTCAAGTAAAATGTCATTGAATCAGGTAAACGATTATTGATCACAAATTCTGGTAGATTCTGTGAACATTCTGGTAGATTTTGTGAACAAATTCTGGTAGATTCTGTGGACAATTAAATGCAAGAAATTTCTTATAATTGTCCAAAAAGTTAAAATTTTGCTAATAGAAGGCATTTTCAGTTACCATAGTGAACTATTGTCTTATGATCACGAGTTATTGAATTATGTAAAAATCATTTATCACAACTTTTATTGCTGTTGTTTTTGTTTTTTTTGCTGAGAAAAAACTAATGAGTTTTTAGATATTTGTGAAAAGATGCAATTTTGGGCCAATTTGGGGTGGTGGAGTATTTCAGTCTTTCAACGAGCCAAACCAGAGTTTGCTTTAGGTCACCGGTACTTTAATGTAAATAACCATTACGCCTAACTTTTTGTCGTAGATTTTTAACAGACATGTAATGGTAGATATGTTAGATATTTGACAAACAATTATCATTTTTTTTTTGCAATTCAAGGTCCTCTAGGGAAGAACCCAGAGTTTTCTTGGAAGATCTGGATCTGTCGATTTCTTTTCGTTCAATCGTCATTTAACTTTATACAACATTTTATTGAAATCAACTAATGAACCAAATTAGAGAAAATAATAATAAGAATGAAATAACGGAATAACGGAATAACGGACGGCGACAAAAAAATATTTTTGTTCAATTAATATCGCGGACCAAAAAACAAATTATAAAATTAAAAATATTGTAGCTAATTAAAAAAACAAAACACTAAGTGTCTCATCTACACGGGTCGTCTAGTAACTTATCAAACATTTATTTTAAATAACACCATTTGTTTTTACAAAAAAAAAAAAAACCAAAAGTTATTTCGGAATTTTTTAGATGAGGATTGATAATTTGTATTATTTGTATTATTCGAACTACTGTTTCTCATCTTGGGTGTTATTCTCGCATGTTTCGGTCGATGTAACCTCCGACCTTCTTCAGGTGTATCTTGTCGAAAACGTTAATCTTTCTGTCGAATTCGGGAATCTGTACGGAATTTCGAATACAATTCACGAATTACTTAAGGACTTTCTACCCGGTCATGACTGACGGAAAGAGATCAAGCTACCCCATGGATTAAATAGAGGGTTCTGTTCGAAATTCCGTACAGATTCCCGAATTCGACAAGATAAACCTGAAGAAGGTCGGGTGTTAACATCGGTCGAAACATTGTGAGAATAACACTCAAGATGAGAACAGTAGTTCGAAAAATACAAATAATATAACACAAAAGTTATTTGTTACTAAAAGGCACACCCGGCGTTGTCCGGAAATGAATGAGAACACCTGAACGTGGTAACATAGACCTCCCAGCCTTGAGCTCCATGTTATCATATTTATTCTTACATTTTAATTTTAATTTTTAAAATGTTCAAAGTTTGAATGATAAATGAAATAAAATAGAATGATGTAAAATATTGCAGTGAATGACTCTATGGGCCGGGAAGGAAATGAGGATATATACGGGCGTGCATGCATCTTAACTATAAGTGGAAATAAATGAAATATAGATTTGATGGAGTGGAATGGGTCACCAGCTAGCAAGTGCTAACTTAAACATGCATAGAGTTTTGTGAATGAAAATTCAAGAAAACCTTCATTAATAAAAAAAAAACTTATATAACTATAAGTTTACAAGAAGATAAAAGTCAGTTTTAGTGAAGAAATGTTCATTTAGTATGGTTATAAAACTCGTGTTCTTGTAAGGAAAATGTTCTGTGAATACGCAGACACGAAGGCTAAAGATGTGTAGATCTATATTTTGTTAGTGTGGAATGTGCGTGTGTGAGTAATATACGTATGTGAGTATTAGATAATGTGGCACTGTGTAAGTATGTGTAGGTTTACTTTGTTCTGCTAGTGCGAAAGGACGGGGCTTGTACGTAAGCTTTGAAGTGTTCCCTTATTTTTGCCTCTCTCCGGTCAAAGTGGGGGGGAGGGAAGCCAGTAGTTCTTAGGTCCTTTCTGAGATGCGTCTGATTTTGTTGACCTGCTCAATGTTTCATAAGTTTTGTTAATTTGACATAGGCTTACTAGATTTTAGTTTTAAACCAAGCGGGAACCATTTTCACAGGTTGAAAGAAAAAAAAAAGTTCGCATCTTCTTGGTAAAACTCACTTGCTTCTGGAAGTGAAGAGAAAATCGTATCGTAACAAACCGGAGAAAGTGAGATGGGTGGCTATTCAAACCATTCGCTTTTTGGAGTTCACTCGAATCGCATATCGATTCACCACAACTCAACGAAGAACCCCCCACCGCCACAATATTTATGTAAAAATAAAACGTAAAAAATTAAGAACGCAGTTGAATTCTTAATAAATTTATATTTGATCTATGTATAGGGGCTTTGTTTCGAGAAAGAGACACCCAAAATATTGTATACATTTAGCTGGATGTTTATACTTTTAGTTAAAAAAAAAAAAAATACCGGACACTCAATCTCCATTATAGTTTTCAAAGAATAATAATCATAAATATTTTCTTTTTTCAGTTTTAATTTACAGGTTAGGTTTACTGATAGATGGAACCTGTATTTGTTGTATTTTAGGTTCCGGCAAATTTTATCTTGTCAGGGCTATCGTAGCTGCGGCGGGCAACCCTCTGCGGTACGCTCAAACAGACAGGCATAATCAAACAAAAACAATAACAGAAAACGAAACAATTTCTGTCAGTAACAACTTCAAGTCTAAAGCGGCTCTAATCAGTTTATCTTGTTGGACTTTTTTTTTTAATAAAGGTATATATATATAATACCTTCACCTTCACCTATCCCGTAGTCTTACCGCCGCAGAGGAACCTCTCATTCTCCACTTCATGGGATCCTTTTAGTGTCGCTGAGCTTTAAGTTTATCCATTTCGAAATGTCGTCGTCCCATCTAAATCGCAGTATATATATACAGACTCGGGTGTCTGTAAATAGGTTGACGCGGGGTGCAGTGTTCAAATCACGCTGCTAAGAAAATGGCGTCACGTTCTAAAAATTGATATATTTTATCCTTCGTCATGAGATAAAAGTCGAAACGAGTTTTTATCGGGGAAGTCACCACTGCGATGTGATTCAATGAATGCCAGTTTTCTGTTATCTTGAACCGCAAACAAAGATTTATTTATAATAATTACGGGATTGTTGCTTGTCATATGATAAGAATTTTAAATGTTCGATATATAATTTGCCATCGGGGATAATATCGGCTTTTGCTATGTTTCGGTCATCCCTATATATATATATATATATATATATATATATATATATATATATATATATATATATATATATATATATATATATGTATATATATATGTATATATATATGTATATATATATGTATATATATATGTATGTATATATATATGTATGTATATATATATGTATGAATATATATATGTATATATATATGTATGTATATATATATATGTATGTATATATATATGTATGTATATATATATATGTATGTATATATATATATATGTATATATATATGTATATATATATATATGTATATATATATATATATGTATGTATATATATATATATGTATGTATATATATATATATGTATGTATATATATATATATATATATATGTATGTATATATATATATATATGTATATATATATGTATATATATATATGTATATATATATATATGTATATATATATATGTATATATATATATGTATATATATATATATGTATATATATATATGTATATATATATATATATGTATATATATATATGTATATATATATATATGTATATATATATATATATATATATGTATATATATATATGTATATATATATATGTATATATATATATATATATATATATATATATATATATATATATATATATATATATATATATAACTTCTTTGTAATATATCAGGAAAAATCTCAGCAGAGTGCTCGATTAATTAAGAATTGAAGTTAAAAATTAAGAGCGTAATATTTATTTATTTTGGTGCAGAAAAATTAGTACAACATTCGTACCGTCGGTTTCAAGCACGGAAAGACTTAGCCATTCGGCTCTCTTCAGTTTCTGTTGTCCTCAGAAGCTGAAGAAGTCTTTCCGTGCTTGAAACCGACGGTACGAATGTTGTACTAATTTTTCTGCACCAATATATATATATATATATATATATATATATATATATATATATATATATATATATTAGATAGATAGATATAATAGTATACTTCTATTGATATATAGTTAAGTATGTCTATATTCTTATATATCTGTATGTACATTATTTGATCCTAAACTAATTAACCAATCATTATGAATGTTGGAACATAGCTACAGGGCTTTAGCGATGGTAGTGTGATCTATATTTAATTTAATCTAGTTTTATGCTAAGTGGGTAAAAAGCGGGTGGAAGCCCTTCGTGAAAATTCAGATATCTCCGAATTTTGTAAAATTTTAACAATAGGTATACTCAATTAATATATATTCTCCAAATTTCAGTTTCTTTGGAATATTCTAAAGGGTTTTAGGGGCATAAAATGATCACAACTTCTCATCTGAAAATTCAAATAATATCAGATTTTTATCAAACTTTATCCATGGTGATCGAATATTACACCAATTAGTAAGAATCACTTATTTTAAATATCTTTTTATTACACATTAAGTTATCGATATTTTCTAGGATTAAAATCACGTAATCTATTTTGATAAAAATTGGAATAAGAATTCTAAAGATAAGGTTTTGTAAGATTTATATCTTTATTTTAAACTTTATAGATGGATAAAAGTGGTGCAAAACTATTATGTTCGAGGTATAATTTTTAACCGTCTTGGGATGCGTATTCTTCTCGTTCTTTTAGTTATTTATTTGTATATATTATATTATTTAATACATACATCTATTTTTTTTAGGTTAAATGTTTCAAGTTAGACTTTAATAGCAATGCATCTGCCAAATCGATATTTGATTCTGACTAGTAAGGGATTTTCAAAATTTATAACTGTCCAAGAAAAAGATAAAATTCCAATCGCTGTAATCGATTACACATTCTATCCAGCTTTACAATTCTTTCAGTAGCAGACAGAATTCGTAGAATCCAATGTCAGTCAACATAAAAAAGAGCGGCAAAACAATTCATAGATGTTTATTTTTTATTTTTATGAATATAATGTTATAATTTTGTATGCACGTCGAAGAAAATATTTTAATCTCATCTCTTAACTGCGGACCTGTTCATATATGCCATGTTGCTATATTATTTCTGAACGCGGAATAATACAATCTTAATCTCTTATTTCTTCATTTATAGTACACGGTCATTCTATAATGTATTCTACAATACATTGTAAGTCTTTCTATTTTATTTTAACTACTATTAATTATTTACAGTAGCTTATTTCCTAAAAGACCCCGTATTTAAAACTTCACACCGTTTCATTTAGAAAAACGTCGTAACATACTTATATGCCATCTTGCATTTTTCGTTCTTTTAATGCGAACTGATCCCTTAATAGACTTCACGAATGACCTATGCTGGAAATCTCATTTTTTTGATCAATCATAACTCAAAAACCAATGAACAAAATTAGTTAAAACTTTGCACAAAATTTTTATTTGATAGGTTCTATAAGTGTGTAGAATTTCAGCATCATTAGTCAAGACAACCCAGAGATCCAGAAAGTCCAATCATGAAATCATGTTATCTGTGTGTACATACGTACGTACGTATGTGCCAACCTGTATCTCATCAACTATGTGATTGATTCAGCTGATTTTTGGCAGAGATAGAGGTTCTAGGGTCTAGTTGATGGCATTTTAATTTCAGTTTACCATATACCTTAGTTTTCCAGAAAATTCGAAAAAATCTTAAAGATGACCATTCCATGAAAAATACCAGTATACTGAAATCATATGCCCTTAATAGGGTTAAGATGAAAATTCATATACACTAAATGTACAAAAGCAAGGAAATTCCCAAATTTTTACACTTTTATTGTCATTAAGGGTATGCGAGCACAACAGGGCTATGTATTTTACTGGTATGAATTTTTCTTCAGCGCACCTCACACACTTCATCCACTCATGCATAGATATTTATACTGTAGTGATGTGATAATGAAATGGTTTGGTTGATATATAGTCATACCCTTAATGACAATAAAAGTGTAAAAAATTGGGGATTTCCTTGCTTTTGTACATTTAGTGTATATGAATTTTCATCTTAACCCTATTAAGGGCATATGATTTCAGTATACTGGTATTTTTCATCGAATATATATATATATATATATATATATATATATATATATATATATATATATATATATATATATATATATATATATGTATATATATATATATTGAAAACCTGGACAACGCAAATTATTTATGTTTTTTAAAATAAATTATTTATTTACTTTAAAAGCTTGAGTACTTTCAGTGATATACAACCTTGTCAGAAGTATAAGCATATTTTTTCTCTTCTTATTTCCTTTAATCCTTCTTGATTGAGACATATTAATCGCAGTCAAGCTGAAATTCGTCTTGATGTTATTGACGATTGATGTTGATAAGCCGGTGTGTAGCA
>OY744535.1:47830460-47837960 GCA_963556195.1 Sepiola atlantica
CACGCCCTAAAAATATGTAAGTTAATGTATGCGGACGTTTTATTTTGTGTTATAATAATGAAACTTTAAAATAACCTATGCCGATCGAATTGTGATAGGGATTACGCGAAGGCGACATTCTCACTACTGGTAATAGGGGGAGTTCGTTAATCTATTCCGCTAATTGAAAGTTTACAGGAAATGTGAAGGAAGAATATTGGAATGTCGGAATGTCTTAAAAGGTATTCTGAATGGCCCGGCGAAATTTATAGAAATTTACTACAGACCAATAACATGCCCACCAACCATGTGGAAAATGCTAACAGTCCAACTGAGAGAACAGATCTACGACTCCCTTAATAGCCGAAAACTACTCATCGAGAACAGAAAGGGTGTCGAAACCGACAAGAAGGTCCCGTACCTTAGTATACATAGATTCAAAGATCCCGCACGAAGTAAAAAAAAAAACACACAGAAAAGAGAACCTAACAATGGCATGGATTGACTACAAGAAATCCTAAGCATGGATAATTGAATGCCTAAGTATGTACAAAATATCGGAGAAAATTATCAATCTTATAAAGAAAGCAACGGAAATATAGAGAGCAGAACTAACAGCTGAGTGACAACACATGACTGAGATAAGAATACAGAGGAGCATTTTAAGTGAGGCCCTCTATCACTGCTAATGTTCCTCATTGCAATAATGCCACTCAACAACTTGCATTAGAAATGTAATTCTAAATACAAGTTTACAGACACGGGGAGAAATAATAAATCACCTGATGTATATGGACGACTTGAAGCTATTTGTAAATAACAAAGAAGAACTAAAAAGGCTTATAAACACAACCAAAAGCTTCAGCCAGGATATTTCGAATAGAATTCGCATAGGAAAAGTGTACTAGAAATGAAAAGGAGGAAACTTGAGATAGCAGAAGGCATGGGACTACCCAACTAAGGGGGCATGAGCACTTTACAAAAATGATACCTATAAATATGTAGGAGTTTTGAAAGCAGACACCGCCAAATCAAAAGAAATGGAAGAGAATATTTGGAAAAGAATACCTAAGAAGTGCAAGAAAACTGTTAGAAACCTAATTATATAGCAGAAACGTAATGAATAAATTACTTGGGAAGTGTCTTTAGTAAGATATTCTGGGCCCTTCATAGGCTGGACAAAAGAAGAACTCAGCCATCTGGATCAGAAGACTAAGAAACTATTGACAATGCACACTGCACTACACTCGAATGGCAATGATGAAAACATCCAAAATATTAAGGAAAGTCCTTGAATTCGGAAACCAACTCACATAACATTGAACGTCTATCCGTAAAAAAGAGAGAAAAGGGAACACTAAATAGAAAAAATACATAACCAAGAACACAGAAAGACTGATCATCGCAGCAAGAGGAACCGCCAAAATGAATAATACGGGAAGCAATGAAACTGGAAACAGAAAGGCCAGAAGAGAAAAATAGGAAGAGAAGTAGCTGAATAACCGATTAATAAGACTGACCAGTGAAGAAACCTATGAAAACACTTGGACATGACTACGAAAATGACATCTAAACAGTGAAACGGAATCTCTGATTACAGCCGCACAAAACAACACAACCAGAACCAAATATATCAAAGCAAAAGAAGACATAACCCAGAAAAGCAGTAAATGTAAATTAGGTGGGGAAAGAGACAAAAAGGTAAACCACATAATAAGTGAATGCAGCAAACTAGACACGACTGCATGAGAAAGGCGGTCTACTAGCAGATATACAGGCATCTGCACTTTTTTTACATGCAGACAAATGGCACAAGTACTAACCGAAGTATTGGAAAACAAAAATCACACAATCCCATGGGACATGGAGGTACAAATAGAGAAATGCATCTAAGCTAGGAGACCAGATGTGATAATAGTCAGCTAAAAAGAAAACCCCCGGCCAAATCTTAGATTTCGTCATCCCAGCATATCACAGAGTGAAGAGGCAAAGAAGCAAAGAAAAAACAAATACATGGAACTTTCCAGAGAACTGAAAGGAATATGGAACATGAAGAAAATCACTACAATACCAATAATTGTCGGAGCACTAGGAACAGTCTCGAAAAAAAAAACAGTTGGAAAAAGAGGAGGCAGATAAACTAAAGAAATACACAAAGCTTGCCAGAGAACGGAAAGGAATATGGAACATGAAGAAAATCACTATAATACAAATAATTTTGGGGGCATAAAAAACAGTCTGAAAAGAAAACGTGGAAAAAGACTAGGAGAAATTGGAATCAAAGGGAAGAGTAAGACCATACAACGAATGGCAATGATGAAAACATCCAAAATATTAAGGAAAGTCCTTGAATTCGGAAACCAACTCACATAACAGCAGAACACTTACCAGCCAGAGATAAATTAGAAGAATGGAAATACGGTGGCACTAGACTTGGAGGATACCACGCAAAATTGTCATGAAAGGTCATGGAGGATGGAAAGACCGACAAAGAGAGCATTAACCAGACGTCTACTAGAACGATGCAAAAGTACTGGAACCTTGGGGAGGCTTGTTGTCACTGAAATTCAAGAGAAGACTAACGGTCGTTGCTAGGTAGAAATCAACGGTAAATGACTGTTGTGATGACGCAAAAAATTGCAAAAGAGTTGGAGAGCGGTGGAAATCTGAGGAGACTTGTTGTCACTCGGACCCTAAAGGGAACAACAGCACTGGTTATTGTAAGTAAGCAATCATTGATAATAGGTTGTGTGAAAACTCATAGTTAGTAAAAAAAAAAAAAAAAAAAAAAAAAATAATAATAATAATAATAATAATAATAATAATAATCAACAACAACAACAACAACAACAACAACCAAAGACAAGAGAGCTGGCTTAACCATTGATATAGCCTGCCTCTTCCATACCAGAGTGCAGGAGAAAGAACACGAAAATAAAATATCAAGATCTTAAATGGGAATTAGTTAGACTATGGAAATGTAAAGAAGTAAAGGTGATTCCCGTTGTAACTGGAACGCTTGGAACCATAACGAAAAGCCACCATAAATGGCTTAAACAGATTGACAAGACAATTTTTTTCTCCAATTTTGCAAAAAGACCGCCTGTTGGGAACAGCGAAAGTGTTAAGGTACAGCTGGAATGTCTAAGGTCAAGGGAATGGACTTGATGTTCGAAAAAGAAAACTCTAACTAAAAATGTGAGACTACTATGAAATGATAATAATAATAATAATAATAATAATAATAATAATAATAATAATAATAATAATAATAATAATAATAATAATAATAATAAAAATGATAATAATGATAATAATAATAATAATAATAATAATAATAATAATAATAATAATAATAAAGAAGAAAAAGAATTAAATTTAAAATTGAACCCATCTAAATTTATTGACCAGAGTATTACCGCCGCCCCCACCAAACAAAATTCATCAGCAACACCAATTTCAGACAATTAATTTCACCAGTAATAAATGGCGATCCAGAAAATGAATACCACATATTTCTCGAATGAATTTAAAGCAAGAGAAGAATTATAATAACAATCGAACAAAAGTTATTGATAATATTATTATCACTTAGTCTCTGTTAATTTTGAGTTGTTATGTTGTATCAGTTTAAAATAAATATTTTTAATCGCCTTCATTTAAAATTAAGCCCTCCAAAGAAACTAACGTTCTAAGTAATACCCCAAATACTAAATAACTATAACGTATCCAATGATAACAGCAGAAACAACAACGTCAACAGCGAAGGCAGAAGTAATAGAAACACCACTAACAATAACACTTACCTATGCAAGTGCAGAATCAGGGCCAATTTCCCCCTGATGAATAAATGCTTGACAAATAATATTGTATACAAACCCACCGCCTGCACCAACATCAGCAATGAACAAGCCGCGCGTGCGTGGTCCCCCCTCTGTATGTGACTCGATGTGGCGAGTGTAAAATGCAATAAATTTGGGCAATTTGATGCATTTTTGACCCTCCTTTGAGGCCCTGGGGGCGCGAACCAGAATTTTTCTGAGGTCAAGGATACTCATTTTATATTCAGAACAATTGCCTCTACATTTTGGCCAAGTTTCAGAAAAATTGAATGGATGGATCAAACGTTATGGGAGAAAAGGGTCATTTTTGCCATTTTGGGGGCTTTTGACCCCCTGGGGGAGCGAACCAGATTTTTTTCAAGGTCAGCGATACTTATTTTCTATTAGGAACAATTGCCTCCACATTTTGGCAAAATTTAAAAGAAATTGAATGGATGGATGAAAAGTTATTGGGCAAAGAATGTCATTTTTTTGCCATTTCGGGGAATTTTGACCCCCTGGGGGGCTAACCAGGTTTTTTCAAAAATCGGAGAATGTCACTTTCTAACCTGACCAAAGTTACAACTTCATGCAAGATTTCAGAGAAATTCAATGGATGGTTGCGGAGAAAAAGACGGACGGACGGACGGACGGACGGACGGACGGACGGACGGACGGACGGACATGCCTCAAAACATAAGTCCCCCGATTTTATAAATCGGGGGACCAAAAAAGTTGTACATATGTGCTATGGAAAACACATTTAAATTATCCTAAAAATGCAGAATGCAAAAACAGTAAATCTATGTAAGTATGGCAACAGAAAGTAGAAATAACCACACGTACATAAAATGAGAGATCACTAATATAGCATGTGCCTGCAGCATAAAACAGCAGAAAATGTAAGTTGTGTCTAGAAGAAAAATACCAAATTATAAGCTAAAAGTAAACATTTACTAAACTGAAAACAGTAATTCAAACGAAAACATATTTATTTTAATAAATACCTCATCTGCCACCTGATCCCCGATTGAATTTTAAAACTATGAGTAAAAAACCATTGCCAGACAAATAAAACACATAGAATCGTCAAGACACATACACACGCAGATTAAGAAATAAAATGAATGAATTAATTAAAATAAATGAGAATAAAAGAATAAAAAACAATTGTCCAGACAATGAAGTGATAATAGAAATGGATAAATAATTATAGAATTATAAAGTAATGAAATCAACAAATGAATAAAATTAAAATGAATTAAAAAATAAAGGTAATTGTAGAATAAAAACATTGTCCGAACGATTAACAATTAATGTTGAATTAAACAGGAAATAATTGCACATTAGTGGACAAACATTTACCAAATATTTAATATATAAAAACAAAAGTAATTAATTAAAACGTTTTTATGCAGTAAAAATAGCAACTAACCAATTAAAGGGAAATAATCTAACCAAAACTTCAAAACATAATAAAGCACGGGTTTTAATAAATTAATTAAAAGTGTAAATGTACATTTTTTTAATTAAACAAAGAATAACAAATAAAAATACAAAACAATATGAGCAAAAAAGAGGGACATTTTTTAAAGATTTAGATGACGGAATATTTCCTGTGCACTGCAGTAAATTTCTGCAGAATTTTTATTCGTAACCGGAAGTAAAAAAAGCATCAAAATGAATTTGATTTGGTTCGTTCGATGATTAACAATTTATAAAATTCTTTAATGCTCCAACATTTTTTATCCCCCATTTTTTTTAATTGCCTAATTTTTAATTGTTATTTTTTTTGTAATGTTGTTTAACATTTCTTGATATCTAAAAAAAACAAACTTTGTAATAATTTTAAAGAGTTCTAATATTTTTATTTGTTTTATTTTAATACTGTAATATCTATTTTTAATTCTCTGGATAATTATTTTAGTTACTCCTTAATATACTTTAGGCTATTGCATTTCTTGGTTGGAATGATCTTTTCTCTCTTTGTTTGTCATTAATATATTCTTATCTCTACACACAGACTTGTATACTATGTGTTCATATGTGCCCATTAGGTTTGCACGTGCATGTATCCGTGTGCGTGTGTTGCTGAAGTAACAAGGCCAGGCACTGGGTGTCTTTGAGGCGTCCCAGCGCTAGTACCTCTGCGCCTGACTAACAGACAGAGACGGAGTGCGAAGACCGCGCGATAGGCAGAGCTCATCTACTCTTTCAATGGATTGTGCTCCAATGAATTTGCTGCTCTGGTGCCCCCTCGACGTAAATACACCAGACCAACCCGACAATCAGCTAAATCCCATCCATTCACTGTGGAGTTCCCCAAGAACCCTGTACTCCAATAGCTTCTTTCCTAGCGCTGCCGGCCTCTTGAACTTCCTCCCTGCTCCCTGTTTCCCCGACTGTACCGACATAAGTAACTTAAAACTAATGTAAACAGACATCTTGCTGCACAGCTCCTAACTTAGGATGACCCCCAAAACTTACACTCTAATTCTCAGTTGCCCCGTTACGTGTACAGTGGCGACCTGCCTTGTTTGGGGTGAACTATGTAAAACAAAAAAAAACTTGCCGAATAAGTGAATAGGGTGATAAAAAAGACATAAATGTTGTTACTAGACATCTTTCATTATGCTTAGGTCAATAGTAATACTTCTTTCTTTCCGGCCTTTAAATTTACTCACTTGTTCTTTTTAGAATATAGATGCGATACGCTTTTGGGGAGTGGGTTTAACCCTTAGCCTTTTAGCCTCTACAATTTTAAATATGTCTGCTTTCCTACGCGTATCCATTTTCTTTTTTCTACAATATTTTGGGTTTTTTGTTGCTTCTCTTTTTTTGTGTTGGGGGTGATTAGAAAATGGAAGCAAGCAAATCCCGTGTTTGCTTTCGGGTGATCGGTTCCCCGATAATTTGTAATGAAATTGAAAATAGAAAAATGGTATCTTTTAATTCCAGACCAGGGTTTTTTAACCCACCTAATGAACTGGTATTGTCCTGGCCTTTGGGTCTGGATTTACGCCGGTCTATTGGGGGTTGTCTGGTCCTGTGCAGTTCTAGGAGGTGCCCCCTCCCAGGCTTTGCCTCCCCTCTTTGGGGAGGAGTAAGTTTATTGCTTACTGCCTGAGGCGCCCTACCGGGAATGCCGACGGGGCTGCCCAGGCAATTTTTGAATGGTCAGAGTGCTCACCTCGAGCCCTGGCTAATCTAATCCCACTTTCCCGACCTTGTGTCACATTTTACCTTGTGGGAGGTAGATAAATAGTAATTCCAGACCTGAATGAAGCTGGATAAGGCTTAAATAAAATTATCTTGTATATATTGAGTTTTGTTATGTATTAACACACATACACATGCACACATAAACACACACATACACCCCTATATATATATATATATATATATATATATATATATATATATATATATATATATATATATATATATATATATATATATATATAATTAAGTCAGTTGGATTCTCGAAGTTTGACAGAGATAGGGTTGAATTTTACAAATCTATATTTGATTCTGACTAGCGATTCTACTTTTTTATACTTGTACCATGCAAATTACACTAAAAATGTAATTCGCTTAAGTTCTTTAAAGAAAATACTTATTTCGACAAGAAATATATTTTTAATGAAAGAATTTTTCGTTTATGACCTGAACAGCACACGCCGCATGAAAATTAATAAAA
>OY744535.1:47842960-47902960 GCA_963556195.1 Sepiola atlantica
ATTTCTTTCGGTTACTTGTAGTGTCGCAAATTTATATGCAAACAAAAAAAAGAACATATATAGCAATATAATGTATTTTACTGTTAGTCGTGGGTATGCCAGCACAACAGATACGGTGCATGGCTACTGTAACGATTCAGGTTTCGAATCTCGGCATGGATGTCTAGCCAAGCCACGCCGATGAGTTGCAGACGACAAAACAGCTTTATATATATATATATATATATATATATATATATATATATATATATATATATATATATATATATATATATATATATATTATCGATGTAATTGACCTTTCATTTCTTACTTTTTTCCTTTCCGTCTTATCGTAGTACCCAACCATTAGCTAGGTCACTCCGTGCAATCCCTGCATTCATGTCTAGACACAACAACTGAGTTTCAGAATGCGACAATAACAAATGGACGCCCCCTTATAAGTGTGCGATGCAAGGGGAGTCTATAGTGAAGCAAAGGTTACGCAATGTACAACCGCACTTGAACCGGCATTGCTTAAGGCCAGTGTTGAGAAGTCCAGGACGACTGGAAACAATGTCATGATAATGGGAGAAAAACTGGTATTATTTCGGAGTTTTCCTTCTAGACTCGTTGCACAACCAAGGCTTTAGAGTCTAGTTTACCCTACTGTTTAATCTATAGCTGGAGGGAGGATGTATGGATTCATACCTTTTCCAAAGGTATTAGTGAAAGTGATGCAGAATCCCCTGAAAGAACTCGAACTTGGCAAGTCGAGTCCACAGTCTGCGGATGCAACCACGATACCACGTCATTTCCATAATAACAAAAGATTGGTAAGGTTATTAAAAAAAATAAGGTGAAAGTTACAGTAGAACGACTCCTTTAAAAATGTTTGCCTTATTGTTCAATAAAATCTACACATGTTTTCCCATCGAAAACCAATCTTTTGTATTCCTTCTACATAGAAATCTTCGGACTGGCTTTTTAGCCATGTGCTCATCGCGGTGCCTTCAGTTCATTTTAAGAACATAACAACCACTAACCTTAAACAAGGAAAGGTCATCATAAGAATTGTAATTTTAATTTATTCACCTCTTAGTAAGATATAGATGGCGGAGTTTGTCCGCTCTCATAAAACATGTACTCTGCTCTCCACACATTACACCGGGGTATTTTATTTAGTACGATGAATACTAATTTCGCTTCACCGCTTGCTAACACTACGAATGTCACTGCCGTTACACTCTTTCACTTTTATCACATTACAGCATACTACTTATGAATTGTTTCAAATGTTTCATGACTAATTGTTTACCAATTGTTTATTAGTCGTATTCTTTTCCATTATTTAACTTCATAATAATTTACGACACACATCATATACTTTATATACGATATTAAGTAAAAAGCATTTGTGCTATTGTTAAAGAAAGGTTCTTCCATAAATGTTATTATATTTGTGTGTCATAGCAGGACTTTTGATGTGCCACAATAAAACAAGGCATTACAATTAAACTCTAGTTTTCTTTTAGATAAAAATTGTTACGACTATTTATTCGTTGTGTAACTACATTTTAATAATAACTTCAATTAATGTCGGTGCTTACATTACGCCAGACTATTTCTACGTGGTGTTTATACATTAAACTTTCTTCGCTAATTACTTATTTAAGCTATTTACGGAATATCATAAATGCCCAAATCGTTTCGATATAACTTCAATACACAAATCCATGATATGCCAATTACAAACGAATACAATATTTTATACTGACAGACTAATGAACGCTAATATTTTTCGATATGATTTTCTTAACAAACTCTTCCGAGTCTAAAGTTTTTTCTACCATTTATTACATATTTACACCTCGATTTTCTTCCCTAATGATCTACCTTAACTATTTACGGAATATCATAACTGTCAAATCGTTTCGATGTAGCGACAATAAACAAATACATGATTACGCTAATTAAAAGGTCAACTTGTTTGATTTTCATGTTTTGTTTTAATTATATATTTACACATAAAAACATTAGGGTTTCATTCCATTTGAGGATGATTTTTTTTTCTTTTTCAATCTATGAGGATTATCGTAGTTCTGTCGTATGATAACGAAATAAAAATAACGAGAACTAATGAGATAGCCCGAGAGTAACTAGCTCAAACCAGCGATTGCTAAATTACTCTGTTCACCATTTATCGTTTGTTTAGTAAACCTTCTTTTCTATCCTCTATTCTTAATTGTTGGAATTTTCCAAATTTATTTTCTCTGTAAACTCTGAAATTCTCGAGTTACAAAAAGACCACAGTAGAAATGTTATCTCTTTTCAAAAGATCGTTGTATGTCTACAACTTATGACATAGGGATCTCAGCTTTCTTAAATTTGGATATACATATATTATTATACTAAATGTCAGTTAATCAACGTTTGTTTGCATAAGGCTTTGTTTCACATACTTAATGACAAAAATTACATGTTAAAATATACTATAGTTCTTGGATTGATTCATGTTTGAAAAGATTTGTTTTAATTGTTCTAATTAACCGTAATTTATAATTAACTGAACACATCACCCATCTCTCCCCCTCTCTCTCTCTCTCTCTAAGCTATCCATGTATTTCTCTCGCCCTCTCTCGCTTTATGTTGATTCAACCACTGCCTAATATTTTAATGTCTCTGTGGGCATTTAGAGAAAGCGCGACTTTTTTTTAAGCGTCGTGATTTAGTTTACATACCAGTGTCTGTAAACACCACACACACGTGTTTAGATAAGACGGCAAAATAATAAGTTTCTTTACACGTATATAAGAATAATAAAGAATAATAGTGTTTCTATACTACTACTACTACTACTACTACTACTACTACTACTACTACTACTACTACTACTAACATTATTATTATTAATAATAATAATAATAATAATAATAATAATAATAATAATAATAATAATAATAACCCCAACTGGAAAAGTGCGAAGTGCTGGGACCTTGGGGAGGCTTATTGCCACCCAAATCCCAGAGAAGACCAATGGTCCTTACCAGCGAGAAATCAATGGTAAGAGGCTTTTGCGATACCGCAATGTTATTTGCGGTTATTATCGAAAAGAAGTGAAGAATACTGGAAACCTGTTGAGGCTTGTTGTCACTCAGACTCAAAGAAATGCCACTGGTTATTGTCGGTGAGCAATCACTAACGATGGTCTGTGTGAGAACTCCGAGTGAGTAAAAAAAAAAAAAATAATAATAATAATAATAATAATAATAATAATAATAATAATAATAACAAGAAAAAGAGAAGAAGTAAAAAAGAAGAATATAAAAGTAAACACTTATTATTTTAGGGTTAGGGTTATTATTTTAGTCATGGAAGAATGATCACTTAGATTTGTCACAGTTTATGACTTCATTAGATTTGTCACAGTTTATGAATATCTTAGATTTGTCACAGTTTATGAATGTTTTAGATTTGTCAGTTTATGAATGTCTTAGATTTGTCACAGTTTATGAATGTCTTAGATTTGTCACAGTTTATGAATGTCTTAGATTTGTCACAGTTTATGAATGTCTTCGATTTGTACAGTTTAGGAATATTTTAGATTTGTCACAGTTTATGAATGTTTTAGATTTGTACCAGTTTATGAATGTTTTAAATTTGGCACAGTTTATGACTGTCTTAGATTTGTCACAGTTTATGAATGTCTTAGATTTGTAAGAGTTTATGAATGTTTTAGATTTGTACCAGTTTATGAATGTCTTAGATTTGTCACAGTTTATGAATGTTTTAGATTTGTACCAGTTTATGAATGTTTTAGATTTGTCACAGTTTATGAATGTCTTAGATTTGTCACAGTTTATGAATGTCTTAGATTTGTCACAGTTTATGAATGTCTTAGATTTGTCACAGTTTATGAATGTCTTAGATTTGTCACAGTTTATGAATGTTTTCGATTTGTACAGTTTATGGATGTTTTAGATTTGTCACAGTTTATGAATGTCTTAGATTTGTCACAGTTTATGAATGTCTTAGATTTGTCACAGTTTATGAATGTCTTAGATTTGTCACAGTTTATGAATGTCTTCGATTTGTACAGTTTAGGAATGTTTTAGATTTGTCACAGTTTATGAATGTTTTAGATTTGTACAAGTTTATGAATGTTTTAAATTTGGCACAGTTTATGACTGTCTTAGATTTGTCACAGTTTATGAATGTCTTAGATTTGTAAGAGTTTATGAATGTTTTAGATTTGTATCAGTTTATGAATGTTTTAGATTTGTCACATTTTATGAATGTCTTAGATTTGTCACAATTTATGAATGTTTTAGATTTGTACCAGTTTATGAATGTCTTAGATTTGTACCAGTTTATGAATGTTTTAGATTTGTACCAGTTTATGAATGTCTTAGATTTCTCACAGTTTATGAATGTTTTAGATTTGTCACAGTTTATGAATGTCTTAGATTTGTCACAGTTTATGAATGTTTTAGATTTGTACCAGTTTATGAATGTCTTTGATTTCTCACAGTTTATGAATGTCTTAGATTTGTCACAGTTTATGAATGTTTTAGATTTGTCACAGTTTATGAATGTTTTAGATTTGTCACAGTTTATGAATGTTTTAGATTTGGCACAGTTTATGAATATCTTAGATTTGGCACAGTTTATGAATGTTTTAGATATGTCACAGTTCATGAATGTTTTAGATTTGTACCAGTTTATGAATGTTTTAGATTTGTCACAGTTTATGAATGTCTTAGATTTGTCACAGTTTATGAATGTTTTAGATTTGTACCAGTTTATGAATGTTTTAGATATGTCACAGTTAATGAATGTCTTAGATTTGTCACAGTTTATGAATGTTTTAGATTTGTCACAGTTTATGAATGTTTTAGATTTGTCACAGTTTATGAATGTTTTAGATTTGTACCAGTTTATGAATGTTTTAGATTTGTAAGAGTTTATGAATGTTTTAGATTTGTACCAGTTTATGAATGTTTTAGATTTGTCACAGTTTATGAATGTCTTAGATTTCTCACAGTTTATGAATGTTTTAGATTTGGCACAGTTTATGAATGTTTTAGATTTGGCACAGTTTATGAATATCTTAGTTTTTTCGCAGTTTATGAATGTTTTAGATTTGGCACAGTTTATGAATGTTTTAGATTTGTCACAGTTTATGAATATCTTAGATTTGGCACAGTTTATGAATGTTTTAGATTTGTCACAGTTTATGAATGTTTTAGATTTGGCACAGTTCATGAATGTTTTAGATTTGTCACAGTTTATGAAGGTCTTAGATTTGTCACAGTTTATGAATGTTTTAGATTTGTACCAGTTTATGAATGTTTTAGATATATCACAGTTTATGAATGTCTTAGATTTGTCACAGTTTATGACTGTCTTAGATTTGTCACAGTTTATGAATGTTTTAGATTTCTCACAGTTTATGAATGTTTTAGATATGTCACAGTTTATGAATGTTTTAGATTTTCGCACAGTTTATGAATGTTTTAGATTTGTCACAGTTTATGAATGTTTTAGATTTGTCACAGTTTATGAATGTTTTAGATTTGTACCAGTTTATGAATGTTTTAGATTTGTCACAGTTTATGAATGTCTTAGATTTGGCACAGTTTATGAATGTTTTAGATTTGTCACAGTTTATGAATGTTTTAGATTTGGCACAGTTCATGAATGTTTTAGATTTGTCACAGTTTATGAAGGTCTTAGATTTGTCACAGTTTATGAATGTTTTAGATTTGTACCAGTTTATGAATGTTTTAGATATTTCACAGTTTATGAATGTCTTAGATTTGTCACAGTTTATGACTGTCTTAGATTTGTCACAGTTTATGAATGTTTTAGATTTGTCACAGTTTATGAATGTTTTAGATATGTCACAGTTTATGAATGTTTTAGATTTTCGCACAGTTTATGAATGTTTTAGATTTGTCACAGTTTATGAATGTTTTAGATTTGTCACAGTTTATGAATGTTTTAGATTTGTACCAGTTTATGAATGTTTTAGATTTGTCACAGTTTATGAATGTCTTAGATTTGTCACAGTTTATGAATTTCTGAATAAAATCAAAATAAAATAAACAGTGCTAGTGTTTGTGAGCCAACGGATCACAGCTATGTTTAGTTTTTTCTATAACAGTAATGTCTGACTCGTTTACTGAAATAATTGGCCTTTGTTTTTCTGTTGCATCTTCACTTTAAAGCAATATGCTTATATATTTCGAATAATACTAAGATTAATTCGACCAGAAAGAAGTATTAGCATTTAAAAACAAAAACATAAGTTAGTTATTAGACTGAATACTTTCGCTTGATAACATTAAGGTAGGCAAAAGTATTATCTTTCCTACATCTCTATATTATATGAAGTATTCACGAAGTAATGCCATGTAAACGTGAATAACTCAAAAACTATTTATCTGATCGGGATGAAAATTTTGCATGGTGGTACTGTTATCAAATTTGAATGAAAACATAACCTCCGCTTTGCGGGAGATAAAAAAATAATGAGAACTATAAAGTGGATCATAAGATCTGAAGATTGTAGGAAACCTAGTAAACTCAAGGCAAAACAGTGAGTGTTGGCAGATTTGCACCCTTCGCCTGGGGTAAATGAGTTCTTGAACTATCCTAAAATGTAGTACAAGTCGATATTATATGGAAAGCTTTAACTATTTTCATTGTCTTCAGTTTAATGAAGAAGTCATACACAAAGTTCATTTTTTCGTCGAACTGAAACTCGGCTGATAATCTTATCATGGACTTTCATTCCACAAATCGCACAAAGAAACAAATGATGTGTTCAAGTTCACGTTTTATCTCGTATTATCTCGTGTTATCTCGTATTATCTTGTCGCACGAAAATGTTGCAGACCAAATTCGATCTTTCAAAATAGACAACAACAACAACAATAACAACAGCAATAATAATAATAATAATAATAATAATAATAATAATAATAATAATAATAATAATAATAATAATAATAATAATAATAATAATATTATCACTAATAAAATACTCTGTACCATTCATAAGGAAGAACTCAGGCACCTTGACCAGAAGACTTGAAAATTAATAACCAGGCACAACGCACTATAACAAAAAGACGATACGGACAAACTTTACGTGAAAAGAAGCGAAGGAGGAAGAGGACTGGTAAGTAGAGAAGACTGTTTGGAAGACACAAAAAAAGCTGGAGAAATACATAATCCAGAACACGGAAAAACTGATCAGCGCAGCAAGAAACACCGTCCTAGTGAACAAATCGGGAAGCATCGAAACCAGAAACAAAAAGTCAAGAAAAGAGAAGTGTGAAGAAAAACAGCTACATGCACGTTTCATAAGAATGACCAGATAAGAGACCAACTAACATTCATGGGCATGGCTAAGAAAAGGATATCTGAACAAAGAAACGGAATCTCTACTGACAGATGCACAGAACAATGCGATTAAATCTAAAATAGATAAAACCGAAGAAAACAGTAAATGCAGATTGTGTGGACGCAGAGACAAAACAATAAACCACATAATACGCGAATCCTGCAAACTAGCCCAAAAAGAATGCAAGAACAGACACGATTGCGTGGGGAAATCAGTACATTGGAAACTATGCAAACGACTGCATTTCGAACACGTAGACAAATTGTACAAACATAAACCAGAGGCAGTACTGGAAAACGAAAGTCACAAAATCCTCTGGGGCATGGATGTGTAAACAGATAAACTTATACAAGCAAGCAGACTGGATGGCATAATAGTCAACAAGAAGGAGAAATACTGCCAAATCGTAAATTTTGCTGTTCCAGCAGACCAAAGAAAACGGAAAAATAAAGCAAATACACGGAACTTGCCAGATAATTGAAACGAATATGGAGCATGAATAAAGTCAATGCCAATAATCGTAGGAGCACTAGGAACAATCCCACAAAATCTGGAAAAAAGACTGGGAGAAATTGGAATCAAAGGGATCACTGAGACCATACAATGGACGACAATGATGAAAACAGCTACTATCTTAAGGAAAATCCTCGAATGCAGAAACCAAGCCGCATAAGCTACGAACGTTAACCAGTCACATGGAAATTACAATAGAAAGAAAACAAAACTACAGGAAGAACACCACTACATGAACCCAAAGAACAGAAACGGCAATAAATTTCATAAAATGCCCCCCCCCCAAAAAAAATAAAGTGATGGCACCAACCTCGGCTGATACCACACAAAATAATCTTGAATGGCCAAGGAAGAATGTGAAGACCGAAGACAGAAAGCACTAACCAGACCTCCACTGGGAGAGTACGGAGAGTACTGGGACCTTGGGGAGGCTCATTGTCACCCAAATACGAGAAGAGATCAATGGTTGTTACCAGCGAGAAATCAATGGTAAGCGACTGTAGCGATACCGCAAAGTTATTGGCAATAGTTATCGAAAAGAGTTGGACAGTACTGGAAATCTAGAGAGGCTTCTTGTCACTCAGACCCTATGGAACACCACCGGTTATTATCAGTAAGCACTCACCGACGATGACTTGTGTGAGAACTCCTAGTGAGTACAAAAAAAAAAAAAAAAAAAAATAATAATAATAATAATAATAATAATAATAATAATAATAATAATAATAATAATAACAATAACAACAACAACAACAACAACAACAACTAGTTTTACGTACCAGAGTACCGGGAGTCGTTACTTTAATTTTATTGCGCTTTTAGTAAACTATGCATTTGTGATTTATTTTTGTTGTTTTTTTTTTTTTAATAATTTGAAAAAAAAAGTTGTAGGATTATATTTAATTGTTTAAATCGGATTTAAAAAGCCACATTTAATCATTGCGAAACTGTTTGGTCATTAAATTATTTATTTAACCGAATTCTTGGATGTAAGTAAAATCAAAAACTTTCAATCTTTTAATACATCGACTTCTTCAATTAAAACTGATATAGGCACATCACACCCAACCAGAATCATCAAGGGTGTAAATTAATGTGATGTCCTTTCAACGTTTCTATTCTTCATCATTATGGCATTAGTTATTTTGAAAAGAGAACAATAATGCAGCTCTGGTTTTTCAATTGGTGGCCATCTTTTTTTCTAATCTTAGCTATGCGGATGACATGGCTGCACATGGTAACTTCAACATCGATTTGAAGTTTTTTCTGGATAATCTTGTGAAGTACTCGAAAAAAGTTGGTCTTTCTTCTATTTATCTTCCTCCCACAAGGTAGGATGTGACACAAGGTCGGGAAAGTGGGATTTGAAAAGCCAGCGCCCGAGAAGGTGAGTAGTCTGGCCTACAAAAAATGCCTGGGCAGCCCCGTCGGCATTTCCCGGTAGGAGCGCCTCAGGCAGTAAGCAATAAACTTACTCCTCCCCAAAGAGGGGAGGCAAAGCCTGGGAGGGTGCATCCCCCTAGAACTGCACAGGACAAACCCACAGACCGGCGTCATGAAGACCCGAAGGCCAAGACGGTACCGGTGTAGTATCCATCGGAACAGATACTACACTTTGATCTTGGCCAAAATGTCAAGTTGGTGTTTCTATTAACACACACAAGACTAAATGCATGACTACTGATACAAACGCAAACTCTTCTTAACATCAACATCAACGGCCAACAAATCAAATAAGTTACAAAGTTTTTTTACCTTGAACACAATCTGTGTTCATCTAACGACGGGCAAAGAGCTGTAAATCACAGAATCGGTTTAGGTTGAGCCGCTCTTGCAAGAAACAAAACCGCATACCATACAAAATCGAAGCGAACATCTATAGCACATGGTTCTTTCTTGTAGTCTCATATGGACTTGAATGTGTCAACTGGACTGTAAAAATACGTCAGAAAATAGAAACTTTCCAAAGCCACATCATACGCTTTATAACTGATCATAAGCTATCTGATCACATCAGTATGTTTATATTGGTTTGAAAAGAAGTTATCACATGAAAAACGTTTCATGGGGGTAATATAAAGTAGTATAAATGTGTTGTGGGCTGATCCGGATTCACCCATAGTGAGAGGATGGATTCGTCAAGTCACTATGAAGTCGACATTTTTCCTCTTACCAAAAAGAACCGCTTAGCACGTCTGCCTAGACCCGGTAATGGCATCAACTTATTGTAATTTAGTATTCTTAATTCCTATTCCGTTCAATTCCTGTCTTTATTTATTATTATTCTTACGATATAACAAAATGATGTTGCAAATGATGTTGCAAAATGATGTTGCAAAATGATGTTGCAAATGTGCAACAAATTGCATAAAATGTTACATGTATAAAAATACACTACAATATATGCATCTAAATAATCATAATACACTAGAGAATCATGAAATAATTTTTACTCATCATTATAATGACCAGATTAAAAAATTTAGGCTCTTGAATTAGGCAGATGACACACCGATGAGACTTGCTCGTGACATTGAAGATACTGATTACCTATTTAGCAGGTGTGCTGATGCAACATCGTACTAATACCTCCTCACACTTGCCAACAGGTTCGTTGCAGATGTGAAACAAGTTGCAGTTTGACACATTTTCGTTGAATATTATATTAAATATGCATTTTGTTGGAATGTGTTTTATTTTAAACAAAAAGCATTTAAGTATTAAATTTTATTACGTCATGATATTATTCAAACATGGCCGGAAGTCTGTGGAAACAGCTCCCAGACCTTGTTGTCCCTCTTCTGCCATTGATGAGCCATCTGTCCGTCAAGTTGAGGCTGTCATTTTGGAAGATCGACGCATTACTATTCGCCAAATAGTCGAAGAGGTCAAGATTAGTACAGGGTCTGTGGAAACTATCATTCATGACCATTTGCATATGCATAAAGTGTCTGCCAGATGGATTACCAGGTTAAATACAAAATCCGAACGGGGCTTCATCGTTTGGGGGCATTTTTAACAAAATATTTTTTTTTAAATCATACATTATTGTTGATTACCACGTTTCAAGAACGATTATCGAAAGAAACATTTTATCAATGTATATTTTCATGTAACGATGGAGTCCATTTCATTTTTATACCTTTTCATCGTAAAATAGACACTTACTTTATAACTGTGTAACTGGAGATTGTATGAAAAAAGCTTACATGCTAAAAACTGATCAAACAGTTAAAAATGAACAAAAGCTGACCGCTATCAAAATAAATTAAATGAAAAAATTATAAAAATTATATTTTAACATTCAAATATTTTATAATTATTAATTATTAGTGCCAGCGTTTTTTTAATCACAATTTGAATTCATTTTAAATATAAAAGTAACCATAAAAACTCTCTAATTTAATGATTTTTCTAAGCTTGAATGACTGCTGAGGAGTCTGAGAAGGATATGTAACGTATGAGATTGTAGTTAGTTTATTGTCTTAAAAAGAATAAATAGAAACGGATAATTTGTAGTGGGGAATTTGTCCTGAAAAGGACAGTTTTTTTTTCTGGAACAAAGGAATATAATTCTAATTTCTGATCAAGAAGAGGGTCGTCAATTGCTGTACTCAGTTTATGGGCTGGTCTCCCCTTTCTGTTCGTTAGTTGCCGATAATATGACAAATTAGAGAAATTGGTGATACAGACGAACTGGACATTATCAGACACCTAGAACATAGCCTGAAACAGATATTACACTTAGATCTTATATGTTGTGTAGCTTAGATGCATGTCTTTCTTCGCTGTATGTTTATCTAATGTCAAAACGGGGAGTTTAATGAAAACCTAGACAGGAATTAAAGGTGGAAGTTAATCGCCAGTTCAACATCAGGTTTGGTTACTAAATAAGTGGCGACCTGCAAGCAGGCCCCAACAATTGCATTTAGCCTTCCGCATCCTCATCCTTTTTCATATATAAATTATTATTTCTGATGATCTAAAGGAAAAACACACGTTGACTTTTTATTATAGAGGATTTCCCTCCGAATTTATTTGAGGCGGCGGGGTAAGTTTGAGGTTGTTGTCTGACTTGTTACTTGCTTTCTTGCTTCCCCTCTAAACTTGAAAAAGGCACGTGTTTTCACGCTAACTTTTGCGTGACGTGATGGAAGTACATATATTTATTTATGTTTACGTCGCTTTGCTATCGGTACACAGTTAACATGTGCCTGGTACTGTCTCCAATATAAGTTTTTCTAATGCTTTTTAAATTTTATTTACATATGATAATTGGGGACGCAAGTCATTTCTGATGACTTAAAGAAAAAACCCTTAATGGTCGACTTTGCTTTTTTTATTTTCATTATTGGGAGGTAGGTGTAACTAGATATTTTTAAAATGACGCCGAACTTTTTAACATCAAAGACGTAAAATGGTTAAAAATTAAAATGAAATAAAATAATCGTTGCTCACATCGACATCTTAAACGTTTTCACCCGTAAAACTGGCTTTCAATTTATGCTAATTAAAATGCAAAAGAAAAGTTTTAAAAAATAAAGAAGAAAGAAAGAAAACGTCTCAAACGGGAAAGTTTGAAAACAGAAAAGGGTAAAAAGGGAACAAAAAAAGTAAAAATCGACATGGGAAGAAAATGTTTCATTATGGAAATAGAGTAAACGCGGAGTTATTCTGACTTGCTATTTGCATTCTCCTGTCCCTTATTCGTCGGGAAGACTGTTGTGTGACGTGACGGATATATATATATATATATATATATATATATATATATATTTACATTATTTCATGTATCCACATAAAATATTATAAGGATATGCAATATTTTATGCATCGAGCTAGGTAGTAATTTATGAAAATATATTGAGGCAAAGAAGCAGCACAGAGGCTTCCGCGTTTCATCTCCGTAGGGATTCGTTCGGCTAAAATGCATTTTAGCCTAATGATTTCCTACTACCATGAAACGCGGAAGCCTCTGTGTAGCTTAACTGGTATCAATGTATTTTCGAAACTTACTATATATATATATATATATATATATATATATATATATATATATATATATATATATATATAGTTATGGATAGGTTGTAAGCTGGAATGAACAAAAATAATAAATCAAAGTGGGGGACTTATTACTTATTTTACTTTCAAATCTTAAATAAGAGCAAGTGTTGTGTCGCCCGTTTGTGTGTTGTCCGGATGATGATAAAATTCATGATGATGATGATTTTTAATCTGGACACAAACAGTCGTGAGCTCGAGGAACTGAACCTTTTATTTAATCCACATAGGCAGATTTTAAAAAATTCCGTTAACCAGTCACCGAAAATAGTCAAACTAATCCAAATGATACGGATTATCAGTCCTAATAAAAAAGATTCGAAACATGAAATCGATTTTATTGTTCCTTTTTTATTATATAGAATTATTTTTAAAAGTGTCGTTCAGGAAATATATTCTCTTCCAAATAATATGTTATTCAAATAAATACAGTATTTTTTTACGCGCGAATCTATAATGATAAAGTCTGTGACTGGTTATGAGGATTTAATTAAAATGTTTTTTTACTCGGACGGTTTTTGATTTTTAATAATTAGCTAATAGGCGTTTCAATCTATAATAATTTTGTTATTTTAACTAATTGAAATTTAATATAACAGCAACAATATGTATCCTCCGATCGCATATATATGCTAGACTGAGAGGATTATATAAGTGTGAACGAACTACATACAATACGTAGTTAACGCAAAATAAATTGTTTGGGACTATTAAAATAATTTCTAATTTTATTGAAAAGTTTACCTATTCATCTATTTATGTTTTGCTATCGCTTATGTTTGAATTCATAAAACCATGATGTCGGGCCACAGCTACAATTATTTTGGTACGATAATGTTTTAAGATCTGTTTATAATAAAGTCGATATAGCTCAGTTTGTATAACATCAGGCTGAAGATCTCAAGGTTTCTGTTTCGATTTCCGGTCATGGTGTACTCTATCTCTCAGCTAAGTGAGTGACGTCACCAATTTGGCCGTTCCTGAGTTCGGGAAAAGTTGCCGCTCTGATGAAGGCGACAGATGTCGAAAAGTCTGGTCCAGAGATTACCACAGTCCCACGTTGTGATTGATTAATCAGTGGGTAATTATCCGGATCTGGTCAGCAACTTAACACCGCTGCGAAACAAAGGGCCATTTCAAGCAGAACAAGTGAAATAATAGAAAGAAAATAAAGTCTGCAACAACATATATGTTGGTTCTTTTTATAAGAATAATTATTTGGTAAAAAAAAAGTAAACAAAGGAAAACTTGTATAATTTCATATCAAGAACTTTGTGTTTTTGGTCCGACGCTCAAATTGTTAATGGCCGATTTTTAGTTAGTTTGGCGAGCTTGTCTAAGTTAGGGGGGGGGGGGGGCGTCCCAGAGCGACGTGGATTCGATTAGCGAGCAAGAACGAGTCTCTCCTACTATGTGTCTCAGACCGGTAAAGCCCCAGCACCAGGTCTAGGGGAGGGGAGGTCCCTCCCCCACCGACGCGGACACCGGTGGCGAGCAAAAGCGATTCACTGAAACCTGCCACGCGTCGACTTATATTGAGATTGGTTGTGCGTGGCCCCAGCCCTCCCCTAACCGAAGTTAGTCAGCGAACAAAGAAAAAGAAATGTCTTCATCATTCTCTCTTTCCCTGGTAATTGGTATTCTTAATCGCCCCTAATCGCCCACCGCTTACTTATAACCGAGAGAATGTACTTCCACCAGAGACCGTAGGTTCTCTTAACCTGCGTCCACCCTCTCTCCCAATAGAATTTAATCAGAGAATAAAAGGAAAGAAATGTCTTTCTCTTCATTGTCCCTCTTCTTTGCCATGGTTGAGGTTCTTAATCGCTTCCCCCCCCCCCCCGACCTCATCTCTGTTGTGTTCGGATGTCTCGGTCCGTAGACAACCGAGAAAATGTAATTACACTCCTGGTCGTAGGTTCTCTGAACCTACGTCCACCGAAACTAACTCGTTGGCGAGCGCCTGTGGGTCCTTAATCGGCACAAATCACACCTGTGTCATATCCAACCTCCCAACCTAGAGGGAAAATGACATTTTTCCCGATGAAGCCAGACACATTTAAATTAGAACCTATCATAAAAAAATTGACGCTCGATATACGAAATAGGGCAATTATATAGACAAGTAAAAGATGGAAATAAAGATTGTAAAATTACAATGTCTATTACGTCATCAGTTGCTCAAAACAGGGTGTTTTAAATAAAAGAAATTTATATATAATATACGTTCAATAAGTAATGTTCCTGGCCCACTTTCAGTTGTCTGATCTAGATGACATCTTGCATGTGTAATTATTTATATCTGTATGGGTCATGTTGCAAAAAGAGCTTCGAACTAATTGTGGTTTCTGATTTACAGGTGTTTAAACTGAGTCAGGTGTGAAATTGAGCCAGTTGAGTGTCGCGCAGTGATCCAGTTTTTGTATTTGAAAGGACGCACATCAAAGGAGACTTTTGATGAAATAAAAGAAACTTATGATGATGATGCCCCATCATATGACCTTGTAAAACGCTGGCATCGTGAATTCAAACATGGCCGGAAGTCTGTAGAATCAGCTCCCAGACCTTGTCGTCCCTCTTCTGCCGTTGATGAGCTATCTGTCCGTCAAGTTGAGGCATTCATTTTGGAAGATCGACGCATTACTATTCGCCAAATAGCCGAAGAGGTCAAGATTAGTACAGGGTCTGTGGAAACTATCATTCATGACCATTTACATATGCATAAAGTGTCTGCCAGATGGATTCCCAGGTTGCTCACACCTTTCCAGAAGCAAGAACGCATCGAGTGCTTAAGGATGAATTTGGAGATGTTCCAAGAAGATGAGTCAAAGTTTTTCAAAAGACTGATTACACAGGATGAAACTTGGGTCCAAAGCCCAGTCAATGCAGTGGAAGCACTTGGACTTACCACCTCCAAAGAAGGCAAGGGTGCAGCCCTTCGCTGACAAGGTCATGCTCACAGTCTTTTGGGACCAGGATGGAGTAGTGATGACAGATTTCCTGGTAAAGGGTACCACAATTACAGGAGCTTCACTTTTGATGAAATTAAGAGAAGCTATCAAAATCAAGAGGCGGGGGTAGATCAGCAAAGGTATCCTCCTCCTGCAGGACAACGCTCCGGTTCACAAATCGCATGTCGCCAGATCAGAAGCACGGGCGTGTGGCTATGAAATGGTCCCACATCCCCCTTACTCTCCGGACTTTGCACCCTCTGACTTTCATCTCTTCCCAGCCATGAAGTTGTTATTGAAAGGAAAGCGTTTCCCAGATGATGCAGCCTTGATTTCTGAAGTTACGACGTGGTTGGAGGACCAATCTGTGGTGTTCTACAAAAACGGTGTCCAGAGCTGCATCAAACGATGGGAGAAATGCATAGCTCTGGGTGGTTCCTATGTAGAGAAAGACTAATAACTGTGCCAAGTTTCATTAATCTACTGCTATGGGGCATTACTTATTGAACGCCCCTCGTATAAAAGGAAAAATTCATTTCTTTTATTTGAAACACCTTGTTTTGAACAACTGAGAACGTAATACGTTTACAATCTTGATTCCCATCTTTTACATGTCTATATATATATATATATATATATATATATATATATATATATATAATAATGGTAATAATCCAGGTGAAAAATATCCACAGGGTGGTAATCCAGAGAATTTTAACCGGGTTTATAAAAAGTGCTCAATATCAAAATAGAGCTTTATATATGATAATTTTATTTACACAGACATGTACAAAATCTGCGACACTGGCATGTCGATGTTATCGATCAACAGTTACTATAAACTGAGATCTCATCAGGCAGAGTTAGAATCCGATCTTAACCTCAGATCATATTTGGAGAGAAACTATGAATATGATCTGAGGTTAAGATCGGATTCTAACTCTGCCTGATGAGATCTCAGTTTATAGTAACTGTTGATCGATAACATCGACATGCCAGTGTCGCAGATTTTGTACATGTCTGTGTAAATAAAATTATCATATATATATATATATATATATATATATATATATATATATATATATATATATATATATATATATATATATATGTATGTATATGTATGTATATATATATATTGAACGTATAACGTAACAGTTATAATCATCACGTCATTCGCTAAAATAAAAACGATAGACCAACCAAAATTCAAAGAATTAACTGACTCACTCGGTATGTCTATACAAACTGAAATATATAATACTAAAATACACGTTCAAGGACGGCTAAAATTAATTGCCCGAACAAAAATTTTCGCACCAGTTTTATGTCCCCTTACGAAGATTAAAATCAAGACATAATGATAATAAACCTTATGTCTAGATTCATTACATTTTGATTTTAGGAAACGTCCAAAATTTAAGGCTTAAGCTGTAGAGTTCGTGAGAAAAATTGAAAGTCTTACACTTTTATTGTCATTAAGGGTATGACTACATATCAACCAAACCATTTCATTATCACATCACTACAGTATAAATCTCTATGCATGAGTGGATGAAGTGTGTGAGGTGCGCTGAAGAAAAATTCCTACAAGTAAAATACATAGCCCCGTTGTGCTCGCATACCCTTAATGACAATAAAAATGTAAAAATTTGGGAATTTCCTTGCTTTTGTACATTTAGTGTATATGAATTTTCATCGTAACCCTATTAAGGGCATATGATTTCAGTATACTGGCATTTATCATGGAATGTCACTACTTTTGTAAAGGCTATGCCTCAATACAATGGTCATTTTTAAGGTTTTGGGGAATTTTCTGGAAAACTAAGGTATATGGTAAATTGAAATTAAAATGCCATCAACTAGACCCTAGAACATCTATCTCCGCCAAAAATCAGCTGAATCCATCAAATAGTTGATGAGATACAGGGTAGCACATACGTACGTACGTACACACAGATAACATGATTTCATGATTGAACTTTCTGGATCTCTGGGTTGCCTTGACTAATGATGCTGAAATTCTACACACTTATAGAATCTGTCAAATAAAAATGTTGTGCAAAGTTTTAACTAATTTAGTTTATTGGTTTTTGAGTTATGATTGATCAAAGAAATGAGATTTCCAGCATAGGCCGTTTTTGAAGTCTATTAAGGGATAGAGCGCTCTCGCGCCTCCCTTGATTGCTTAATCGGTTTATAATAACTATGAATTAAATTCAATTTAAATCTGAAATATTTGCATTTTCAAATAAGAAGTTGTACCCATATTATTCCTCGAAAACCTTTAAAATTCTCAAAAGAAACTGAAATTTCGCGAATATTTACTAATTGATGACTAATATCTATTGTTAAAATTTCACAAAAATCGAATGTATTTGAATGTTAACAAAGGGCTTTCACGTTTGCGTAAAATCAACTTTAAATAAATACAGCCCACATTACCACCGCTTAAGCCTCGCAGCTGTCTTCCAAAATTTATAATAATCGGTGAATTACTTTAGGAGTAAATCCTCTACATACAAATATATAAACATATGAACATAGCTAACTTTACATATATATATATATATATATATATTTTTTTTTTATATATATATGTATATATTATATATATTTATATATATATATATTTATATATTTATATATATTTACATATATATATTATATATATATATGTATACATTTATATATATTTATATATATATATTTATATATACATATATATATTATATATATTTATACATATTTATATATATATATATATTTATATATATATATGTATATATTTATATGTATATTTATATATATACATATATATATTATATATATATATATTTATATATATATATATTTATACATATACATATATATATATTTATATATATACATATTTATATACATATATATATTTATATATATATATATATTTATATGGTATACATATATAATAATAATATTTATATACTATATAACATTTATATAATATTATACACTATATAATATTTATATAATATTATATACTATATAATATTTATATAATATGTATATACATATATATAATTATATATATATATAAATATATATATATATATATATATATATATATATATATATATATATATATATATATATATATATATATATATATATATATATCCGCCAATATAACAATGGTATTTTATTGACACTTAATCTAAAGTCCAAAATGGTGAATCAATTGACGATAGAAGGTGGGTTATCAATTGTTAACACCTGGTTCAGTACGAACTGCTTCCACTTTCTCTAAATCCATTTATGATTTGATCAATCAATCAATCAATCAATAAATAAATAAATAAATAAAAGATAACAAGTGTTAATAACAAAATCGATCGATTGTACCAAGTCGTTTGTCTATTTAAATGAAAAAAAACCCAGCCGATCCGTGTCATCAAAACCGTTTACACTATTATGTAGCTACTTAGTTTAGAACTGAACCTCAAAATACGAAGTCCTGCACCTTTTTAATGAAAGTAAATATCTAGTCCCTATTTATATAAAGTTTGATACGTTTATACGTTTATATATTTGTATGTACAGGATTCCACCTCTCAAGTAATTAACCGATCATTATGATTTTTTAAGCTGCTACACGGTTATATTTATTTTTATTTAGTATTGTGCAAAAGAGTTTAAAAAGGGGGGTAACCCCGTCGTGAAAATTCAGATACCTCCAATTTTTGTGAAATTTTAGAAAGTTTTTAGAGGGAGGCGCGATAGCGCTCTACCCCTCAATAGACTTCAAAAACGACCTATGCTAGAAATCTCATTTCTTTGATCAGTCATAACTCAAAAACCAATAAACCAAATTAGTTAAAACTTTGCACAAAATTTTCATTTGATAGGTTCTATAAGTGTGTAGAATTTTAGCATCATTAGTCAAGGCAACCCAGAGATCCAGAAAGGTCAGGAGTGATTTTGTGTTATCCGTGTGTACGTACGTGTGTGTCACCCTGTATCTCATCAACTATTTGATGGATTCAGCTGATTTTTGGCAGAGATAGAGGTTCTAGGGTCTAGTTGATGGCATTTTAATTTCAGTTTACCATATACCTTAGTTTTCCAGAAAATTTTAAAAAAAACTTTAAAATTACCATTGTCTTGAGGCATAGCCTTTACAAAAGTAGTGAGATTCCATGTTAAATGCCAGTATACTGAATTAAGAACGTTTTAAAAACATTTTAATATACCCTACCCATCCTCGTATCGTGCTTGGTTGATGGTGGGTTTATGTGTTCAGATGAATGATTCTTTGATGATTGCGAAGGCTACAATTTGAAACAGCGAGGATATAATATATTCCTGGTCTTTTGTGGAAATGTCGTGTGCTATTAGATGTTTGTAGATGGATCTGTAAGAATATCAGGTGGCATGTTAGGCAGCGAGAGATACTTGTCCTAGCTGGTCAAATATATATATTATTATTATTTCTAGAGACGCATTCTATCATTGCACATTTGAACATATATACGGCATTATTAGTTTTTAGTAAACTGTTATTGGACGCCGGGTTATTTTGTATTAGTAAGTTAACTGTTTTAGATTTTTTTTTAAACGTTCTTAATCGACTTTCATAATAAATCAAACATATATATATATATGGGAAAAAAGAAACAATGTTTCAGACAATATGTAAAAATAAAAATGGAATAAAGAATAAGCAATTCAACAACTAACAAAAATAAACTCAAAAACTCATGTTGTAAAGTTCTACCGAGATATTTTGGCCGTCAAGATACGACCATTTTCGATCGGTTAGTAAACTTTACTTCAAAACGGAAAAGTTTTCAAATTTATAAATTTGAAAACTTTTTCGTTTTGAAGTAAAGTTTACTAACCGAACGAAAATGGTCGTATCTACGGCCGAAATATCTCGGTAGAACTTTACAACATGAGTTTTTGAGTTTATTTTTGTTAGTTGTTGAATTGCTTATTCTTTATTCCATTTTTATTTTTACATATATATATATATATATATATATATATATATATATATAAACTTTGTAATTTTTTTAATAAAAAATATATATTTAAGTATACACCCATTATAATCCCGAAATTGTTTGAAATTGCAAGCTCAATGAGGTTGTGTTACAAACTTCAGAGTATATATATTTTTTAGTTATATTCCAATGACCAAAGGAAAAATCCTTCCATTACCATCAGTTTTTTTTCTCAATTACGTCATTTTACCGATTTCAAAGATAACTTTTATTTATTTCCTTCATCTTACAAACATTAATATTTATGTTTTTCAATGTTCAATGAGATATAAAAAAAAATTAAAAAATTGGAAAAAATAAATATAAATTTTGTTTGTAAGACGAAAGAAAAAATACAAGTATTTGTCGAAGTCGAAAAATGAGGAAATTGAAAAAAAATAAATAAATAAAGATTATGGTAATCGGCTGATTTTTCCTTTGGTCATTGGAATATCACTAATATATATATATATATATATATATATATATATATATATATATATATATATATATATATATATATATATATATATATAGAGAGAGAGAGAGAGAGAGAGAGAGAGAGAGAGAGAGAGAGAAAGAAAGAGAGAGAGAGAGAGAAAGAGAAAAATAGAGAGAGTAAACGATAATGAGTCGGTCTAAAACATTGTTTTCAAAATACAAATAATACGAAGTAACTGATTCAGTTATCTCTGTCTTGTCTTATTTATAAATAACATGATGTAAAAGAGTGTAAAAAGTACAAACCTAAACAATCAGTGTCACCTGTCAATCAGGTTCAAAGGTCAAGTGGATGATCTGTTACCTTGACTAACCCAGAATGTGATGAAAGTCCGCTTTTACGCTCTCTCGTTATTTATTTATTTTATTTTTCGTTCGCTCCCTAACAAAACATCCCCCTAAATTCCTGGTTAAAAAAATTCCAGGTCAAAACTTTTCTCACACGCTATGTAATCACGTAGTTCTTAACGCTTCCGGGTCCATTAATTCCAATGCATATTACATTTGAACTCTGATTCCTGTGATAGCTATATCCGATGTCAATGTCTTTGTAGTGGTGGGATGTTTCAAGGCCTCAATGAGTGAACAAGGACAAGCCAAGAATGTATCTCGTGTATATAGTTTTTAAAATAACATTGGACGGTTTCATGAATAGGTAAACAAAGTGGATATCATAGACATTATTCGGGTAATTAAGTTAGAAATCACTGGACTACAGAGCTACACTACATGGGAAAATTTAACAAAACTTGCAGTACTTAAAACATACCTTTAAATTAGATGTGTCTGTGTCTGTTTTAAATAAAATATAAAATATCATAAACCACAGTGTATTCGTGTTTTATTTGACTAAAAAATGAGCACTTGACTATAAAAAATGATCATACAACCACATCATATTTTGTTTTCAAATCAAATCAAATTTATTGGCCAAAAATAACATAGGTTTTTCTTTGGAGGAAGAAAAATATCTTTCTTTTTTTTTAAAACACCTTGTTTTGTAACAACTTCTGACGTAATGGATATTGTATTTTTACAATTTTTATTCGCATCATTTACATGTCTTTATAATTGCTCTGCCTTGTATATCGAGCAGCAATGCTTTCTTGATATATTCTAATTTAAACGTATACATTATAATGTTTTTCTGGTCTTTATATATATATATATATATATATATATATATATATATATATATATATATACAGGGTGGGCAAAAATAAGAGTCCTATTTTAAAAAATTCATAACTTTTTTATTTATTGATTTTTTTAATTTTTTTTTTTTAGAATAAGTAAAGGACCCCTTCCGAAGCAAGCATGAGCCGTATTAGCCCTAAGGAACGTACCCTCATTTAGAAAACATTATTTTTGCTTAAAAAACTCAAAACAGTGTAAAAAACAATACTTTAGTTTTTGTAAGTTTTAAGAAGTGTTTTTCGGCTAAAATTTGTTTTGTTTATTTCAAAAAATCTCGGAAGGGTCAGTCTACACACACATAAAGTTTGGTGAGTTTAACTTTTATTTTGTGGAAGTTATTCAAATTCAAGTTATTCAAATTTAAAGATAGGACCCTTATTTTAGCCCACCCTGTATATATATAATAGAGATAGTTTGCTTGAAGCATTATGTGTAATACGTATTTAGAGGAGTATTAGAAGGCTATCACAATGCAAGAAATGGAAATATGTCGGCGTTGAGAAGTAAGCCAAAAACAAGTGATTTTTTAAATATATTTTTTCAAAAGATTTTTATAATTTTTTTCATTATAGCAAATCTTACTTAATTAGGCAAGACTTCAACACTGTGATGTAATGTGTGTGACCGTGTTCCATAATATATTTCAAGAAAGACTTATTTGTCAAATGGTGGGTGTTTCAAATCTCCATGAAATGGCAATATTGCTAATGACGCAGTAAATATTAATATACGCAGCAGATGGAATGAAACTAAAACTATATCTGATTGTTTTTATTTTTTTTTTATTTTAATTACTTTTCTGAATATTTTATATTTGACTTTACTGATGAAGTGTTATATATCTATTTTAAAAAAGTTATTTAAAAATATATATATATATTTTATAACAAAGTGCAACAAGTCATGTAAAGAGAGAGAGGTAGAAGATATTCACACTCATATATAGTCTAAATGTTTGTCTAAGGATATTTTAAAACTGGATATGGTAGTCATTAACACAAGGAGTTTGCATCCGTCAGTCGCAACGATGGTGGAGCAGCGCCATCTTGGGATGTTGTTCGTGATCAGGACGCTGGCCAGGACAGATCTATGGAGATACTAAGTTGTCCAAATGTTACATATCCGAGTCGGTGCACGGAAAGGTTGTTGATAAAACAGATGCGCCTGGCGATTGTCAGTTGATAAGATAATTGTCGGATGACCAAAAAGTTATTTGAAAATAAAATTTAAAAAACTCACAACCAGACAAACACCTGCACAGGAAGAGGCAACATATGATCGATTGTCAAAAGATAAGTTTCTTCCGACAAAAAAAAGGATGCACCTGCAAGAATCACTTAAACAGTGATGTCAGAAGAAACAGAGATGTCGGAAAGGTTAACGATCATATTGCCAGGTGCGGTTGTATCATGCCAGGAAAAGATGCACAGATTTTGGAAGTGTCAAATAAAGTTCAAGCTGTCACCAAATGCAATCCCAATGAGGTCGTCCAGGTGGCGACAAAATCGTTATATAATAACAACCGAAAATCAAAAGACAGTCAGTTGACGATCGAACCTCGGAGAGAATCAACTGTCTAGTTCCCTGTGCACAAAGCCTCTCCGACCACCACCCTCATCGTCACCGACAAATAAATATACATATTATATTTTCCTAAGATACCTGTGTTGTCATTTTTATTAAGTCCCGCACAATACAACACAATAATAAGAATCCCCTTCTCGGTCTTGCTGAGGTTGCCCGAAGGAATGTAATTACTAGTACATCCGGCAGCAGGTTGACTGCAGTAGCTACCAGAGCAGAGCTGAGTACAGCGTTTGTCTGCCTGTGGGACTACACTCCAGTTTTTCTGTTGATGTTTACTCCCTTAGCCTTTACTGAACCAACGAATAACCACAAGGCAGTGATGCTATTTACACATAGCTGGGGGCCTTTTCATGGGCATCAGGGCTTGTCCATACATCGATGGGCCTGGCATGCTGCATGTCTGGGGGCAGACAACCCCCGAGTCTCCCGCAGTTCTGCTTGAGTCCGTAAGGTACTCAATTGACGTGCGTCGCTACGGGGAGGCGCTGCATAGAGCTTTCCTATGGATAGGCTATGTACTGGCAGGGAAAACTTACGCACTCTGCTCCCTTTTCGCCTAGGCTAACCAGAGGTGGGGACTGAAAGGGGAAAGTGACGAGTACACAACACACAGCACACCACACTTGGTGCATTGATAGGTCATTGGACGCACAAAGCAGGAACCACAAACAGAGAATGCTACCTTTCTTCTATCGAGACAGAAAACAACGGCGATTTAAATTCCCGTTGATGATGTTGTACGTCGGAATCAAGTCTCCTCGCGTCCTCAGCTGCTCAAGGGATAATGAAGTTAGTCTTTGGAGCCGCTCTTTGTAGGTAAGCGTGCAGAGTCCCGTCACCATCATCGCTACCATATTTTATAAGGATCTGTTTCTTGTATGGCATGCTCAAGAATGGTCCCTTCCTAATTTATACATAAAATCACTGCTCGCTTTTAGAATTCCATTAATCGTTGACTAAATCCACTTTGTTTTATTATTCGCTACCATTTTCGGTTTCATGAGAATTCTTACTCACAACGGTTCTGTTATTTTGGCAATGAAAGGTAAGTGGTGCATAACCATTTCTGACAATCACCGTCTGGCAATACAACAGTCGCAACAGTAAACACAGTTTCAGAAGATTTAGGTAATGGATCCACATTTGTTCATAGCTTTTCCTAGTCTTGTTGCAGATGTTCAATCTCTGAAACAAGGATTGAAATTCTGGTTAAGAATTAATTTATTGGTTCTTATTGAGTTGTAATGGGGCGGGGTTTTCCTACAGCTGTGTGTTACAAATTACTTAGCAGTAATATGATTATGAAGTCAAATGTATAGTGGATAACGTTACCCATGTATGATTGACAATATTTGATCTTAGGTTCATCTATCGTTTGATAGGGGGTAGGGAGAGTGGCTTAGTTCCTTTCATTATGTGTTTCGAAGTTGTCCGTGGCGTTTTGCTGGTCGAATTAATTTTTTACAAATCATGGTATTCTGTTCAACATATCTTTTTAAGAAAGTAACTTTTTGCTTGTAGTTTAAAAAAATGTTCTGAAGTGGATGCTTGGAGCTGACCCACGTAAGCATTGTGAGATTGATATTTGTTATCAAAGAGAATCCCACGATAACTAAAATGACAGATTCCTCCCGAGCATTACCTGCTCCATTATAAACATGATGGAGTTTCATTGTTATTGACTGTTACTGGGAGAACTGTTACTTGTGAGAAAATGTTGAGGGAACTGCTACTTTTGTGTGGACTAGTGCTGAGTGCTGATACAGTGTCTCCCATAATGTTACATCTTGCCTTTGTGAGTGTGGGTAAGTACACATTTTATTTCTGTAATTGTGGCCTGAAAGTATACTTTCTGGATATACCTACCGACGTCTACCATTTTTTACAACTTACCTCGATATAAGCATCATTACTAGAATTTACAAAAATTATTTGTCTACTACAACATTAGTTATAATACTTTACTTTTTCTATACATTGAATACAAAATACATTGAGTACAAAACAGATTATTATTTGTCTACTACAACATTAGTTATAATACTTTACTTTTTTTATACATTGAATACAAAATACATTGAGTACAAAACAGATTATTATTTGTCTACTACAACATTAGTTATAATACTTTACTTTTTTTATACATTGAATACAAAATACATTGAGTACAAAACAGATTATTATTTGTCTACTACAACATTAGTTATAATACTTTACTTTTTTTATACATTGAATACAAAATAGATGGTCACATCCAATGCTACCAATACAAAGCTCCTTTCCTTTAACAACTACAAGTAACCTTTTCAACCACTGATTGCCATGGCTGATAGCACTCTACTTCAAAGTCAAAAATTCAAACTCCTCAGCATAATATTTACAGGTAACATTAATTGGGACAAATACACAGAAAGTACTGCCAAGTCTGCGGCAAAGAAGGTCGACTCCTTCTATCAGTCTAGGAAACTTCTAGGCAGCCAATCATCTTTTTTCTCCTTTCCCTGTTACCCTATCATCTTCAACAAGGTTTGAGTGTACTGTGACAAAGCTCACAGAAGCTGTCGTGGGCCGCCATTCTCCTTTTTCCACTTTCTCCATTTTGGTTGACGTTAGCCAGGCTGTATTTCAACAGAATCCCATGGAAGATAGTTCTCAGGTAAGAGCTATTCCTTCCAAAAAGGGCCAACGTTGATGGATCCAAACGTGCAAGCGGTTAGCCAAACAAGGTCTTACCTTACGAAATTCATCATTTAATTAGGCGAAGATGTTCTCTGTGTGTTTGATTTGAAGGAACAGATTAACCTCATTAACAGTGCTAGGAATTTATTTTTATTATTTCTACAACTTTACACTAATGACATATATGCATGGCCACCGCTTTATAACCCAAACAAACATAATTGCCCTGACCCGACAATAACAACTGTCATTTGTTTACTTATTATTAGTTATATTTCACTATATAAGCCATGCAAAATAAAATGCATTATGCCCGGCATCAGTTTACGTGATAGAAAAAGAAACAACTGGATCAGACAGCAAACTGGAGTAAATGACGTCATCCCCACTATACGAACGGCAAAACATAGATGGGCGGGTCACCTTTCGAGATGTACAGACAACAGATGAACGTATAGAGCGAAAGAATGGACCTCGAGGCAATGGAAACGACCTTGATAAAAGGCCAAAAATCTAGTGGAGAGACAACGATAGCTTACTTAGTCCTACTTGATCACGCCTAGCCAGGGATAAAAAAGATGGAAAGAAACGAGGGGAGGCTTCCTCCTCCAAGAGTGAAGAAAAAACCTTAATGATGATAATATAAGTCATCCTTGTTTTCTTCACTGCGTGTAGTAAATACTTTACATTGATAAAAATAGTATTTACTATTTGTTCCATCAAATTTGACCGGTATGACGTCACAACAGTTTAACTGAATTGCGATTGGTCCGAAGTCTTGTGGCCCTAACAAAAATAATAGAACGACACGTGTTCTGGGTTCAATTTATTCACTTTGATTAACATCATAATTTGTTAAACATAATTATTTTCGTGGTATAAAATGAATCGGTGCCATGACGTGTGATATTTTACGGCGATATTGAGATGGTTCATTCATTGTTGTTACTTTTAGTAGGGGTAAGAAGACGTTCGAGTCACCCTTTTATAGTAAGAGTAATAATATTCTCGGATCACTTTCTTTAGTAGGGATAAAAAGATTTTCGAACCATCATTTTTGAAGGGGTAACACGACATTTGAACCACTCTTCTAGTAGAGGTAACAAGACATTTGAACCACTCTTTTGGTAGAGGTCTCAGGACATTTGAACCACTCTTTTGGTAGAGGTAACAAGACATTTGAACCACTCTTTTGGTTGAGGTCGCAAGACATTTGAACCACTCTTTTGGTAGAGGTAACAAGACATTTGAACCACTCTTTTGGTAAAGGTAGCAAGACATTTGAACCATTCTATTGGTAGAGGTAACAAGACATTTGAACCACTCTTTTGGTAGAGGTAACAAGACATTTGAACCACTCTTTTGGTAGAGGTAACACGACATTTGAACCACTCTTTTGGTAGAGGTAAAAAGACATTTGAACCACTTTTGGTAGAGGTAACAAGACATTTGAACCACTCTTTTGGTAAAGGTAGCAAGACATTTGAACCACTCTATTGGTAGAGGTAACAAGACATTTGAACCACTCTTTTGGTAGAGGTAACAAGACATTTGAACCACTCTTTTGGTAGAGGTAACACGACATTTGAACCACTCTTTTGGTAGAGGTAAAAAGACATTTGAACCACTTTTGGTAGAGGTAACAAGACATTTGAACCACTCTTTTGGTAGAGGTAGCAGGACATTTAAACCACTCTTTTGGTAGAGGTAACAAGACATTTGAACCACTCTTTTGGTAGAGGTAACAAGAGATTTGAACCACTCTTTTGGTAGAGGTAACACGACATTTGAACCACTCTTTTGGTAGAGGTAGCAAGACATTTGAACCAATCTTTTGGTAGAGGTAACAAGACATTTGAACCACTCTTTTAGTAGAGGTAACAAGACATTTGAAACACTCTTTTGGTAGAGGTAACAAGACATTTGAACCAATCTTTTGGAAGAGGTTGCAAGACATTTGGACCACTGTTTTGGTAGAGGTAACAAGACATTTGAACCACTCTTTTGGTAGAGGTAACAAGACATTTGAACCACTCTTTTGGTTGAGGTAGCAAGACATTTGAACCACTCTTTTGGTAGAGGTAGCAAGACATTTGAACCACTCTTTTGGTAGGGGTAGCAGGACATTTGAACCACTCTTTTGGTAGAGGTAACAAGACATTTGAACCACTCTTTTGGTAGAGGTAAAAAGACATTTGAACCACTATTTTGGTAGAGGTCTCAGGACATTTGAACCACTCTTTTGGTAGAGGTAGCAAGACATTTGAACCATTCTTTTGGTTGAGGTAACAAGACATTTGAACCACTCTTTTGGTAGAGGTAACAATACATTTGAAACACTCTTTTGGTAGAGGTAACAAGACATTTGAACCACTCTTTTGGTAGAGGTAACAAGACATTTGAACCACTCTTTTGGTAGAGGTAACAAGACATTTGAACCACTCTTTTGGTTGAGGTAGCAAGACATTTGAACCACTCTTTTGGTAGAGGTAGCAAGACATTTGAACCACTCTTTTTGTAGAGGTAACACGACATTTGGACCACTCTTTTGGTAGAGGTAACACGACATTTGAACCACTCTTTTGGTAGAGGTAGCAAGACATTTGAACCACTCTTTTGGTAGAGGTAACACGATTCTCTGACCAACCTTTTTAGCATGGGTAAGAAGACTTTGAAGCCGCTCTTTCTGGTAGGTGTGTGAAGCCTTTGGAACTACCAGTTTTGGTAGAGTAATAAGACTTTAGGACTATTCTTTTTGGTGGTTGTGACAGAACTTTTGATTCACCTGTTTTTGTAGGAATAACAAGATTATCGGAAACATTTTCTGGTAAGGCTAACAAGACATTCGAACTACCCATTTGGTAGTGTCCACAAGACTTTTGACCATTCCTTTTAGTAGGGTGACTAGACATTCGATTCATGGTAGAAATAATAATATTTTCGGAAGCACTTTTTGGTAACAGGATTTTCGAACCATTTTTTGTATGGATGAGAAGACTTTTGAAACATCTTTTTGTAGTGTAAAAGGACTTTCGAACTACCCTTTTGCTCGAGGTAACACTACTTTAGAAAAAAATATTTTGGTATGAGTAAGAAAACTTTTGAACCACTCTTTTTGGTAGGACTAACAAGACTTTGTTTTTAAACTTATCTAATGTTCTTTTTTCTTTTCGCAATAACATTAAATTTCCCATGTATGAATATTCATATTGCAAATAAAAAGGTTTGTTTTCAAATTTACTTATGTTTGCGTTATTGTTGGGTATTTTTCTTCACGTGTACTAAGTTAATCTACTAAATCTTCACGTGTTCTCATTGTCAGCCATTTTTCATTTCCATCCTCCTCATGGTCGACTCTTTAATTATTCTAAGCAAATAAAATATGTTTCCTATTATAGTGTTCCCAAACACAAATTAGAATATTGCTGTATATTTTTCCCAGTGATTATTTCAGAGGTTTTATCTGGACTTCACGTGGTGGACCGAGTTGCTATCTTGTTTTGTTTTTTAAAACTTTTGTGGGTAAACGCTGTCTGACAATGAATGGATGAACAACAAACAAGGTTAAAAATTAACAAAAGCAATCTATATAATAATACTGTAAGGAATTTCATGTTCGTACATACGTTATCACCTTTCACACATATAAAAAATGAGATCGTCCGATCACCCAATTGTTGGTTGGTCATTAATCTGATGTCGCTAAGGTAAAAATTCCGACTTTACCCATTTTTAAATTAATTGTTCAATCGACTAAAATAATGCAGTTTTAAATAAATACATTTCTAAAAGTGAATTTCATTTCATTGATATAAAAAATATTTAGCTGACAATTATTTTTACTGTAAGAGACATATTCGTTTTATTTATTTAAAGAATATTTAGCTGGCAATTTTTTTTACAAAAGAAGAAAGAGTAGTTTTTCTTAATACTATTTTCCCTGACAGCCACTTATTATTTCAAAAGGAATATTATGTAATTCTGTATGCAAAAATCTCCGCCATTGATTCTTATAAACTTTTTATTTCCTTTCCTAGGCGCAATTACTGTTAAAAATGCTCCTTTATCATCGCACGTGATCTTGTCTGGCCAATCAGAGGCTTCCTTCTATAACACTTGGTTTCATAATAATATTTTCTCTATTGACAAATCCAAGACAATTTGAATATTTATTTCGTGCAAAATAAAAAGATGCATTTTCAATTTGACAAACTGAATTCTAGAACAACAGGATTAATAAATTTGTCACACAAAATTATTAATAATGAATAAATGCAGAAAAATATATCGGATTAAAAATAATCTTTTCCATAAAAAGGTATTTTTTCAAATGAAATTTTCTTTTAAAACAAAAATAAGCATGATTAATATTTTTAGTAATTTAACATCAGAAATAAATAATAAATTTTTCGACTGAAAAGAAGAGAATGGAAGATGTAGTTTTTGCTATGTTTTATTTTTTTGTGGATGAATTAATTTCGGTTGTTACTGACCCTAAAGAAAACAAGACATTGTTGCATCAAAATAATCATATCTTGTACATTTAATCCCCAAAATGCGATAAATTGTTGGTACATTAAATTTGCATATTGACACGTGATGTTATGAAAAACTGTGGGAAATTTGACTGTGGTGATTGTGTGGCAGTAATCCTAGTCGGGTTGAGACGGCTTCATCCTAAAAGAAAAAGTTTATAAGAAATATTAAATTCACCAACGGCCTTAGTTTTATTTTTGCAGAGAGGTGTCGCCTGATATTCCCAAAATGGTCACCCATTTGGTACTAGCCAAGCTCAACAGGGTCTTAACTTCGGTGATTTAAAGAGAATCAGATGGTTAACGTGGATATTCCTAATTTGACTGTTGCCAGGGGGAAAAGGAAAAATGTACTTATCTTGTGTTACTTGATTCTTAACAAACCAAACGTTGTTATTATTTTTAATAACTCTTTATACTTACTGGAGTCATGTGACCTTGTACCACGTGATCACTAAGGTAGTTATAAGGGAGAAGAAATGTAGGCTTCCTGTTTTTTTCTTCTTTTTCGTTCATGATTATAAGTTATTGTTGTCACATCTGGGCCGGTGCATCATCTATTAGTCTCTCCCTCTTAGACAAGGTCAAAAAAAGAGTCGCCAACTTAATAGGTCCTTCACTATCCACCAAGCCCCAGCCCCTTTCCAATCGCCGCAATGTTGCATCCTTGTGCTTGTTTTACAAATACTTCAATGGATTGTGTTCCGATGAACTAGCTGCTCTAGTGCCCCCTCGACGAAAATACACTAGAACAACCCGACAATCAGCTAGGTCTCATCCATTCACTGTGGAGGTCCGCAGATGCCGGAGAGCCTTTTACTCCAGCAGATTCTTTCCTCGTGCAGCCGGCCTCTGGAACTCCCTCCCTTCTCTAATGTAAACAGACATCTCGCTGCACACAGCTCCCAACTTAGGATGACACCCTAAACTTACTCCCTAATTCTCAGTAGCCCCTGTAGGTCTACAGTGGCGTCCTGTCTTGTTTGGGGTGAAATATCTTTAAAAAAGAAAAAGAAAAAAAGTTATCTGACGATCATATTATGTCTCGGAAAGGCAATTTATTTTGCAACTTAAGGGGAAGTGCTATTGCTTCTTTCCTCGATTTGACCGGGTTTTATTTTATTTTTATTTATTACTAGACCACCCGTGACCCGTTGGGTCAGTTTGTTATATTAGCTATGGAATTCATGTATGAGCGTGACACTTGTGGCATAAAGAAAATAGTTTTTTTTTACATAACAGAAGCATTTCTATGAAAGTATATTAAAATGAAAAAAGAATATAGATAGATTTCTATGAGTCGTTCTGTTTATTATAATTGTTTTTTTTTTAAATTACAGTTACTGAATTATAAGTGGTTGGTTAGGGCGATTTGAGAAAGGAAGGGGGTACAGCAGGCTTTCTCGCGTACGTAACGAAAACAGAGGGAGTAGGAGTGGTGAAATCTATGAGAGGGAAAGTGGGAGGTGGTTTCGTTCACCGACCGCACGTATGGCTGATATTAATAATGAGTGTTGTTTTTTTGTTTGTTTGTTTTTGTTTTTTAAAAGGGAGGAGTTTTTTTTAAACTGCGACAGACTTTACGAAGTCCTCCCGTTGAATGTTTTTAGCCGTGAAGAAAACAAATAAACTATTTGATGAAATTAAATTAAATTGTTTAAAAATTTCCAGAATGAAAAATTTCATGCGTTAGTTAATCATAATAGAGAATAACGGAATTGGAATAACAGATTGAAGACGATGCTATTTACGCATGCGCAACCGGATGTTGAAAACCGGAAAGCTGAAAGCTGATTGCAAACATACAAGAACAATAGACTTTTAGTATTATATAGATTACTAGCAAATATATGTTCACTCCAGTCGCATACATTTTCTAGGCTACGGCGTCACCCTCTTCTCTCTCACTGTTTACGTGAGGGTGTTCCTATTTACTTTTCTAGAATTATATACTCGTGAAATAAAAACTATATACAATACATATTTAAAGCTAAATAAATTGTGTTGGACTATTAAAATAATTGAACTTTCAGTTTACCTATTTATGTTTTATAATCGCTTATGTTTGAATTCATGTTTTGAAACATGATGTAAATCATAAATCTATGACGTTACGCCAAAGCTATAATTATTTTGTTAAGGGAATGTTTTAAGATCTATTCATAAGAAAGTTCAAATGGCTCAGTTGATAAAACATCAGACTGAAGATCTTAGGGTTTCGGTTTCGATTTCCGGTCATGCAGTCTGCTTTATTTTGGGAATTTATTATTTACTATTGATGCAACATTTTTAATTTCTAAAAGTAGTTAAGATCTCAATATTTCGAAATTAAACAAATTCCGCAATTTATTTATTACGTTTAAAAAAATTGTAACTGACATACCGACAGACGGACGAACAAAACCCTTATTTATATAAGATTTTGTATTTTAAATTTTCTCTACATCAAGTAATTTTTATGCTTTTTATTTTTCAAAGTAGAAAAGTTGCAATTATTTATTTTTTGTAAGAAAACATTTAAAATTCTAAATTAGATTTTTTAATGAGACCTAGTCTATTTAAAATAAGTGTTTATGTTTTGTTCATATTTTCGAAAGCTTGGCACGTTTGATTGACAGCAGATATGAAGTCATACTAAACCCGTTCGTTTTATTGGCCGACGTAACTGGAGTGCTGCATTTACACTTGTTCCACCCAAACTGTTGTTAGTATTCTACCTGAACGATTGCTGGTGAGATAAATTCGTTTCCTTTCTTCTAGAGTAGTTAACAGATGGTTTGTCAGCATCGAATCAGCGTTTTAGCGTTATTTATTGCTGATAAATAACCCTTATAGAAAACGATTCATCCAATATTATATATTCCCTATATAAAAAATAGCAGGCATCTCCGACGTTTCCAGATAAATAAAAAGGAACACTCTGTACTACTACTACTACTACTACTACTACTAATACTACTACACCAAGACCTGACACGCGATATTACAAATTTCTATTCTTATTTATTAATTTCTATAATTTTCAATCTTAATTAATTCTGGGGAAATAACATTTAAATCTACTTATGGAGTTATTTCCCTTTGTTTATTGAATAAAGAACATAGTTTTATGACTTTAGCGTCATTAATTCGTTTCCTGATGACAAACTTAATGAATAGTACAGTAAATTGTTATACCAAAACCTAGCCGATGTGATTATAAAGCAGAATTTGAAGTAAACTCCCCTTTATAGAATACATGCCATGTCTATTTATGTATATTTGAAGAGGGTCACTTTATGTACACATGATGGGTGATACAAATTAGGAAGTCAAGGCAATTACATAAATAAGTGACCTAGAATCCACGAAGGAGGTTAGGGTTAGGGATTTCTAAAAAAAAAAATCGCAATTCTAAGAACAAACAGACAGACTATAATAAAATGACATGGTTAACAATGTCTGCTTATTCCTAAGTAACCTGGAATAATAATGTATCATCAATAAGAATTAATAACTCTCCCATTTCTATGAATAAAAATAACTCCACAACATCTAAGTACTGGATCTTTGACAGTGACTGGAGATGAAAATGTAAGAGAGAGTGAGAGAGCGTACACATAGGCAACCGATAAGCAAGGAGAAAATCACCGTAGCTTACACAGTGCTGAAAGCAATTAGCAGAAAAGAGAGGGAGAGAAAGAGGGGGGAGGGGGTAAATGGAAGTGAAAATACACTTTTTATTATTGTTTTTTTTTTTTAATCCCTAGTTGAGAAATGATTCTTTTACAAATATATTCTTATTTGGTGTTAAACTGCACAACCATTATCGTAATACTTTTTAAGAAATCAAAATTATATTCTTGATATTACCATTCTCAATGTTGCGTTTTTATCGAAAATGGCTATGTTTTCACAGATATGTATCTAAATGACTAAATGCGAAAGTTTTTTTTCATTTATCCTAAGTATATTTTTAGTCAAAGATATGCTATATATACTGATTGGAAAACTTCCAAAAACACAGTCAAGGCTATACTTCATTTGCATATTTATTTAATGAGCAATTTCTAATAAATCAATATTCTATACTTTTCATTTGTAATATGATTCTCCCAATTCTCCGTAATAGTTTCTTGATATTTTATATTATTATTATTATTATTATTATTATTATTATTATTATTATTATTATTATTATTATTATTATTATTATTATTATTATTATTATTATTATTATTATTATTATCAGTAGTAATATTAATTAAAGCAATTTAATGAAAATATTCCAAATTCCAAATTCTCACTCCACATTAACAGATCGTTGGGTCAGTTTTGTAGCCCCATCTACTCATATAAACTGTGTGTTTTCCACTGGAGCCAGGGTGCTTCTGAACCGGAAGGAATGGCCCCAGAAGAGGGGATTCCCATGTCAGTAGAAGAGGGGGCATTCCCCAGCAGTCTGGTGCGCATTGAAATTCGATAAGCAATATACAAATATTCTTGTTGACGACATACGAATAATAAAACATTGTAGAAAGTCCATAGTGTTCCATAGTAATAACATGGCTCACAAAAGACCAAACCACAAACTTTGATGTTACGATGAAGTGCCACGACAGTTGGTTGTATGTGAGTTCACAGGAATATATATATATATATATATATATATATATATATATATATTGAATGCTTTTATTCAAACATGTACAAGGTCTGCTACACTGGCATGTCGATGTTATCGATCTACAGCTCTTCCTGGAATTCAGCGACCCGGTTGGATCATAAAAAATTCTCTGCCTGATGAGACCTCAGCTCTTGAGAGCTGTAGATCGATAACATCGACATGCCAGTGTAGCAGACCTTTTACATGTTTGAATAAAAGCATTCACAATACAGCTCTATATTTTTATTGAGCACTCTTTTATAAGCCCGGTTTGATTCCCTTTGGATTTCTACCCTGTGGATTTTTACCCTACCTGGATTACTATATATATATATATATAAATATATATATATATATATATATATATATATATATATATATATATATATATATATATATATATATATATATATATATATATATATATATATATATCAGGTTGGAAAGAAAGTAATGTCGTATGTTTTACTTCATTACTTTCAGATATAGTAATTAGTTGGAAAATATTAAGTTTAACGGTCTCAGCCGTCAAAAATGGATATTAGTGAGGAGCATCTGAGACATTGCATGCTCTATGAATTCAAAAAAAGGAAACTCATCTGCAGAAGCTACAAGGAATATTGGAACTGTCTATGGGATAAATGCTCTGAATAGTCGAAAATGTCAACAGTGGTTTGCAAAGTTTTCTTCTGGACACTTTAACTTGTCAGATCGGCGACTTGATGAAGACGCTATTAAAGATGCTGTGGAGATCAATCCAAAGTTAACCAGCAGGGAATTAGCTCAACAATTCAATACAACCCATACCATAATTATTTCATGCCTTCACGAGTTAGGAAAAGTTTCAAAATTTAGACTCTGGGTTCCCCACGATTTGACCGACGCTCAATGAAATCAAAGATTGGCTGTTTACACATCCTTGCTTTCCAGGAATAATTGAGAACCATTATTGCAAAGAATTGTGACTGGAGATTAAAAATAGGTTATTTACAAGAATATCCAATACAAAAATAATGGTTAGACGGAAACTAAAGTCTACAACATGTTCCAAAACAAGGACTACACCCAAAGAAGGTTATGCTCCTTTTATGGTGGGACATGAGAGGACTGATTCATTATCAGTTAATCAAACAACAATAGCAGTAAAATATTGTTCGCAGCTGGATGATCTAAGAAATGCTCTATCAAAAAAACGACCAACATTACTCAATAGGAAGAGTGTAGTGCTTCAGCATAATAACGTTAAACCTCACACAGCAAAACTCACTCAGGAAAAATCATGAGTTTCAATTGGGAAGTTTTGCCTCAACCGCTTTATACATCTATATATATTATTGTTGACGACATACGAATAATTTTTCCCCACTCATTTTCTTCAACATTCATTTCTATTTCTCCAACAAGTACGGACGTCCACCCAGTAGGGGCCATTATTTCATTTTATTTTTCCTCCCAATATGTCTACCCTACATGTATCTGTACTTGCATGACATTTTTTCTCTATTCTATCATCCTGATGAAGTCTTATAAATAAAGACGAAACGTTGATGTACACATAAAAAACATCCATTTTTTTGGTTTTCCTTTTTCATTTTCCCATCACGTCGGATTACCTTCATCCTTCTCTTCCCATATATTATTGTGTGTGTATTTGACGATATAAATCATTTTAAGATCATGTTCTACATAAAGAATATGCACAAAGTATTCAAGTTATACACAGCTGTTTTAAGGCAATGCTTATTTGAAGTCATATAATGCAACATAAAGATGTTCAAACCGTTGATCGTCAAATCAGAATTTCGGAGTACTAAGAACCTAAATAATGAACCACAATGATATCCGCAAAAAGTGCAATTTCCACCAAAAACAAAAGATAAATCTTAGGGAAGGATCCAGTGTCATATACCTCTGTAAAATGTTAACTTAATTCCACATAGCTGCATATTTTATAACCAGGAGACAGAAATAAGAGACAAAGTAATCCGGCGATTTGTGGGAAAAACAAACGCAAGTCATTCAAAGGGGCGTAACTGCAATCTACTTTTTATCAACTGAGATATATAGTTTGTTTTTTTTAATGAGAAAAAGTTTTTAAAAAGAGGTTTTAAATATTATTTTCTATATTCTTTGTCTGCGTCGTATTTCCAATCTCAGTGAAAGTACTCCAAACTAAGCAGGAGAACTTTTCTCTTTCTGGTGAATCTTCTTTTTGGTCGACAGACTTGCATTACGTTAATTCAAAATAGTGTTTGACTGACATTTACATAATCACAATAATTAGTTGTTTGTATATATGAATATCTGCCTTTTCAGTTCTATTACACAGTCCTATAGATTAGGCTTATTGTGGATATACTATGCTAATATACTAGTATACTATGCAGTATGTTTGCTTGTCTAGGTGAATATCGGCCCTTTTAGGCATATTAAGGGTGATCATTTCGATCATACTGATTTCATCTTTGAACGCAGTCGTCTTTATAATTCTGGCTAAAAACGTTTGGTGTTTGTACATTATAGCAACAAACCAAATTTCCTTCCTTATTTTTAGAGGAGTGAATCGAAAAGGGAGATAATTCGAATTATTTTAAGTGTCTTCATTGTTTTCATAATTTTCCAGAATATGGACGTCAATGCGTTAAATCTTCAAGACATTTTATTTCTAACTAGAGATAAGGGGAAGTTAGTCGATTTTTTGCAAGCGCACAGACTCATTTCTGGGGCGGAGATATGCGTCTGTGAAGGAGATATGCGACTATGTGAAACTTTGTTACAAATATGTACTTTCTATTTTTATATTTGATATGATGTCAAAGTTACTCAAATAAATCTAATTTATTTTCTTTTTAATACCGTTTCTTAATGTATTTTATTACAAAAATACTGTTTTTAAAAGTTTCTTCTGACAAATTCTTATGCTTCTCTATCTGTGTTGTTATGGTTTCCCGTGAGGAAAAAAATCGAATATGATCGTTTCGTTATGAGTCCGCTTAAAATAATTCGAATTATCTCCCCTTTCGATTCACTCCTCTAGAAATAAGGAAATAAATTTGGTTTGTTGCCGTAATAGACAAGCACCAAACCTTTTATACATTTCTTCAACAATAAATATAGCCTCCTTATACAGCTAGATGGGGGGGGGGGGTCCATGTTTATCATCAAAATAATAAAAGTAAAAGTTTCATATCATAAAAAAGTGATTAATTTATTTTATGAACATTTTTTTATCGAAAAGTGACGTTAATTTTACGTTCGCTTTACAATAAATTAATGGTGATGAGTAACAGGAGTGATATAATGGCATTTGGGTTTGTTAACGAAGAACTTGCTGAAAGCATTTGTAAGGCTTTCATTCTGGCAATTTTGTCATTTGGGTTGGTGGCTCCATTGAACCAAATCTTCATGCAGGGTTCCGTGTCTGCTACTACCTTCCAAGAATAATTCCATACTTGCTCACAGAAGTTCGTGGCGTTTCCAAACATTTCTTCAAATGTTGTGTTGACTGATCCCGTTGGACAAACATTAGTACCTGAAAAAAAAAAGTATAGAAATGTGTGTTATCATTTATTTTGCATATATATATATATATATATATATATATATATATATATATATATATATATATATATATATATATATATATATATATATATATATATATATAAGAATATTATTTTTTGAAGGCGATAACAATTTTCAAAATTTTTTTTTTATTTACCAGTGTATCGTGACCGTGGTGTTGGGTTGGAGTGTGTCCTTTTCATTATTTTTTTTAATTTTCGAGGGTATCCCTCATCCTCAGAATAAAATAAATACTACCACTCGTTGGAGTGTGTTTTTTTTTTTTTTTTTAGTTTCTTATTTATTTTTTATAAATTAAAACAAATAAATAAATAAAAATAAATTACTCAGTATAATTACTAACAAAATAAACAGCAACGGTTAAAATAGCAAATAATAATTTATAAAAAATAAATAAGAAACTTCTGCGGACCTACTACTAAAAACAAACCAACATTTCCGGCCCCGGCTTTTGGCAAAAAAAAAAAAACTAAAAAAACACACTCCAACGAGTGGTAGTATTTATTTTATTCTGAGGATGAGGGATACCCTCGAAAATTAAAAAAAATAATGAAAAGGACACACTCCAACCCAACACCACGGTCACGATACACTGGTAAATAAAAATAAAAAATTTGAAAATTATTGACTTTTCAATATTGTCACTTTGTTTTGTTTTTACGATTCCACGTGTCGTATGTGTCACTCTAACAACGCATTGTTATCGCCTTCAAAAAATAATATTCTTACTCTATACACAATGCTCCAAGCGAACTACAACATTCTTCTCATATATATATATATATATATATATATATATATATATATAGAGAGAGAGAGAGAGAGAGAGAGAGAGAGAGAGAGAGAGAGAAAAGAGGGTAGTGCAGTATTAGTGCAGTTCCAACGAGAGAAAAGTATATATGTAAAGGAGTAAGGCTACCAACATTTGTAGAATGTTTTTTTTTGTTGTTTTTTTTTTAGATTTCATGGTCCGGTATTTAATGTGCAAATTTGGTGTCTATTGTGGATGATTCATTTGACACAAGTTGCTGTTTGACTCATAGCTGTGTGGAGGTGCGTAATGAAAAGTTATGTACTAACTAAAATTATAAAATGGTAAAACAACAAAATAATAAATAAATGTTGAGAAAAAAACATTCTACAAATGTTGGTAGCCTTACTCCTTTACATATATATATATATATATATATATATATATATATATATATATATATATATATATATATATATATAGAGAGAGAGAGAGAGAGAGAGAGAGAGAGAGGGGGAGGGAGAGAGAGATACTGTATATTACATATTTCAGCAATGTATCGCGGTTTCATCCAAAAGGGCAGATTTAGACATCTTTAGTAAATCTTCGTGCCCAGTGGAATCATCGGTAAGCTGAAATGATTGTAGGCACACCTGACAGGGAATGGCGTCAACAATGACAGAAAAAACGGTGCATCTCTGAGGGCGTCCCCGAAAAAAATCCGGTGTGGGATAGTGATTAACTAGGGCTCAAGGGGGGCCTTAATTTTTTAGGGGGTTTTATTTATTATTTATTTATCTGTTAGCAATTTATGACCCCATTCTACTACAGTCTGGGGGTAATTTTCTAAGGATTCAACGATTGCCTCGGATATGTTCGCGTCCGTTTTGCCCACATTACGAGAGTAAAGCATGGTGTCGTCAGCAAATATACCTATGTCATCAGAGAGGTAGTTTATGAAAATCAGGAACGATAAAAGTCCAAGGATGGATCCCTGGGGTACACCAGCATTTATGTCATGTTGCTTATATGAACTGCCACAATTTATCATATTTTCTCCGGATTACCAAATTCTCCCAAATAAACTTTCCGAAATGAAGGTGACTGCCATTTTCACTTGCTTCTTAATATCTACTCCCCCCTTTCAATCCAAAACACCGGGTCCTAATTATTCATGGCATAATAATAACATTAACACTGTTTGTGTTTCAGTTTTCATGATAGTATTCTTCTCTGTACATTTTCAATCGAAATAATGACTGTTCACAGTTGCATGGAATATAAGAATAGCGGTTTTGTAATTCTTTTCCAACGGTTAATTTTCGTATGTCTGTAAAACATAAAAAGTCTTCTAAGATATTTTCTAAACTCAGTTGTTTCTTTTCTTTATTTAATTAACACGACATTTGTTTACGGTATGATAAGCTTCACGAATATTGTTTTGCCCATTTACTTATTTATGTTGTGGTTATTATTATCATTATTATTATTATCATTATTATTATTAGTAGTAGTAGTAGTAGTAGTAGTAGTAGTAGTAGTTGTAGTAGTACTAGTAGTAGTAGTAAAAGGGAATCTTACGCCATTTTTGAATGAGGATTGATATTTACTTATTATTTGGGTTTATTTGTTTGATTGCAAACAATAAATAGTTATTTTACAATATTTATTTTAACATGTTCGCGGAGTGCTACTATTCAAAGCTTTACAGTAGCAAGCCTATCCTCTGCTTCAAACTTCGATAAATCGCTTTTATTTACTTACAAAAAAAAATACCAAACTTATTATTATTATAATAACCTAAATTACTTACAGTGAAATGAGTAATTTTTGTTTGATTTTCAGAATTAATACTCTAATATTTATTTATTTAAAGTTAAATCTTTATTTTGTATTTCCTCTGGGCAACGCCAGGGCACGGGTCCTGCTAGTTTAGATATATTTCATTAGTCTTATTTATTTAGAGGTAAATTTATAGTAAGTATATAATCTCCCCAGAATAGTAATAAACACATAAGTAAGCATATATGTAAAAGTAAACTAAAAAGATTACAATGAAATTATACATAACAAATAACAAAAACATAATTAGTTCATAGAGTATTTTCTAAAGAGAAGTAGACTTTTTCTGTATACGATACGGAGAATTCTGAAAGATTCAATTCTATCAGTTTTCCACGTCTATATAATAAACTTGTTTCAAAACAATTTTTTGTGAGTTCTTACTTCTAAAACTTGATTTGAATGCCATTTTCAATCAATAAACTCTTATATATTAAGCTCTATTTTATCACATCTAAAATATTCAGTTTTATCTTTTTGTTAGCAAGTTCGATAAATTTGTATGAACTAAGCAAGATTTTATAAACCAGTTTAAAATAAATTATATAATTTCTTATATAATTTATGCACAATCTCTCTCTATCTATCCTTCTCTTTATCTATATCCCTATCTACCTCTCTATCTATTTATCTATCTATCTATCTATTATTAATACGATAATGTATGTATATATATATATATATATATATATATATATATATATATATATATATATATATAGTAAGTTATGAAAATATATTTATGGCAATTAAGCTACACAGAGGCTCCCGCACAGAATAAAATTTACCTTAGGCTAACAATACATGAATAAATAAATAAACAACTATGTAAAAAAAACTAAACTAAACTAAAACCTAACAACTTAAAAACTAAAACCTCAAATAGAAATACAAGGAACCACGTGTTAAAATAAGTTCACCCATTATACTGACACAACAATAAAACAGGATATATTCCACTCTATAGAAAATAGAACAATAGAACAGGAAATAGGAAGTAAAACAAACCGGACATTTGTTCGTAAGAAGCCCAACGATTGGCTAAGAGAACAACAAAGAATCTGATTTGTTAACTTGCTAGCCGTGTATATAAAAACACCCGTATCAAGCACTGTTGAAGTAAATACTGAAAATTGATACATAAAAAATGATATCTCCTTATAAAATTTTATGTGGATACATGAAATAGTATATATATATATATATATATATATATATATATATATATATATATATATATATATATATATATATGTATATATATTTGGTTTTTGTAGACAAACTTTCAAAGTTTAAGCTCAATATATATTAATTTATAATTCCAGAGCATATATAAATAGACAATAAAATTTAAATTCCAGCGACCATATGTTTATTTACCAGTAAAAAGATTAATTTTACAGCCGTTTCATTATCTATCCAGATAAAGAAGGTATTCACACGTAACCATAAATTTACCAGAACAATGATTTGTCAGAAAAAAGCAAACAGAAAAGCATAAAAACAGAAAAAAACTTACATTAGTAAACATTTATATGGGTCAATTTTTTAAATAAATTCTTATTTATTGCCAATATATATATATATATATATATATAATATATATTACATTTTTTAAATAAAAAAATCTTCCTTTGAATAATAATCTACTAAATAATAGATATTTTGACATTAATTGATAATTGGCAATGATAAGAGAATAGAATTTCGCCTTCCCAGTCTTAAAAGTGACCACAAATTACCCGTTGCCTCTGTGTCAGTTAACTCTATTGCTGATAGAGATTTGTTATATCTCCGTCTGAATCTGAAGCTATACTATTACCGATTCTATTATTAATTGTACTATCTCTTACCCCACAAATGTTTTTGTCGTTTCAAATATGACACATTCTAACAAAATACCTATTTAATATAATATTCAAGAAAATGTGTCAAACTGCGACTTGTTTCACATCTGAAACGAGCCTGTTGGCAAGTGTGAGTAGGTATTAATATGATGTTGCATCAGCACACCCGCTACACCCGCTTAATAGGTAATCAGTAGCTTCTATGTCACGGGCGAGTGCCATCGGTGTATCATCCGCCTAATTCAAGAGCCAAAACTTTGAAATCTATTCATTATAATGGTAAGTAAAAGTTATTTTTTACTTGATAACATTTTTTTCAAACCAATATAAAAAATAAAGCATTTAAGAGTTAATACCCAATTCAGTTTACTATTTCGGACTAATGTACTATCTTTCAATGCTCAATTCAGATGTGAGGGTAGTGTATTGTCTGTTCTGGTGTCATATCATCCTCTTAGGAATTACTTGCTTCTAGGGGTAAGTGAAATATATATTGTGTTGTCATGAGATTATCCTACCAGACAATTCCTCTTCCTTTGTTCGTCAAGAAACGAGAAGTGATTGTAGCGTGGTTTCGTAAATAAACAGAATTTGACAATTCTATCGAATAATTTTGAACCCTAAAGAGAAGAATGAGAGGTAATCAAATTGAAATTTGTGAAATAATAAGTAACATTTTTGTGATGGACATTGTTTAAGATTACTTTTAAGATTAATTTTACTAATACTATTTATATTAGTAGTAGTAGGAGGAGGGTAGTAGTAGTAGTAGTAGTAGTAGTAGTAGTAGTAGTAGTAGTAGTAGTAGATTCTGATCGTTCTAGAACAGAGCTGTTGGTGCTGGTACAGATTAGGACTCAAATAAAAATTGGCTTAGCATCGTTAGGATTAGAGTCAGTGTTAAGTTTAACGTAGTGTTAGAGTTGGTGCTTGGGTTAGGGTCATGGTTAGGGTTAGCTTGCGTCCTAATCTGCACCAATATCGAGCTGTTATTTAAAGAGTACTTTATTCTATCATCGCACTCTACAGGAGTTAAGATCACACAAAGGGCGGGTTTTAGACTACGTTTAAAGCGTTGATAAAAGGTTAATGTATCAATGAAGAGGTTCATTGTTAAAACAGTTTGGGGAGCATTATGCTCAAGGGATGAGAGTAAAGAATGCTCACCTGTCGTCCAATTGAAGCCTTTTGACCAGTTGGGTAAGCAGGTGAGATCATACTGACAGGCTTTCCACCAGGCGTCGCATTGCGATTTACACAGCGGGACATCAAAATATTTCTCATTGCGGATCTTCATTTTGACCTGTTAATCAAGAAATGTCAAAAACACATTTTCCTTACATAAATCCTAACCATAATTATGCATGAATAAGCTAAAAAACGTAGATGGATGTGACATCATACCATTAGGGCGAAATAAATCGTCCCTTCTGATTGGCCAATACAATAGTCAGGAAAATTCAAATAAATAATAATAAAACAATATAGAACAATCGAGAACGTATTATTTGGATTATTCGGAATACTATTCTCATCTTGGTTGTTATTTTCGCAACGTTTCGGCCGATGCAACTTCCAACCTTCATTATCTGCATCATTTGGACCTGAGAAGCTTTATTTCGAATTCAGAAACCTGTACGGAATTTTAAGTTGACACATTTATTTGATTCACAGCCATGACCAGGTAGAAATGTTCATTTTTTTAATTCTTAGTTATTATCACTTGTAATTAGGATTGGACGTTCAATCTCCAGAAGACCGTCACTTAGAACTGATTGTTAATCAACGCCTTTATCCGTTGCACCACGTGTCCATGTTAACAATTCTAGTATTAATTTTGGGAGCCTTAACCCTATTCTCGTCAATGTTAGCTATTGGGCAAGTAGACCCACTAGTATATTAAACGGTTAGTTTATAATTAAAGAGAATGAAAGGTCAACCGAAGTCAACTTGATAAACCCGGGGTATGGATTGATAGACGGGGAATTAATAGAAACAGGCATGATTTCACATGGTTCAAGGGGAGAGTGTGAGAAAGAAGAGGACATCCCGTTTTGTAGTATGCAGCGTGTGCACGTGTAAAATGATATGGCCTGATCAAATATGATTAAACGGTGATTATCGATCCATCCTTCTCTCTTTCTCTCTTTCTCTCTATTTCTGTCCCCCACATTGGTTAGTTATTTAGAACAAATATCAAGTTGAATAAATCCCTTCTGTTCTCCAGCAGTTTTGTATGAACGTTTGAAAGTAAAAATAAGGAGCTTTGATTTCAAGATATCAAGCCTCCAATCTGGAAGGATCACGCAGAGCGCGTGCAAAGAGAAAATGCAGCTAATAAGGTATGAATACAATTTGTGAACTTAAATATTTCTGTAACAATTACGGCAACTTTATTTTCTACATGTATGACACAAGGTTAAAACGTAGCATTTACATGTGTAGTATGACTACTTAGTACAATATTCCGATACTATATATATATACTAGCGGGACCTAATACTAATTATCTTGTTCCTAACCTATACATGTTTGAATAAAATATGATAAGATTTGGAATTGTATATTTATTTTTAAAAAAATGAACAATACATGAAACAATTTACAAAACTTCTTTACATACAATATTTCTAGTGAAGGTAATATTTCGACGACTAAACATCACTTTGTAAATGTTTTCGATTAAATTAAATTTAGCTCCAATTCATGAATATTTATTTACCCCTCTCTAGGAGTTAGGCACAAGGCCAGTTTTATCTTACTCCTACAAGTAAGATGTGACCCAAGGTCGGGTCGGGAAAGTGGGGTTTGAAAAGCCAGCGCTCGAGAAGGTGAGCACTCTGGCCATTAAAAATTGCCTGGGCAGCCCCGTTGGCATTACCCGAGTTGAATGTTTTTAAAAATCTAGGTGCGACAAGCATGCGCAGAGCTTTTGCTGGAAGCGTGATACACGAACACACACGCTATCGTATTAATATATAGATTATTGATGCAAGTTATTACGAATTCGTTTCGTTCATAGGGGTCCAACCAACATTAGTATGTAAATATTGCGTCTATCTTCCTTGAACTCTTCGTAAAGGACAAAAAGTTCTCAGTTTAAAACATTATACATTGTGTCGTGACATGAAAAATTTGTAATTTTAGTTAGGCACCTACGAAAATGTTGTTCTGAAGATCGTTCAGTGTGTAAGAATTACTCCTACCCAGTTAGGGTTGAGGGAATGTGAATTTGAAATTACATCCAGATTCCAAAGTTCGAAAGAATGCGTCTGAACAAGGTCGGAGGTTACATTAGCAGAAACGATTAGAAGAGTAGTCCGAATTATCCCAAGAATACGAATAATAGATCCTCATCTAATAATTTACAAAATAAGAATAACATACACTTAAACTTTGTATATTTTAATTTTATGAATAAAAAAAGTTTCAATATTCAATATTTTAATTTTATTAAAAAAAAAAGTTTTAAATATTCAATATTTTAATTTTATAAAAAAAAAAGTTTCCAATATTCAGTGAACGTAATTTTTATATTTTAATTTTATGAATAAAAAAAAGTTTTCAATATTCAATATTTTCATTTTATATAAAAAAAAGTTTTCAATATTCAATATTTTAATTTTATATATAAAAAAAAGTTTTCAATATTCAGTGAACGTAACTTTTACTGCGCCTCAATTTTTGCGAGCTGTCGGACATTCACAAATAATATTCGTTAATTACATACATTTGTACACTTCATTTTTTCTGGAAATCGCTCAAGACAAGGCATGAAGCCACTTCATGTAAAGAGCTAAAAAATATATATACTACTTCAAGGTCAAAAACTAACGAAAGATAAGTGTTGTATGGATAGATTGTGACCCAGAAAACAGCAATTATTCCCCTTTGTCAGAAACATCGCTCATGGAATGTGAAGGCATAAAGGACAACATAAGGGTAACCAGAGTTATGAGGTTGCCGAAAGTGAACCCTACTAAATGTCTACCCCAAGCGCATCATTTTGTTAGTCTGTTTTATATTTAACGTGATTATATATTTTTTCTTATGTATTACAGAAATGGATCATTGTATAGTCTAGTATTCAATAATAGCTGTTTACTTACCTCTTTCAGCCATGGTCCCGTGTTTGGTGAGCACTCATAGAAACACAAGTCTTGTACAAAATGGCGACGACACTCAGTGGAGAGCTTTCCAGAATGATCCCAGTTAAAGTTGAGCCAATGAACACTTTCGTCATGCATAGTGACTGTATTATTTGTAGTACAACACGATCGAGTCTTCCATGGGCTGCACTGCAACGAACGTATGTTTCTTTTGTTAAATAATCATCTATTATATATATATATATATATATATATATATATATATATATATATATATATATATATATATATATATATATTTATATATATATGAAATCTAATATATATATAGTTGAAAAGTGAATTTTTGTGAGTGGTTAGACACAAATAATTGAATGAAAACGATGCTATGTAGATGAACAGTAATAATTATTGATTATATAAATTAAAACTGAAAAGTAATTTTTTATGGAAATCGCTCCAGACAAGGCATGAAGCTACTTGATGTAAGGAGCTAACAAGAACGAAAGATGATTATCGCAAAGACCGGAGATGCCTATTGACCTTAGTCTTGAAAAGACCAAGGCTATAGGTAGGAGGAAAATAGTCAGCAGGAAGAGAGTTCCACAAGCCTGCAGTTCTTGAGAAGAAGCTACTGGAATAGGAAGCTGTATTCCAATGAGATATCAAAACAGCGAATTTATGGTGACAACTAGACCAACGAGTTAAACGAGCTGGAAGAAAAGAAGCAAAGAAATAGATCACACAATTCTGAAGAACGCATGTCATAATAGTATTTATAGAAAAGCTTAGACTAGCAACCTCACTTATGTGAAGTAGAGGGTGCAGAGAAGAAGAAAGGTGTGGCCAATCAAATTACAGATACGTTTCTGCACCTTATCAACAACCCTCAAATGGGACAGAGATTCACCAGCCTAAATATGACAACAGTACTCCATACATAATTACTTTGAAATGAGGAAAAAATTAATTATCTGTCGTTGAGCGAACCTTCATTAAATGATCCTATTTGTTGTCCTATTATCGTCTGGTTCAAATGTAGGGGCAGATAACTCTGCTTCAAAATCACTTTTGAGAAAAAGGGGGATAACATTTGACTACAAGTTATTGCCCTTTTAAATATAACAAATATTTAAACGTATTATTATTTTCTAGATGGAATTTGTATAACATGTATTGTTGGTGTTGTGACCTGACCTGACCTACATTGGATTTGCACGGTTTGGGATGCGAAATGACCTCCTTGGTAAAATCTTTAGTATCGCCTTAGGTTCCTCTTTCTGCATGTTTGGGGTGCTTCGTTGGGGTAACTGAAATGTGTCCAATATCTCCAGTGCCAAAATATAATTTTACGTGTTGGTTTCTATGAGGGTTGTAACTGACTTACCTGTCGAACCCAGATTGAAGATTGCGCACTGACGTCATAAATACTATTTCCGTTTTTACGCAAGATATAACCTTTTGTACACTTTTCTTTGCCATTCCGATAGTCTTTTTACTTAGACTTTTTGTCCTTGTTTAAATGTGCAACTTACAGCAGCATGATAACAGATGCCCTTCTGTTCTATTTGTGTATTTCTCTTGTGATAAGTTTGTGAAGCAAGATGAATGGTATCAATTGGTTATCAGACTTTCCAGTTAAATAGAGCTCCAGAATATCCCGTTAGGGGCATTTTGGTCTTGGTGCAGCTCTATAACTTCCAGTGAATATCTCCAAGATTTCTGATGTTGTTCCTTTCCTTTGGAGTTTTAAGAGTGCTCTTTTAAATATATCCACAAAACGCTCAGTCTGTCCATTTAACTGAGGATGAAATGGCGGCGTTTGTTGATGCTATTCTGCAGAAATATGAAAATTCCATTGAATTAAAAGCAGTGCATTAGCAGAGACTATGGTCTCTGGGACTCCAAATCGACTGAAAATATGTTGCAATTTTAAAATCGTTTCCTCAGAGTCCATTTACTGTAAGCTTCTACTAATAGTAGAAAATATTTTCCATCAATAGGTCCTGCAAAGTCAATGTGAATACATGACCAGGTGTAATCCGGATAGGCCAAGAAAAAAGTTTTGTTTTCCTCGGAGATTTTTCCGCTAACTGACATTTTGTATAGTTATGGCTCAGCTCTTCTCATGTTTTTGCTAATGCTTTCATCTGGATAATTCCCTGATGTCCAAAATAAAATTGTTTCAATACAAAATTTTGCAAATTTATTAAACCAATCACACGTTCTCCAAAAAAGAATGCACCCATCAACCTCAAACAATATTGATTGACAGTGAAAAAAAGGGTTAATTGTTTTTGTTTTTACGTACTTCAGGTTATTTTTCACGTGAAAAGTGCAACACTGCCTGGAGTAAGGTGTCGGAAGCTGCAGTCTCGCAGATCATTTGTGACGTAATTGACAGTGCTCAGAAAGTTGATACGAGCACTGAAATAGTTTCTGGTTCCACAGATAGTGAGGAAATAACTGAATCCTCTTCAACTTTGGTTTGCTTATCCATCGGTATGGATAAAGTATCTGCATGTCCAATTGCACCAGTAGAAGAATATTTGATGGATAAAGCATCTGCATGTCCAATTGCATCAGTAGAACAATATTTGATGGATAAATCATAATTCGACAGCATAGTGGCCCATCTTTGCAGACGGTCAGCTGGATTAACTGGGACACCTTTCTTGGATCTGAAAATGCTAACAAGAGGTTTATGAGTTGTGCTCAAGGTGAACTGACGTGCATATAACACGTGAAAAAGTTTTGTTGCAAAAATTATTGCTAATGCTTCTTTCTCTATCTGACTAGTTTCGCTCAGCTGGTTTCAGTGACCTGGAATAATGAGCTATTGCTTTTTGCCTGCCATCGGGATAGCTATGCGTAATGACAGCTCAAACACCATAATAAGATGCGGCAGAACCAACAATAATATCCATGAATTAGTTGTAGTATGTGAACAACATATCTGAAAAAGAGACAATTTAATCTAATTACACACTCACATTCAGTGGTACATGCTTTTTTAAAAGGATTGTTGAGGTGGACAGAAACTCGATGAAGTTCTAGAAAAAATATGCACTATCGTGGATAACCATGCTAAGAAAAAAGCGTAATGTTTTAATATTTCCCGGTACCGGCATTTTTTATGGCTGTAATATTTTCTGGGTCTGGTTGTCGGCTAGTTTTTGTCAAAAATGAATCCCAGATATTTAAATTGTGTTTGTAAAAATCCACATTTTTCGGCTTTTACGTGACATCCATACTTCTAAATTCGCTAAAATGTGGAAACCAAACGCTGTAAAAGTTAATTTCGTAACGATCTAACAATCGATGAATGCTGCAACTTCTATCAATCTGATTAACATTGCATCCATTGTTTGCTGGAATATAGCTGGAGCTGGTTTGACTCCAAAGGAAGGCAGTTGAATCTAAACAGTCCCTTGTGTGTGTTGATTGTCAAGCACTCTGTTGACTCTCCACTAACCGACAACTACATGAAAGCATGGGTAGTTTGCAAAGCAATGTCCACTATCAAATTTTGTGAAAAGATCTTCTGGCAAGAGTAATGGGTACTGATGTGCATTTAACGAATTGTTCAATCACGAGGAATAATAAGCACATATTCTAACTCTTCAATTTGTTTTTTTAACAACAACAATGAGAGCTGCACATGCGAAGTTATTAGTCGGCTGTAGAACCCTTTCTTGTTAAGACGTTCCAACTCCTTGTCAAATAAAAAAAAGTACAGGACGTTTGAGTCTGAAAAGCAGTTTCGCATCAAACTTTCATTCAACCATCGCCTTTACTTTGATGCAAAATCTCATACTCTCCCGAAAAATATCGCTAGATTTAGTCATGAGTAGTACTGTGAATTGTTTTTCAATATCAGAAACAGAAGAAAAGTGTAATGTATTAAAAACACGCTTATGGGGAATATCAAAAAGATTCAATTCCTCTACCCAATCTAAACCAAGAAAATTAAAATCAGAATTATCTGAGAGATAGCATGTTCATAAAATTGTTATTTCTTTAAGGGACACATTGCAATTTAACTCACACTCATATGTATGTTTATATATATATATATATATATATATATATATATATATATATATATATATATATATATATATATATATGTATATATATATATATATATGTATGAATATATATGTATATATATATGTATGAATATATATGTATATATATGTATGAATATATATATATATGTATGAATATATATGTATATATATGTATGCATATATATATATATGTATGAATATATATGTATATATATGTATGTATATATATATGTATACATGAATATGTATATATATATATATATATATATATATATATGTATATATATATGTATATATGAATATGTATATATATATGTATGTATATGTATATATATGTATATATATATTAGTATGTATATATGCATATATATGTATATATATATATATATATATATATATATATACATATGTATGTGTATGTATATCCATATATAGACATATCTATTTTTCTGATGTTTTTAATGATCAAAAGTTGAAATAAAACAGCAATGAATGAATGAAAAAGCAGCCGTTAGATACGATGTAATTAACGTCAAACAAGGTCCTTTTTAATGCCTTTTGTTTTCTGAAATTTGAAAATAAACATCGTTGAAATTATTGAGTGATGAATAACAAGACATATTTGTGTTGCTTAAGTGAACGAATGATAATAAAGAAAAAAGAAAAGAAACTCCGTTAGAACGAGATGAAGAACGTCAAACATGGACCTTTCGAATGTTGTTTCAGCAGTCGAAATTTGAAAATAAACATCGTTGGGGATGCTGAAGATGAGTGATAAATATCGCGATATTTTTGTGTTGATAAAGTCACCGAAGGATATATATATATATATATATATATATATATATATATATATATATATAAAATTATTTTCTAATATTTTTACCTACGTAGGACGTCGTTTCAAGCTAATCGCTCTCATCAGCGCAAGGAAGTAACAATCTCAGACGGTCATAGGGGTCGAACTCGGTTCACAGAGACACCTTTAATCTGTAAGCGTTCACCAAGTACCACTTGGCCACGAGGGATTGTCGCGTGATTACGGAAAAGTAAGTGATATTTACACTGAAAGCGACAGGCATAAATATCTAAACATTCCATAGTACTCGACGACAAAGTCGGAGCATTGCACTGAGGCGTTTAGGTAAATGTGCATTTTTCATTTTCCCGAGAGTGCTCGACTTTCAATTGTACTTGAAAGAGGCTTATAATAATATTAAATTATTCTTATTTTATTTTACCTACGTACGACGTCGTTTCGAGCTTGTGGCTCTCATCAGCGCAGGGAAATAACAATCTCAGACGGTCATAGGGGGCGAACTCGGTTCACAGAGACACATTGAATCTTGGGAACGCTGACGAGGAGTTATGAATATCACGATATTTTTGTGTTGATCAAGTGAACGAAGGGTATATATATATATATATATATATATATATATATATATATATATATATATATATATATATAGATATAATAGAATTTACGATAAGTGGAGTATCGTATAGTGATCTATCGTGATAAAGTAAAGCTCAATACGTTGAGTCGAGCAATCAATTTAAAGAAAAAAAGATGAAGATAAAAAATTGCATAAAATTACATAAAATTGCATAAAATTGATACGAATTTTATTACATCGAAAGTTCAGATGCAAGGAGTTACACTAATCGTTAAACTTTCAATGTAATAAAATTTGTATAAATTTTATGTAATTTTATGCAATTTTTTATCTTCATCTTTCCTTCTTTAAAATATATATGTGTTTGTGTGTGTTCATGTTTAAACTTAAAATGTTGCGTTGTTTATTTTTGATTATATCGTATGATCTTTGGACGTTTTTGAAACTGATAACTTTTGTCTTAATTATACCAACACACTCTCTTCAGCATCGCTTATAGCAATTTTGCTAAATCGAAATGAAAAAGCTGAATATTTGATTACAGAAAACACCAAACAGCAAAGGTATAATTTCCTACATCCATTATGTGGTAGTACTAGGTACTTATAAGGATCTCTGTATCGTAGCCCCTAATAATAAAAGTGCTGGCGAAAACCGAAAGATGGTCGATTTTGTCAAACTGCTGTTGTTTCAGTTCGCGACTCCCTCGTTCGTGCTGTTAGCTGTTACTTCACTTCATCTTTTCTGTCCTCGTTCGGTGAATGAGAAGTCTTTCTAGATTGAGACAATTTTAATTGGGGGAGCTGGATTTTACCCACACAAAAAAACGAACTTGAGGCAGTACATATCACGACATTTTGGGGAGATATGAATAATTTAATGGCCGAATATTATCGCAATAATTAAATTTAACTTTAAAAATCCTATTAAATAGTTTGGTAAAAAAATAAATAGCTTGGTTAAAAAGTACAAAAATGAAAGTAAAATAATCTCCCGGGTAACGTCGGTAGGTGCAGATAGTCGTTTCACATTTTGTTGGGTTCGAATAACCTGCTGAAAGAATGAACGAACGTCCGTTTACCTTTAGTGTTTATTTGAAAAAAAGGAAGAAAACTAAAATCAAGTTACTGACGTCACGCATTCAGAGCTAACCCAAGTAATGGTATGACAAGTGGCACCAACAAGTCACGATACATTTTGTAATGGCTTTATGAGCATATCTTTTTAAAAAAAAGTACTTTATTTTAAGAGAATTAAATTTTAACAAAAAAATATAATTTGATTAAAAAAATGAATTCAAAAATGAAATTTTACCAACAAAAATATTATTTGCTTTATTTTTTTTACCTGTTTAAACAATGTGTCTTCGGGTCCTGGTTTTAACTTGTGTGTTTTGCTGTCGATACAGGTGTTCAGTAAATCATCGAGGGATTGTCTTTCTCTAGCCGAAACCTTCTCCCATTCTTGGAGACAAAGAAAAATTGCCAAAAACGATACAACTTTTCCCCAGGACATTTTTCTGCTGTCTTTAAAAAATAAAAATAAAAAAACAATCATTTGTATAAAAAATTTTTTACACACACGCACACACACACACACACACATATATATATATATCTACATCGTATCCTCTCCGCTGGACTCTTCGACACCGGACGTTTTGGCAATCGGACATTTGCTTGCACCCTGGCACAGTTTTGCCCTACGTTTCTTTCCCTACAACTTTTATTTTATTTCATTTTTTCAAATTTTAAATCTTGGCCATTGCCAACTTATCTATCCCAGCGACCTCCTCTGATGATAAGATTTTGATCTTTGAAAAGCCTGGCTTAAGGAAAATTTAACTTGAATAAATTGCCTTTTTGCGGAATATACCTTGCTTTGAACTTTTGAATTGAATTTTGATTTGGCTTTTGCTTTCTCTAATTCCTTTCCATTCTCCTTCATTTATATATATATATATATATATATATATATATATATATATATATATATATATATATATATATATATATATGTATGTATGTATATATATATGTATATATATATATATGTATGTATATATATATGTATATATATATATATGTATGTATATATATGTATATATATGTATATGTATGTATATATATATGTATATATATGTATATATATATTATATATATGTGTATATATATGTGTATATATATGTATATATATGTATATATATATGTATATGTATATTATATATATGTATATATATGTATAAATGTATGTATATATATATATATATATATATATATATATATATATATATATACTTTGGATAGTGAGTTACACAGAAACGTTTATGTTTCATTTCAAAAGAAAATCACCGGACTAAATACACGGATTTACATTCTAGAATTCGTTTTATAGTCCAACAATGTCCACTTCAACCTCCAACCAATTGGAGTCCGTTATTTTATTGGCCCCATTTCCACCACTCAATCCCTATTCATTTCCATCAACTAATTAATTGTCCCTCTTTTTATTTAGAAATGTTTTGGGGCTAAGTATTCTTAAGTGGGTCAAACAAACAAAGGGCGACCTTTGTTAGAATAGTTTAGTCGTATTAACAAATCAATGCAACGACGGGATACATTTATTAACTATAGCTCCGTCTTGTTTTCTGTTCCTATTTTACGTCAATTTAAAATCTATATTATTACTCCAATAAAAGCGTGTTGTTCTTTATTTTTTTATTTTTCGTTCGAAGTACTTCTTAAAATGTTTATTAAAAGTTTCGATTCACTATATTTTCTTAATTTTTATATTTTTAAGAGCGGTAATTTTTTTAAAAGTTATTTATATTATTTACTCCAAAGTAAATTTAATTCAATGCCTACAGTTGTGGTGATTTCACTTCTACGATTTTAAGGAGTAGGGCTAATGGAGATAATAATCGAGGACTTACTAAGTGGTTGAAGTGGACACTGCTTCACTATAAAAATGATGTACATCCATGCATGTAGCCTGAAAATTTAATTCGGGGATGAAATACAAACGTTTCTCTGTAGCTCACTTGTCATAAGTATATTTGTATACTACTACTAAACTCTACTCATGTACTGAGGACTGTAGAAGTAAATACCGAAGCAAAAATATATACGTAATATCTATCTTATAATATAGGTATCCATGTGTAACAGTACGGAGCTTGAAATGCTTCAAAATAGGTTTGTAATAGTTCCTATTGATAAGGCGACAAATAACATAGCTTTTATCTGTAAAAAGTATTATATACAACGCTTATTGCTAGAAGTAGGAATAATAGGTGAAGTTTCAGATACTTATAAATTAAGTAATAATAAAAGCGATAACATTATTATAAACAATACTGTTATTTGTGAAAAATTAGGATTAAAATTAGAAGAAAAATACAAAAAACTTCCATCTATGTATTGGATACCTAAAATGCATAAAACACCAGTTGGCGCCCGTTTCATTGTTGCCTCAAAAATATGCATCACTAAACCTTTAAGTAAGGCTGTGTCTAAAATCTTTAAATTAATTATAAACCAAATAAATAATTTCCATAAAAAAAGTAAATTCTATAGTAATATAAACCTATTTTGGGTGGTAAATAATTCCGATCTAGTAAAAGAAAAATTAGATCATATTAATTCTCGTAAACAGGCTAAATCAATCTCGACATACGATTTTAGTACATTATATACAAAAATACCCCATAAAGAACTTATTAAAGAATTAGGTAATACTGTAGATTTAGCTTTTGCAGGAGGAAAAGGTAAATACATAGACTTTGCAAAATCTAAAGCCTTTTGGTGTAAAAATAAAAATGGTAAGACGAGTGTATCCAAAACTGGTCTGATAATGCTTATAAGTCACCTTATAAAAGAGAGTTACTTTCAAATAGGGAATAAATTATTGATCCAAACAATAGGTATTCCAATGGGTTTGGATCCGTCTCCATTTTGGGCAGATCTATATTTACATAGACTGGAATATATATATATGTCATCACTAATAAAAAATGATATATCTAGAGCGTATAGTTATCATGGATGTATGCGATATATTGACGACCTTGTTTGCATTAATGATAGCGAAGAGTTTGCAAATACTAAACATTTAATATATCCTAAAGAGTTAAAATTAAACTGTGAACATAAGGGAACACAAGCTACTTTTCTTGATTTGGATATAAAAATTGAAGATAAAATATTTATCTATAAACTGTTTGATAAAAGAAATTCATTCCCTTTTCGTATCGTGCGAATGCCATATAAAAATAGTACTAGCCCTGTGTATATATTTTACGGGAGTATTATGTCTGAATTTCTGAGAATTGCTCGTGTTACCTTAAAATTAGTAGATTTCATGCCCCCAATTTCTGATCTAATAATAAGAATGATTAACAAAGGTGGCGATCAAAATAAAATATTTGGACAATTAAATAAGGCAATTACTCGCCATCCTGATGCTTTTAAATCTTATCAAATTAATCAAAATAAACTGATAGAACAAATCATAGTATATATAAATAGAAATTATATAATATGAATAAACGTATATATAACACATCTGCTAATTATAATAAGAAAAACAATAAAAATACAGTAGAAAGAAAGAAAGAAATGTTAAAAAAGAAGAAGAAGAAGAAGAAGAAGAAGAAGAAGAAGAAGAAGAAGAAGAAGAAAACCGTTCATAACTATGAACGCTGATTTTTAAACACCAGGAGTTGGTAAATAAGAAGAAGAAAAAGAGAACAAATTAACGGTTAACTTACAGACGCAGATTTGAAACAATGAGAAAAGAAAAAAGTCGACAGTTGTGAACGCAGATTAGAAAAACTATAGTGAACAAGGAAGATTAATATTTATTTGCGGTTGACAACAACGGGGAGATGGACAACAAAGTAGGACGAGGGAGAAAAATAGGAACTAAAGGTATATATATGTATGTGTGTATGTAATATATATATATATATATATGTATATACATATTTATTTATTTATCTTTTATTTTTTGATGTGTTGATGTTTTTTATATTTATAATATAAAACTAAAAATAATACATTAATCACTTAAATAATAGTGTCATGGATTCGTCCAAACACTTTAAAATGCAACAACATTTTTGTGAGTAACGGATAAATTTTATTAGACAGACGAACAGCGCAGGTAAAAAATTTTTTTTTTTTTTTTTTTTTTTTTGATGTCTTAAATAACTAATATAAGTTAGCAAAACATTTATATGGAACAAAACGTAGATTTAGTATAAGGAACGTTTATGTTTTTGTCTTTTAAGGGAAGTGGGGTCTGATCAACTCTGCTGGGAAGCCATGAAATTAAATACTGTCTTGTTTTTAAATTCCCAGAACAGTTTTTCATGGTAAACAACTGATGATCCCTTAAAATAGTGTTAGAAACTAACTAATATAATAACTGTAAAAAATAAATTGACTTACATGAGTGATTTTCCACTGGAAGACTTGAGACTATAAGTTGTTTTTTTTGTTTGTTTTTTGTTTTTTTTGTTTTTTTTGTTTTTTTTATATAGTTTTAATGGTTGAGAAACTTCCGAGACTATATATATATATATATATATATATATATATATATATATATATATATAGAGAGAGAGAGAGAGAGAGAGAGAGAGAGGGTGATTCATAAGTCACTTAGCTATTTATTTTTGAAATTCTAAAGTTAAAAAATACGGTAATACAAAACAGAAAGTTTATTCAACAAATTCATTTATGGGAGTTTAAAATTACAGCAAATTTTCAAAATTTCCACCTTCGTTCTGCATGCATAGCTCCATTCTTTTCTGCAAGGAATTTACGACTCTTTGTAGCATATTTGATTGATTATGAAATAGATATATATAGAAACAAATATATAAACGGACAAATGTAAAATAACAAATAGCAGTAATTAGAGAGTAAGATAACAATTATCAACAGTTCATAGTATGTTTGTGCTTCATATGGTAATCATTTTAAATAGCTAAGTGAAGTGACTTATGAATCACCCTGTATATATATATATAATTATTTCATATTTGAATATATATATATATATATATATATATATATATATATATATATATATATATATATATATATATATATATATAATATATATATATATATATATATATATATATATATATATATATATATATATTCAAATATGAAATAATTATTTTATATAAATTCCTAGTGCGATAGAAGTATGCACAATATTGGGGTAGAACATTATTATATATAAAAATTAATAATAAAACAGATATAAAGTTACCATTGCTTAGAGGACTCTTTTA
>OY744535.1:47907960-48062960 GCA_963556195.1 Sepiola atlantica
CGAGGATAAGGGTTAATGAGTTTGTCAGGTGGACTGTGAGATAAAACCGTGATGATTTGTAACGATGGTTGAAATTGGGCAGAATTTTATTATTTAAGAAGACGGCTCAACAAGAATTTGTTTACATTGGACTTGAAAACAACTATGTTGTAGTCATCTGAGAAGCAGCCCGTGGTATTGTGTTCCACGGATAGGTAGTTCTAGAAATGAAAATCTGTTCATCGAAGCTCCGTTTAGATTTAGGTACACAGAAGGAGAAAAGGAAATTATTGACAGAGGTTGTAGCTAGACGAGTTTTAGTTGTAAAATCTTTTTTTACTGGAGAGGAACCATAGATTGGAGCTCAGTCGAGCATCTACCATGAAAGATAAACAGAGTAAAACGATAAATGTACCTACCTTATTTTCTTCACTGTCGTCCTTTCCAATAAGCTTTCAGAAATCTGAATCTTTGGTCTACATTTGACCTGGCTTCATATAGCTACTCATTCTTCAATTTGTCACAAGAGAAACGGGTCAAGTATTCTCCAACCTATCTAATCTCCAGATTGAAGAACTTTGAACTTCAGATGACGCGACAAAACAAAAAAAAAAACAAAAAACGGAGATGAACGAAAATTAAGATGATTTGCAACAATGACCCATGTGGAGAAAGTGGACATCTATCGGAAGGCTCCAAGACCTTAGAATTATAGAGTCACACTGCTATCAATGTAATATATGCTAACATGAAAATAACATAGATCGAAGAAAACTACTGATAGTTACACTAATAAGTGAGAGTACACACAGAATGCCGATCTCTGCCCTATACCTCTTTAACATCGACTTTTTTGTACTTTCTCAGTAGTATCAATACAATTGCCAATGCTTCTTTCTCTATATTTGAATGATTAAATTCAGTGTTCAGTAATCTTCTTGATCAATGCATTACGTGTGGAATTGAATTTCCTTTGACATATTTTGTATAAAAGTCAAATGCCATTAACTTTATTACCCACTTTAATATTCTCGATATCGTAACTTTGGGTAATTCTTTTCTTGGATTGAATATAAATTCCAATGGTCCATGATCACTTCTCAAGAGAATTTATTTTCCAATTAGAAATTGTCTCACCCTGGTGGTGCACCATACAATGGCGAATGCTTTTTTCTCTATATTTGAATAATTAAATTCAGTGTTCGTTAGTCTGTGCGATAAATACATTATCGGATGTCCTTCTTGTGATAATATTCCAGATATCGAATGTTCACTTGCATCTGTGGTTAACGTAATGTCCTTTTTGGGATAACATTTTTTTACTACTGGTTTCTTTTGCTATAACTAATTTCAATCTCTCAAAAGCTTTTTGTTGTTTTTCTAACCAAATAAATTCAACATTCTTTTTTTTTTTTAATTTGCAACCGGTTCAGTGAAGTCTGTATATTTTAGTAAATATCGCCTGTAGAAATTGACCAATCCCCAAAAAGATTCAAGTTCTTTTTTGTTTGTAGGTATAGATATTTCTAATACTATACTACTGGTACTTTGTAAACCCACGATTATGCGCTGATCTCATTTTGGCCTAGAATCTCCTCATTAGCCATTACGATCTCTCTCAGGACCTATTAGTCACGCCTGCACTCGAAAGAGGTCTACGTGAGCATCACTAGAAACTGTTTCACTGCCAATTTCGGAAGAGAGTCGCTTTCTCAATCAGAATCCCTGGACTATGGAATGGATTACCAGGATATGTAATAAATGCCTCTGCAACGCAGAAATTCAAGGCGAATGTGGACAGATGCTGGGTTACTGTGTCCTTTTCTGTGTAAATTTCTACCTCCCTTTTCCTACATGGCAACTGAAGCATGCTTGTTTTATTTTTTGCCAAATTTATTGAATTTCTTCTTTTTTTTATCTACCTCTCACAGAAATAATTTACACCGACCTCAGCTATCACTACACAAAAATGAACCAAAGAAACAGAAATTACAAGAAACACTATAAGCTCCTTCCTCTGCCACCCCCCCAAAAAAATTTTAAAGAATTAAAAAAAAAAAATTATTTTTAAATAAGGAAAGAGAAAAGGAAAGAAAAAAAAGGAATTGAAAGGAAAAAATTTTAAAATTTAAAAAAAATTAAACTTTTTTTTTTTTAATTTAAAAAAAAAATTAATTTAAAGAAATATTATTTTTTTTTTTTTAACTGGTGCCGCCCTAGGCTGACACCAGACAACATATTTGTAGAGGGTCGAGGAGGATGAGAAGACCGAGGAGGGACAGCACAAACCAGACCTCCACTGGAAAAGTGCAGAGAATGCTGAGACCTTGGGGAGGCTTATTGCCACCTAAATCCCAGAGAAGACCAATTGTCCTTACAAGCGAGAAATCAATGGTAAGCGGCTGTTGCGATACCGCATCGTTATCGAAAAGAGGTGAAGAATACTGGAAGTCTGAGGAGACTTGTTGTCACTCAGACTCCAGGAAATACCACTGGTTATCGTCGGTGAGCAATCACTGACGATGATCTGTGTGAGAACTCCTAGTGAGTACAAATAATAATAAATATTTGGCCATGGATATAATTCCATTAAATTTGTCCTTGTAATGCAAAATATTTCATAAAGGTTAAAAATTTATATACTACTACTACTACTACTACTACTAATGTTGGATAATGGCCCTGTGAGGCCGGACGCATGTTGAAGTGGACGTATGTGTGGGAGATCGTTTGGCTTGCGCGATGTAGTGCGGGTGGACCCGTTCCGTCGAGTGCAAAATAAACTGGTTCTCACAGTTGGAGCTCACAGACGTTGACGGGGCCACCACGTTGACGAGACCTCAGGTCAAGGGTCAAGCTGCACCTGCGCATAGGGGTTCTGTGACGTCACGAGCTATTGTGTGGGAAACTGTATTTTGCCAGTCTGGGTTTTGGAAGCAGGCCGAACAGACGATTTCTCTATGTAGTCTTCAAATAATTAAATTCCCTAAGAGAATACTGGAACCTTGGGTAGGTTTATTGCCATTGAGATCAACGGTCGTTGACAACGAGAAATCAATGGTAAACGGTTGTTGCGATCACACAAAATGGTTTATAATGGTTATGGGGAGACTTGTTGTTACTCAGACTCCAGGACACACCATTGATTTGAGCAATCACTGATAATGATTCGTGTAGAAAACTTCTAGTGAGTAAATAATGACCAACAAATATTATTATTATTAGTAGTAGTAGTAATAGTAGCAGTAGTAGTAGTATAAACACCTATAGGCTCCCAAACTATTGGATGGCTAAAACCGTAACTCGTACCCCAAATCTCAGACCAGCAGATATGTAGCAGTCTTTACTTACTGAGGTTTACTTAGTAATGCGCATCAGTGTCCCTGTGGGGTGGTTTATCCAAATGTTGGCCAATCAACTCGCATGGCGCATTGATATATATTTTTTTTTAACATAGTTCACCCCAAACAAAGCAGGTCGCCACTCTAGACGTAAGGAGCTACTGAGAAAGAGGGTGTAGGTTTTGGGGGTCATCCTAAGTTGGGAGCTGTGCAGCGAGATGTTTGTTTACATTAGTTTTAAATTTCTGCATGTCGGTACTGTCGGGGAAACAGGGAGCAGGGAGGAAGTTCCAGAGGCCGGCAGCACGAGGAAAGTAGCTATTGTAGTAGAAGGCATCTGGGGACCTCGACAGTGAATGATGGAATTTGGCTGATTGTCAGGTTGGTCTAGTGAATTTACGTCGAGAGGGCACTAGTGCAGCAAGTTCATCAGAGCACAATCCATTGAAGTACTTGTGAAACAGGCACAAGAATGCAACATTGCGGTGATGGGACAGGGGCTAGAGCTTTGTGGGTAGTGAGAGACCTATTAAGTTGGCGACTCTTTTTTAGACCTTGTCTAAATGGAAGAGACTAGTGGATGGTGCACCAGTCCAGATGTGGCAACAATACTCCATGCATGGGCGGATGGTGACTTTGTAGAGATATAGGATAATGTCAGGTGTGAGAAGTTTTCTAGCACGGTAGAGGGATCCCACCTTCTTTGCAGCAGCCTTGGCAATGTCTTCAATGTATTTATTCTAATTCATGTTACCTGTGAATGATAGGTCGAGGAGTTTAAATGTTGAACTCTCAGGTAGGGTGTTATTTGCCATGGCAATCAGTGGTTGAAGAGGTTTCTTGTAGTTATTGAAGGAAAGGAGCTTTGTCTTTGCGGCATTAAAAGTTACCATCCATTTATGACCCCAATCCACTACAAACTGGAGGTCATTTTCTAAAGATTCAGCTATTACCTCGGATATGTGCACGTCTGTTTTGCCCACATGACGAGAGTAGAGCGTGGTATCGTCAGCAAATATACCTATCTCAGTCTCAATGACATCAGGAAGGTCGTTTATGAAAATCAGGAACAGTAGAGGTCCAAGAATGGATCCCTGGAGTACACCAGCATTTATGTCATGTTGTTTAGATGAACGACGATCGAGGACAACCTGGATCTTTTTTAAGGTTAGGAAGGATCTAATTATATTAAATATTTGTCCAGAAATACCATATGAGTGAATTTTTAGGAGAAGCCCTTAATGCCAGACCTTATCAAAGGCTTTGGGTATATCAAGCGCTACCACCCTAGTTTCACCTGCCTTGTCCCATGTATGATATATACATTCAGTAGATCGTGCTTGTCTATATCCGTACTGATGATCAGAAAGAAGTTTAGCATTAACTAGGTACCGGACTATTGTAGACTGATTGGGCGGTAGTTTTGAGGATCAGTTCTATCTCCAGAATTCTTGAAGACTGGTACCACAGAGGCAATTTTTCAGCTATCAGGGAAGCAAGATTCAGCAAGGCATTTGTTGTAGAGTTTGAAGAGGACAGGGGCCATTTCAGCAGAGCATTTTTTTTATTACTATTACTGGTATAAGATCAGCCCCACAAGCTTTGGAGGTGTCAAGGTTTTTTATGATGTCCCTAACCTGAGATGGGGTGGTGACTAGGTTTTCAAATGTGGCTTCGGTCCGCAATGGGAATTTAGGGAGGGGAGGGTTTGCTGAGTCCAAAGTGGAGTTTAAGGCAAAATTCTGGGCAAGTAGTTCAGCCTTAACAGTTGCTGTGCAAATGACATCATTGTGATTTGATAGCGGGGAATTGTTGATTGTCTATTGTTCACCACACTAGATTTTCCAGAAATCGCGAGTACCTAGTTTCTGTTACTGAATGCGTTTTTTGGATTATCTCCGTATATCTTCTCTTTGCTTCACCTATCTTGACTCTATAAATTTCTGACTATTCGCAGTTGACTTATTGCGGACGAATTTTCGGAATGCTTGCTGCCTCTTAGCAAAATCAGCTGCACATTCTGAGGTGAACTATTGAGGAGACTGAGGTTTGCTGAAGAACTTTCGCATGGGGACATAGGCTTCTATGCCTGCTTTGACCCATTCGGTTAACTCATTTGCACACTGATCAGCAGGGAGTGATAAGTTTTAATCCATGGGGCATCACTGATGTGATCTCTGAGGGATTCAAAATCAGCCTTCTCATAGTTTCTCGTTGTTTTGAGCAACGGCTATTCAGCTTTTGGACGAGTTTTTAAGGTGATATAAATCATTACCACAATGTGATCAGAGTTTCTGAGTGGGCTATGGGCATTCGCCACACAAGCCTCGGGTAGTGAGGTCAAGAACAGGTCGAGAAGTGAGGCTTGCTGGTCAGCATGATCAAAGATTTGGATTGGGAAAGTGACAGTCTGTGAGAGGGAGTGAGCTAAGGAGAAATTAAATGTAGGCTTACGAGCTGCATCAGTAAAGCTGGAGAATTCCAGTCAGTCACGGTGGTGTTAATTAAAATTCTCAAATACATGTATTTCGGCATTCGTGTCAATTAAGAGTGCTCTATGCTTTCAGAGACAGAGGTAAACAGGGTACAGTCCTGGGTCGAAGGAGAATGGTATAAGAAATAAAAGTAACTAACGCTGTGATGTAAGGTCAATCTAAAGCACATGTAGGCTTGGTCATCTGATTCTACCCTATGTTTTCTAGTCAGGGGGAGGGTATTCCAAACATAAACTCCTAGCCCATGCATATGTTTGTCAGAGTCTTTACGGTAGAGTGGAAGGTAATCAGTCATGTCAAAGTGGTGAGATGAGATTGAGGATTGAAGGTTTGTTTCACTTAGTGTTAGGATATCCGGGGAGTTTGTAAGGAGAATGGTTTCTACATTGTTAATGTTGGTTCTAAGTCCCCGGATATTTGTGAATGTGAGCCTCAAAGGCGGAGGCAAAGATGTTTTTTTGTTGGGTGTCTGGTTTAGGTTTGATTTTTTTACTTTATAAGTTTATGTTTGTTTTGAGATAGAGTGGGGTGGCCAATGTGGATGCTTGTTTGGAGTCAATAAGCTCACACAACCCGTCCATTAATTGTTATTTGGTCCATGGGGGTTGTGGCCTCGAAAAAGCCCACCGCGGATAACTGTAGGGTCCCTTTCCATGCGTGACATGGCACGTACAGTTACCCCCAATATTATACAACTGTTGATGGAGCAGCCGTTCTTAGCGCTACCTAAGAGTTTAGGCTCCTGTACTGACAGTTGGAGACAGCAGCCAGACAAGCTGTCTAACCTGTACCTCAACTTGTCAGAACAACGGCGACCCAGACTAGTCATGTAAGACATAGTAATGAAAAAACTTTCCCTAAGTTGCCCAGATATAGAAAAAGAGAAACAACGTTCATTGTCCTAGTCATGAAACAAGGCCAGGCACTGGGTGTCTTTAGAGGCGTCCCAGGGATGGTACCTCTGCGCCTGATTAATAGACAGAGAAGGAGTGAAAAAGCCGGACGATAGGCAGAGCCCATCTACTCCTTAAGAAATTATATGTTTGCAAACTGGATACTTTGTTTGAGATTCCAGCTCTAGGAAGGTTATCGATCAGGACTAAGGAGACCTCCCTCCCCAACGGTTTGCTGCCAAGATGTAAGTGGTTAGTAGCAAGGTTTTATTATCAGACTTTTCTTTCTCTTAGATGGATGACCTGACAAGGTCTAGGGTTCAACACACCAAGAGGAGGTAGCCTGCGCCTATATACTAGTCAGGTATTTGGGAGCCATCGCAGGTCAAAAAAAAGACAAATTTCCCATATATATATATATATATATATATATATATATATATATATATATATATATATATATATGTGTGTGTGTGTGTGTGTGTGTGTGTGGATAGAATAAGTCTAGACGCCGTCTACCAGAGATAGTAAGGGAGCGAAGATGGGTTCCCCTCTCGCTCTCTCATAAGCAAAATTTATTGTGGGGACATGTCAATGGTCATTAAGGTGGGTTAGCTAATATAAATACTATTAAAGAAATCAAAATGGAATTACTTATCATTTTGGAACGACCTGTTTTCCTTCATGCTTGCACGCTAAGTGACCTCTGGGGGGGGGGGTCAGTGGGGAAGGTATATATCTCTCTCTCCCTCCACACACATACATAAATACATATACACACACACACATATATATATATATATATATATATATATATATATATATAATGAAGAAGAATGGAATAGAATTAGAGAAGCAAAAGCCAAATCATAATTCAATTCAATTGCTCAGAGCAAGGTATATTCCGCAAAAAAGGCAATTTATTCAAGTTAAATTTTCCTTAAGCCAGGCTTTTCAAAGATCAAAATCTTATCATCAGAGGAAGTCGCTGGGATAGATAAGTTGGCAAAGGCCAAGATTTAAAATTTGAAAAAATAAAATAAAAGTTGAATTATGATTTGGCTTTTGCTTCTCTAATTCCTTTCCATTCTTCTTCATTCTACCTGCTCTATCCTGGATATTGAGCTGTATACTCTTCACAATAGGTTTTACTTTTCCTAAAAGTTCGCTTTTAGTACACCACTTTATATATATATATATATATATATATATATATATGCATACCTACATACCCATATACACATACAGAGAGAGAGAGAGAGAGAGAGAGAGAGAGAGAGAGGGGGGGAGGGAGGGAAAGGGACTATAAAGCTGAGGGATTTAGTGTGTGTGTGTGTGTGGGGGGGGGGGGTAATTTCTTCGTGTATATTTTAGCTTTTTTTTGCCACTCGGTACTTATTTCATAGTTTAGAACGAGAGAGAAAATAACAATTTGCCGACAATTTAGGCAAGTAAAACAAAGCCGTTAATAAGCCTGTTTTTTTTGGGCGATGGGGGGGGGGGGGGGGGGGGTTCCAACTTCGGCTTAAGACAAGCAAGAAAGAGGAAAGTAAAAAAAAACAAGAAAAGAAATCATCGTATTATGAATTAGTAATATGAATACTATTAAAAAAATGAACATGGAATTACTTATCATTTTAGAACGACCTTTTTTTTTTTAATGCTTGCACGCTATCACTTTCACCCTCTCTCACCGTATGTTTTTTAGCCCCCCCCCCGGCTCTTATTATATACAGTATCTATAATTCTTGCTTCCGTGACTCTCTCTCTCTCTCTCTCTCTCTCTCTCTCTCTCTCTCTGTTTCTTAACAGTTGAAGTTAATAAAGAAAGAAAAGAATAAAAAGACTGGAAAGTCAATTATAAACAAAACGAAATAGCACCACAATTAGTAATCATAGATGGAAGTGACAATTAGCTAAACAAATCTTGAAAATATATTGTATTGATATTATTATTGATTTAATAAGATGGAATGATTTTTCAAAGTTGAATAATTTATATCGTGATCGGCACAGACGTTAAAAAATAGAACTAAAAATGTGTTGTTGAAAAAACGCGGGACTAAACGAATTTGTTATTAAAATAGTTACATAATTCAAATCAACCTGCAAAAAAACTAATCATCATACAAGAAAAAAGATTATATCATTAGAAAGAGGAAAGATTACAGTTTATTTACATACTCATTTCATAGATATAACCTGAAAAATAGGCGTAAGTTAAATTTTACGAAAATTCCACTGTTTTTACCCATTTTCGCACCATAAACAGGCAGTTTGGGATACCTAATATTAAAGTGGTGATTGGGTAAAACTGTACTAGCTCCTTTAGAGGGTAGGCATCGAGATTAGAAACATTATGGGACACGTAAAGATTCGGGGCCACTTCCATTGTCTTCCCCGGAGAATGTTATACCTATGATTTAAATGTTATCAAAATATGATATATTTGAAGTTTTAAGAAGGGTTCTGTCCCATAGTTTCCTTCGGTGGACATAGAGATTGGGGGTCACTTCCATTGTCTTACTCGGACATTTTTACATATAAATACACTTTTAGTTTTTAAGTAGATCCTCTGACCTTTCTTTCTATAGGGAACACACACAGACATTGGCATTTGTCTATATAGAGTTCATAAATAATTAAATATTACTGCGCTGCCAAGTTGCCTGTCGACTCAGAAATCCTATTAGGATCATAGTTTTACAAATTTATATCTATAGAGTTTATCCAATTTCATCTTCTTTTTCTTATGCGTTAATCAAGAGCTACGACGGAGTCTGCAATGACGGATTTTTGTCCCCACTTGACACAATCACAGGCTTGGCCCAATTTCATATATATGTATATATCATTGCGCCGTCAACATTGCCGCTCATGGGAAGGACGGGAAATAGGGTGACGGCCGGCGGGAATCAATTTCTTAAATTATAAGATATACTAGAAGAATACCTCTCCCTGGAAGAGTCCATGCTATACTAATGTTAATATATTTTGTCTGTAAAAAAAGAATATTGAACTAGGGGTGGGACGTAATGGGTGAAAATTTCAGATTCATGCGAGTAGTATTTTTTGTGTTCATTTATACATAAATAACACTAAACAATCAGACATTTTGAAAATTTTGCAAAATTCAGAAGGTGCAGGCCACTAGTTTTTGGCTATTTTACATTCATGAAAACCCTTTCACAGCCTGAAAATGGTCCTAAATTAAAGTACTATATCAGATTTAACCATCTATATCCATTCATAGCTTTTGAGAATGTTTTAGGACCTGCAATGTCGCATGAAACCACTTTTTCACCGAAAAATGATGGATTTTGAGTCCCGTGGAGCCCTAAAGGCTATTTTTGGCCTGTACCTTCTGAATTTTGCAAAATTTTCAAAACTCGTCTAAAATAAATTTCGGTCATGTACTCGATCTATACAAAAGCCTTTTTTCTTTTCGTTGTTGCTGTAAGCAGTGGTTTTTGCTATTTCATTTCGTGACTTAAGCATAGATCCGAGACAACGTCGTTTTCTTACAGATACATATGTAAAGACAACGATGATCTATATTTATGTATTTAAGCACAACTTCTCATTTAATTTTTTAAAAAAAACAATTTAGGGCCAGGATGAATCCCTGATGTCTAAATTATCCCTCATCAATCAAACCAGACGATCTTAATATGAAATTCCTCACTTGTTCAAAAAAACGTTTACGGAGTTGTCTACCTTGAATCAAATTTCTAATTTTATTTACCTCCCTTGATTAATATTATTTATTACTTTTCTACGAGATATGGATAAACTAAGATAAGTAAAACAAAAACAAAAAAAAAACATTGGTCATTTTTAACAAGAGCCAACAAAACAAAAAAGGGTAAAAAACAAACAAATACGCAACAAATAAATGTGACCAAAGGTCACTCTTCTACCTACCCGGATAAGTTTTTTTGTGTGTTTTAACTTATTTCAATGCGTTTTTTTTTGTTCAAAACAAACCTGGTCCACTCTTTTCAGTTAGAACGAAAAACAAAATGGCTGACATTACAGTCACGTATAGTCTCGATAATCGCTCAAAAATAAAAAATTAAACAAAATACTATAAACATTACATTTTCGCACGATTAGTGACATTTATCGGATGTGTTTCTACTAGGTACGTGCAAACATGGCGGCTTCTTGTACGGACTATGCTTATTAAAAAGCGCTTATCATTAATTATTTAATTAGTTTCCGTGTAAACTTTGATTGTGTTTGAAAGATAAAGCCCTAAACTTAATCTCTAAACGAAAAAACTGCATATTTACGTGTGAAAAATAAATTATAATAAAATATGTAATTACGACGGTCAAAACCCCCAAAAATTCAATGAATTTTGAACTTTGAAAAAAATACTTGTAAAAATCCCTTAAAAGATAAATATAAGTTTTTGGGAACTATTTCAAAGATAATTATTAAATTAAAGTCATAAGACACTGAATTAAAAATAAATAAATCCCACGTTTAACTAAAAATTAGCAAAATTATCCCTTCAAATGTGATAAATGAGTAAAATCCGCCATAACTTCATCGGAAAAGGACGTTTACAAACTGACATCGCTATGCAAAATATATGGAAGACAAAAATGTCATAATTTATCATTTTTAACTTTATATATAAAAATGTAATAATAGTTTATAGAAGTTGAAAAATTATTATCCATTTAATTTCTTTATTCTTTTTTAGGTTATAAACAAATTTAAGTACCCTTATTTTGTTATAATTAAAAAGGAAATGCTTATTTAATTATTTGTGAGTGTACGCAATTATTTTTAACTGAAAAGGTTCAGTTTTTAATTTCGTAATACTCTGAAATTATTGATGACGTCTGTTTACCAATGTTTTTCCTTAGAATTTGAAATAAAACTATTTTTTAAATGTTAAAAATATTTTTACGTTACGAACTGCGTCAATTTTATCAATTTTTTTTACATGATTTAAAACTTTAGTTACTCGATTTATTCTTAACGTGTCGTAACGATAAATTACATTGATTCTTTTAAAAATAAAGTGTTTTTATTTTTTTTATTTTAAGTGTGAAAAAGTAAATTAAAGTCAATGACTACACTGACAATTTATTCATTGAAAAAAAGTTAAAACAGTTATTTATTGATAAACAGAATTCAATTTTGAAAGAAAATGTCATGTTTGAATTCTCTTTATTTATTAATAAATAATTGTTTTTAACTTAAATATTTATTAATGAAAAAAAAAAGACAAAACAAATACAAATCTTTCCAAATAATTGACGATGAATTGTGAAATGAACGAAATTGTTGAATCTCTAAAAAAAAAAAATGGAGTGCGCGGTAAAAGTGCGTGATTGTTGGAAGGCTAATTCCACCTGGTTATTACAGAACGGGGCTACCATACTAATGAAAGTTCAACGTTAGTAGAAATTATTCAATTTTTAAAATTCTTTTTTTCGCTAAGTTCCTGGATCTCAAATTTGTCAATTTTTGGTTTATTTTCAAGATTATAAAAAAAATTTCTTGCGCTGATGATGCCACGTTCTTACTGTAAGAGAAATATAATTATGTCGCATTTTTTATTTTTCCAAAAACTCTAATCATTGAAATATTTTTTGCAATTATATTATTTTTTTGGTGAAAATATTGATTAAACAATGCTTTATTCAATAATAATATCACTAATTCAAAAAATTAATTTTTCTTCGAGTTATAGTGATTTTATTAACACGGTATTTACTGGCCTTTTTCGTAATATATACGAAATATTTTGAAAATTTTTTTTAATTGTTAACATCTACGATGCTTTATTTACATAAGCAACATTTAAAAAATCATGCATTTTTAAAAATTAATATATAAAAATATAACTTTAGTAAAGGTGTATTTTCTTTTTAAAAAATAATACATTTTCACTAAGATTTAAAAAAAAATAATGGTTTCATTATATTTCGTGATTGTTGATTAATAAGTATTGAAAATTACAGTAAAATTGGTTGATTTCCTGAATTTAAGTGTATTTTTAAGTGAAGGGGGGGTCAAAATGTTTTTTCATTTTAGGAATCGGCCATTGATTTTGCACGTACCTAGTTTCTACCAGTATTTTGTTTACTTTTCGATTTTTAAGCGATTATCAAGGGTCCTTGTGCGGGGGTCATGGCCAGCCATTATGTTTTTCGTTCTAACTGAACAGAGTGGACACCAGGTTTATTTTGAACAACATAAAACACGCTTTAAGTTATCCAGGTAGGTAGAAGAGTACCCATTTTCTTGGCCCCACGTTCACCATTAGATTTGTATGGGAATATGTGAACACCTTAAGAAGACTTTAAAATTAAAATAATTACTGTGCTTTCAAGCACTAGTAATGTTGACGAAGGTAGATGAATTATCTCGATTTTATGCTGACAAAGCAAGGGAGACAACTTATCTCGATTTTATGCTTGTTTTTTGTAACAATTAATTTCAAACATTTTTTTTCATAAAACAAAAAACAATGATTGGCAAACTTTTTTTTTACAATAACAAGAATTTTTTTTTTTTAAATGGGCGCATTTGCAGAATCGGTTACGAATGTGCGGGAGACAACTCTATTTTATTTTTTCACAAAACCTAACAAAAAGGTAATTTCAATGTTGAGTTTTCATTCAAATGTAGAATTTGTAGCAGTGGCATGAGCGAACTATTTTGTATCGATGTACGTTAGTTTCAACTGGGATGGTAATTCAGCTTTACGATTGCGTAATCATTGCCTCTTTACCACGTGGGCGTATGACGCTTCTACGTGTAGCGAGATTCATACACCGAACACATTTTGGCGCCAAGCACAATACACAACGTTATCTTCAGTTCGCAGGTTTTCTTCAAGCCGACAAGACGTATTTCCATCCTGATCTCGTTCTGCTTTGGTTGCAGGAGGACGAGATGCCGAACTCCAGGATATGGCATTATCTAACCGACAAGAATCCGGAGACACTAGTGTGTAGCTTTCTTCCTTAAAAGCAGTACAAGTAAAAATGGCTATAGGCTTTATTGCATTCTTATACCTGAGTATGGTAATCAGATCATAAATAATTGGATGTGTGTCATTAATTGCTGATCAATACTTTCGGTGACCAAACCCAGCCGATACAAATCATGTACAAAAACATATCAGTGCGAGCAGCAGCAGCAGCAGCAGCAGCAATTGATGATTACGACTAGGCTTGACTGTTGTACTCATTCAGTTCAGGCATACGTCCCCTTCATGCTAAAGTGGTTGATGTAGGGGTTTTGAGTTAGACACAAGGTCGTTTTTTTTGTGTGGGGAAAAACCAGCTCCCCCAAAAGGGGCACTCTGGATTAGGGGGAAAAAAATTGCCTCAGTCTAGAAGGATTTCTCCTTCACTGACCGAGAACAGAACGGATAAAGTGTAGTATCAGAACAGATACTGCACTTTGTTCCTGGCCAATGGGCCAAGGCTGGCATATAAACTGTCCCGTTGACTGTAAAGAAAACACAAAAGCTAGAAAATCGTTTTGGATCCGAGGCACAATGGATAAATATGTTGATTAACAATTGGTTCTAAGTGACTCTCCCTATTTCCTTGCTTCCCCACAAGGGAAAAGTTAGATACAAGGTCGGTTTTTAATGAAGGGAAAATCCAGCTCCCCAAAAAAGGTCGCTCTGCATTTGGAATCTCTCCTTCACTCACCAAAGACAGAAAAAATGAAATGTAGTATCGAAACAGATACTACACTTTGCTCCGAGCCAAAAGTTTAAGTTTGAAATGAACGTATCTTAAGAACGCATTCATTCTTGTTATTAAAATAACAAGAATACCAAATCATCTTTAGCAAATTTTAATTTGTTATTGTTGTACCATGTTATTGGCACTATAATAACATAGTTTATTTTTTTTTAATTATGTAGTCTCGCTTGGACAACTGATTATATGGAGAACTTTTTTACGATTATGACTGAAAAATTAAAATCAGCAAGAGGAATAAGTCATTTTTTTTAATTGAAGAATATAAAGAGTTATCTCCCTTACAACTAAAATTGTATTCCTTTTTCTGTATAGGTTTAAAAATTGTGCCAAAAAATTAAATTTTTTTTAAACTAAGATAGATTCATTGCATCCCAGGCAGTACCGGGTAGGTACAATTAGTTTGTAATAATAAAAAAAATGGTTGAATAAAAAAAAACAAAAAAACTGACACTAGTTCAGAAAAATAACAAAGTAAAAATGATTGAAAGCAACAATGTGTTCAATACAAATGATGTCCGTAAGGGATCATTTTTGTTACAGAATAATTTGGTTTAAATAGCAAAACAAAAATAATAAACCAACTTTAGTTTGTTAAACATTAAACAAAATAGTCAAAAAAATAAACGTTGAAAATTAATTAATACTATACACTTATAGTAATTCAGAATAATAAATGTGAATATCGTACAAGCGGACGATATTTGTATGTTACTATATAATAAACTAGAAGAATACCCGTCCCGAGACAGGTAAAATTAACCCCCCCCCCCCCGAACAGAACAGTTTTGCAACACTCTTTAGTCCCTCACAAAGATTCAAATCAAAATATAATGATATTAAACCTTATGTCTAGAATCCTTATTCAAAGTTTTATCAAAATCCATTGCATGATTTTAATTCTAGAAAATGTCTAAAATTTAAGGAGTCTTAAGAAATTGAAATTCTAGGAATCTTGCTGAATTGGTGTCTAATGATTATGGATCAAATTTAATGCAGATCTGATATATTTGAATGTACAAATAGAAGGTTGTGCTCATATCATGCTCCCCAAAAAAACCCTTTAAAATACTTCTAAGAAACTGAAATTTGGGGAATATTTGATAATCGATGTCTCATACCTATTATCAAAATTTCACAAAAATCGGAAGCATCTGAATTTTCACAAAGGGCTTCCATCCTTTTTTGTCCCCTTTGTATGAAAATAAATTAAACTAAATAGTGTATTACGACCCCTTATGTCTAGCATCTGTGTTCCAAAATAGGAGTGAATCCTGTACAAAGAAATATATAAAGATATAAACATACCTAACTTTATATAAAGAAAAAATTTCCGACATTTTTCATAAATTTCGGGCTACTCTTTTAAAAAATTATTTAAATTTTTGTTTTTGAGATGAGGATTGATGATATGTATTTGGATTGTTCGGATTATTGCTTTCATCTTGGGTGTTGTTCTCACAACGTTTCAGCCGATATAACCTCCGACCTTCTTCAGGTGTATTTAAACAATGTCTTTCATTGCTAAGTAGTGAAAAAAAATGTTTTTTTTTTTTTTTTTTGTACGCATCATCGTCGTTAAGATTTCAAAAAATTTGTGTTTATATTTGAGTAACGGTCCCCCTAATTCGGTTCGGTCTTCCACTTTCGGTTCGGTCCCCCTCTTTGGGTTCAGTCCGCCTCTTTACGTTCGGTCCCCCTAATTCGGTTCAATCCCCCTCTTTGGGTTCGGTCCCTCTCTTTAGGTTCAGTCCCCCTCTTTGGGTTCGGTCCTCCACTTTCGGTTCGGTCCCCCTCTTTAAGTACGGTCCCACACTTTCGGTTCGGTTCCCCTCTTTGGGTTCGGCCCCCCTCTTTAGGTTCAGTCCCTCTCTTTCAGTTCGGTCCCCCACTTTCGGTTCGGTCCCCCACTTTCAGTTCGGTCCCCCACATTGGGTTCGTTCCCCCCACTGTCGGTTCAGTCCCCCTCTTTAGGTTCAGTCCTACACTTTGGGTTCGGTCCGCCTGTTTAGGTTCGGTCACCCTCTTTGGGTTCGGTCCCACACTTTGGGTTCGGTCCTCCTGTTTCGGTTCGGTCCCCCACTTTCGGTTCGGTCCCCCTCTTTAGGTTCGGTCCCACACTTTGGGTTCGGTCCCACACTTTGGGTTCGGTCCTCCTCTTTGGGTTCGGTCCTCCTGTTTCGGTTCGGTCCCCCACTGTCGGTTCAGTCCCCCTCTTTAGGTTCGGTCCCACACTTTGGGTTCGGTCCCACACTTTGGGTTCGGTCCTCCTCTTTGGGTTCAGTCCTCCTGTTTCGGTTCGGTCCCCCACTTTCGGTTCGGTCCCCCTCTTTAGGTTCGGTCCCACACTTTGGGTTCGGTCCCCCTCTTTACGTTCGGTCCCCCACTTTCACTTAGATCCCCTACTTTGGTTCGGTCCTCCTCTTTGGGTTCGGTCCTCCTGTTTCGGTTCGGTCCCCCACTTTCGGTTCGGTACCCCTCTTTAAGTACGGTCCCACACTTTCGGTTCGGTTCCCCACTTTGGGTTCGGTCCCCCTCTTTGGGTTTGGTCCCCCACTTTCAGTCTGGTCCCCCACTTTCAGTTCGGTTCCCCTCTTTAGGTACGGTCCCCCTCTTTGGGTTCGGTCCCTCTCTTTAAGTTCGGGCACCCACTTTCGGTCTGGGCCGCCTTTTTGGGTTCGTTCCCCCACTTTGAGTTCGGTCCCACACTTTCGGTTCGGTCCCCCTGTTTAGGTTCGGTCCCCCTCTTTGGGTTCGGTCCCACACTTTGGGTTCGGTCCTCCGCTTTGGGTTCGGTCCTCCTCTTTAGGTTCGGTCTCCCTCTTTGGGTTCGGTCCCCCTCTTTAGGTTCGCCCACTACTATTGGTTCAGTCCCCCTCTTTCGGTTCCCCACATTGGGTTCGTTCCACCACTGTCGGTTCAGTCCCCCTCTTTAGGTTCGGTCCCACACTTTGGGTTCGGTCCCCCTGTTTAGGTTCGGTCCCCCTCTTTGGGTTCGGTCCCACACTTTCGGTTCGGTTCCTCTCTTTGGGTTCGGCCCCCCTCTTTAGGTTCGACCCCCACTTTGGGTTCGGTCCCCCTCTTTGGGTTCGGTCCCCCACTTTCAGTCTGGTCCCCCACTTTCAGTTCGGTCCCCCTCTTTGGGTTCGGTCCCTCTCTTTAGGTTCGGGCACCCACTTTCGGTCTGGTCCGCCTTTTTGGGTTCATTCCCCCACTGTCGGTTCAGTCCCCCTCTTTAGGTTCGGTCCCACACTTTGAGTTCGGTCCCTTTCTTTAGGTTCAGGCACCCACTTTCGGTTCGGTCCCCCTCTTTGGGTTTGACCCCCCCTCTTTAGGTTCGGTCCCACATTTTCTGTTCGGTCCCCCTTTTTAGAGTTCAGTCCTCCTCTTTAGGTACGGTCCCCCTCTTTGGGTTCGGTCCCTCTCTTTAAGTTCGGGCACCCACTTTCGGTCTGGGCCGCCTTTTTGGGTTCGTTCCCCCACTTTGAGTTCGGTCCCACACTTTCGGTTCGGTCCCCCTGTTTAGGTTCGGTCCCCCTCTTTGGGTTCGGTCCCACACTTTGGGTTCGGTCCTCCGCTTTGGGTTCGGTCCTCCTCTTTAGGTTCGGTCTCCCTCTTTGGGTTCGGTCCCCCTCTTTAGGTTCGCCCACTACTATTGGTTCAGTCCCCCTCTTTCGGTTCCCCACATTGGGTTCGTTCCACCACTGTCGGTTCAGTCCCCCTCTTTAGGTTCGGTCCCACACTTTGGGTTCGGTCCCCCTGTTTAGGTTCGGTCCCCCTCTTTGGGTTCGGTCCCACACTTTCGGTTCGGTTCCTCTCTTTGGGTTCGGCCCCCCTCTTTAGGTTCGACCCCCACTTTGGGTTCGGTCCCCCTCTTTGGGTTCGGTCCCCCACTTTCAGTCTGGTCCCCCACTTTCAGTTCGGTCCCCCTCTTTGGGTTCGGTCCCTCTCTTTAGGTTCGGGCACCCACTTTCGGTCTGGTCCGCCTTTTTGGGTTCATTCCCCCACTGTCGGTTCAGTCCCCCTCTTTAGGTTCGGTCCCACACTTTGAGTTCGGTCCCTTTCTTTAGGTTCAGGCACCCACTTTCGGTTCGGTCCCCCTCTTTGGGTTTGACCCCCCCTCTTTAGGTTCGGTCCCACATTTTCTGTTCGGTCCCCCTTTTTAGAGTTCAGTCCTCCTCTTTAGGTTCGGTCCCCCACTTTGGGTTCGGTCCCCCTCTTTCGGTTCGGTTCCCCTGTCTGAATTCGGCTCCCCTCTTTAGGTTCGTCCCCTACTATTGGTTCGGTCCCCCTCTTTGGGTTCGGTCCCTCTCTTTCGGTTCTGTCCCCCTCTTTAGGTACAGTCCCACACTTTCAGTTTGGTTCCCCTCTTTGGGTTCGGTCGCTCACTTTCGGTTCGGTCCCAACCACATGACTGCCCAAATTTTGAAATTTAAAATTTTTTTCTGTATTTCTCCATTTCATTCTTTCCAAATATGATCTTCCTGATGAGATCTCAGTTTATAATAGCTGTTGATCGATAACATCGACATGCCAGTGTCGCAAATTTTGTACATGTCTGTAAATAAAAATAATCATATATATATATATATATATATATATATATATATATGATACATATATATATATATGTAAAAATAAAAATGGAATAAAGAATAAGCAATTCAACAACTAACAAAAATAAACTCAAAAACTCAAGTTGTAAAGTTCTACCGAGATATTTCGGCCGTCAAGATACGACCATTTTCGTTCGGTTAGTAAACTTTATTTCAAAATGGAAAAGTTTTCAAATTTATATAAAGAATGCGATTGGAAGAAAATGTCACGTGCAGAGAACAACAAAAAGGAGGAATAGGGACGCGAGGAATGTTATGAAAAGAGAAAGAAAAAGAAGATGAAGAAGAGGAAGAAGAAGAAAGAGAGACCAATCAACCAGTGTCTTTAGAACGTCAGTTGAAGAAGAAGAAAAAGCAAGAGCAAACGTAAGAAAGGGTCTTTTTCTCGTCTCTGAGCAAAACCCATTTCAAGTGGTGAGGGGAAGCGAGAAAGCAAATAACAAATTTAAAAAATAGCAAGTCAGACAACCACCCCAGACTTACCGTGCTACCTGAAATGAATTTGGAAAGAGAAAAGTTGAACCAACTTATTTCTCTTTGTACCAGTCGAGGATTCGTCCTGACAATCAGTCAGATAGTGACTTTGTTTCTGTTCGGCTGAGGTATGGTCCTGTTCAGTCTCTAGAGGTTCACCCTCCCAGGCTTTACCTTCTCAGTGAATACCGACAGGGGCTGCTCAGGCATTTTTTGTAGGCCAGAGTGCGCTAATCCTAGTGCACTGGCTTTTCAATTTAACCCCTGACCTTGTGTCTAACCTCCTGAGGAGGAAAATAAAATAATATAATGTCAAAAGTCATCAGAAATGATAATAATAATTTATATATGAAAAATTTAATTGCTTACGTAATTGTATGATTTAATATGAATATTTTAGTAATATATCTAGATAAATAATGTGTGTGAACACTGCTGAAGCATAATTTTTTTGGATGGAGTGTGTACACTCATTAACATACAATTTCTTGAGAATGACTAATGAAACTGATGAAATTGTGTCTGGGATGGGTATATTTGCTGACGACACCACACTCTACTCTCGTCATGTGGGTTAAACAGACGTGCACATATCCGAGGCAATGGCTGAATCCCTCGAAATTGACCTCCAGTATGTAGTGGAATGGGGTCATAAATGAATGGTAACATCTAATGTTACTAAGACAAAGCTCCTTTCAACAATTACAAAAAACCTCTTCAACCACCGATTGCTATGGCAAATAACACCCTACCTGAGAGTCCAACATTGAAACTCCTCTGCCTAACATTCACAGGTAACATGAATTGGAACAAATACATAGAATACATTGCCAAGGCTGCCGCAAAGAAGGTTGGCTCCCTCTACCATGCTAGAAAACTTCTCACACCTGACAGTATCCTATATCTCGCCAAAGCAACCATCTGCCTTGCATGAAGTAGTGTTGTCAAATCTGGGCTGGTGCACCATCCACTAGTCTCTCCCTCCTAGACAAGGTCCAAAAAAGAGTATCTAATCTAATAAGTCCTTCACTATCAACTAAGCTCCAGCCCCTGTCCCATCGCCGCAATGTTGCATCTTTATGTTTGGTTCCCCCTCAACGTAAATACACTGAACCGAACCCACAATCAGCTAAATCCCATCCATTCACTGTGGAGGTCTTCTAGTCCAATAGCTTCTTTCCTTGTGCTACCGGCCTTTGTAACTCCCTCCCTACTCCCTGTTTCCCCGACTGTACCGATATGCAGAAAGTTAAAACTAATGTGAATCTCGTTGCACAGCTCCCAATTTAGGATGACCCCCCCCCCCAAATCTTTCACCCTAATTCTCAGTAGCCCCTTAAGTCTACAGTGACAACTTGCCTCGTTTTGGGTAAACTTAGTTAAAAAAAGAAATAGCCGAAAGCACTAGCACAAATGGAAATAAAAACTGTGGAACATCAAATCGAAATATCCTTTATTCCAACAGTAAGAAAAATCAGTATTCGTGAGAGCACTTAAAAAGCTACTGAAAAAAAACTAAATAGTTCATTGTTAGTCTTATACAATGAATGAACATATTTCTGATACATATTAATTAGTAAAAATGATAAAAATCTCTGTCAAAACAAATCTAATCCAAATCTCTGTCAAAACAAATCTGCTCCAAATCTCTGTCAAAACAAATCTGCTCCAAATCTGTCAAAACAAATCTAATCCAAATCTCTGTCAAAACAAATCTAATCCAAATCTCTGTCAAAACAAATCTGCTCCAAATCTCTGTCAAAACAAATCTGCTCCAAATCTCTGTCAAAACAAATCTAATCCAAATCTCTGTCAAAACAAATCTGCTCCAAATCTCTGTCAAAACAAATCTAATCCAAATCTCTGTCAAAACAAATCTGCTCAAAATCTCTGTCAAAACAAATCTGCTCCAAATCTCTGTCAAAACAAATCTTCTCCAAATCTCTGTCAAAACAAATCTAATCCAAATCTCTGTCAAAACAAATCTGCTCCAAATCTCTGTCAAAACAAATCTTCTCCAAATCTCTGCTAAAACAAATCTAATCCAAATCTCTGTAAAAACAAATCTGCTCCAAATCTCTGTCAAAACAAATCTTCTCCAAATCTCTGCTAAAACAAATCTAATCCAAATCTCTGTTAAAACAAATCTGCTCCAAATCTCTGTCAAAACAAATCTTCTCCAAATCTCTGTCAAAACAAATCTGCTCCAAATCTTTGCTAAAGCAAATCTAATCCAAATCTCTGTCAAAACAAATCTTCTCCAAATCTCTGTTAAAACAAATCTAATCCAAATCTCTGTAAAAACAAATCTGCTCCAAATCTCTGTCAAAACAAATCTTCTCCAAATCTCTGCTAAAACAAATCTAATCCAAATCTCTGTTAAAAAATCTCCAATACAAATCTCGGTCAAAAAATCTCTGAACCAAATCTCGGTCAAAAAATCCAAATTCATTCTCTTGTTGCCCAGTATGATTCAATGAAGATTTTTTGGATATGGCTCAAAGATAATAACTTTTGAGCCGACAGCACAATTTGTGGTGTAAACTATAAAATGTTAATAAATCATTTTGCTGTGGATACTTTTCTGTGAAGGTTAAATGCACCATATTTTGGTTTCAAAATACCCTGCATTTCTGCTTGTATTGTATTGCCCTTTAATAAGAGTTGTAGGTTGTGCATCTTATTTGCTTCTCCGGGATCAGGGTTGACGATGCTCTCTGGATATTTTCCTCTCGGCAAGAATATACTCATATAAGAACAAGGAGACGATGGATCCATTGCATTTTCTTTTCTTAGTTTTATTTGTTGTTCCTTTACCTAAAATATCGGGAAATAATATAGAGTCCTTGTTCACACAGTAAGATAATGAAGAGTGGCAAAAATGAATCGTGGCCGAGTCCATTGTGGGTGGGATGTCAAGAAAGAAAGAAAGCGACTTGATAACTGTTAAAAATGAGAAGGTTCTGCAGTGCAAGCAAGACTTAAAAGGCAGCGGTTTCAGAAACGCGAAGAGCCGGAGCGCTTGGTGATCAGAGTATCGAAGTACCGGAAGAATGGGAGTTTACCGATGTTTATGACACCGATGAAGCTTTATTGGCTATGGTAACCAAGCCTGTCTTGCTGTTAGGTTTTCGTGTCGGCTGGCTACAAATGCGACCGATAAGCAAGTTGGTACTGTGAAGGAATCCCCTGACTTGTATTTCATCAAACAGACAATTGGAAGTGCTTGTGGAACAATTGCTTCAGTTCACACTCGGATAGACAATGCAGAGTAAATTGGTTTCCAATCAGATGTATATATATGAACGAGTTTCTAGCGGAAACCAAGTCTGTGACCTCAGCAAGAAAAGACTTTCATGAGACAAAAGTATGTCAAAAGACTTTTTTTATATGTGTGCGTAGCCGGCGTAAATCATCTGGTGATGGGAAATAAAGAAAATCAAAGTTTTTCCATATACGTTCTGTTCTTTGTCATTCTTGTTGGATCTTACCAGGTACCCCGAAAGAACAGGTAATGCAACATAAGTTTAATTGGTTGCCGTGACCTGCTATTTTTTACAAGAAAATAGAAAAAAAAAAAAAAATCAAACCGGAGACGCCACCAGACAACGAAAAAAGGGTCTGAAGAAACGGTCAGGAGAAGAGACCATCAAACCAGTCACGAGCAGACGATGGAAGACAACACCAGCGGCCGAGTTTTTTTTTAAGGAAAAAAAAAGGAAAGGTAGGTGACTTCTGTATTGTTGCTGCGCATTTTTTATTTCGAGCCAAAGAGAGAGAGAGAGACAGGAAGATTTTTTTTTTTTAAATAAAAAATAAAAAATAAATAAAATTAAAAAAAATAAAATTAAAGTTTTGTTTATTTGAAAAATGGAGCATTTAGGCGACTTAATACAGACCCTAACAAGTGAGATTAGGGATGCGGCAGCCACTGTGGCGAGCTTATGGAGGGAGGAAACATTTTTAAGAAAAATCCGTCCCTTACTGAGAAAAGAAGATGGTAAGCTCGACGCGTGGTTAAAAGATATGAACAAATATTTTAAGTTAACGGGAACGAGGGAGGACACAAAATGCCGTACAGCTTTGGTAACGACAGGCGGTTCGGTGGGGGCTTACATAGATCGATTGCTGATGGAAAACCCACAATGCACATGGTATGATTTAAGGAATGCGTTAAAAGAATACTACGGGATAATAGATGACCCCCAGGCGGCAATCGCAGAGCTGGCGATTGTCAGACAGGGGAGAATAGAGGGGGTACAAGATTATATGCAGCGAATTGTCAAGCTAGCTGAGAGAGCATATGATTGGGATAGAAATAAAAATTATCTCAGTCTAAAAGTATATATCCTCCTCTGTCCGAGGACAAAACAGATACTACACTTTTAATTATCATTTGCAAAACAAATGTTAAAAATTAGGCACAAAGTATTCAAAGGTTTGGGAGTGGGGTTGTAGAATATTAAGTTTAAGTTTAAATTACATTGTCCAAAATACTTTATCTAATAAATTGCAAGTGGATTATCTGGTGCTACCAGATCAGGTAGTCTGAAGATACTGGTTTCCTAATCAAAAATGCACCAAACATTGATGTTATTGTTTTCTTTCCTTTCCCTTTGCAAAACTCAATCATGTTCTGCAAAGCAAAAACAAAAACAATAATTTTCCTCTACAAAACAACAAAACGAAACACCATGAATAAATATTTGAAGATATAAAGAACTTGAAGCATAAAATATTTTATCAAAATGACCGGATTCGGCATTAAATAACCCGAAAAGGGTTGATATGCCGTAAAACAAAACAGCCAAACCAAACACCATGAATAAATATTTGAAGATATAAAGAACTTGAAACATAAAATATTTTATCAAAATGACCGGATTCGGCATTAAATAACCTAAAAAGGGTTGATATGCCATAAAACCAAACAACCAAACCAAACACCATGAATAAATATTTGAAGATATAAAGAACTTGAAGCATAAAATATTTTATCAAAATGACCGGATTCGGCATTAAATAACCCGAAAAGGGTTGATATGCCATAAAACAAAACAGCCAAACCAAACACCATGAATAAATATTTGAAGATATAAAGAACTTGAAACATAAAATATTTTATCAAAATGACCGGATTCGGCATTAAATAACCCGAAAAGCCAAACCAAACACCATGAATAAATATTTGAAGATATAAAAAATTTGAAACAAACACTTTTACCAAAATGACCGGATTCAGTATAAAATAACCCAAAAAGGGTTGATATGCCGTAAAACAAAACAACCAAACGAAAGAAGTGGATTATTAATTTATACTTTAACGATGTAACTCTATAAAGACATATTGAAATATAAAGCTTTAATGTTTATCATTCGTCATGTAAAACCTAAATGTCCATTGTTGTTATTATGTCAATATTATGTTAAGGAGATGGGACAGAACTGGAACTGTCATGGAAATTAAACCTCATGACCAATCTATATAATACTAAAAGTCTATTGATCTTGTATGTTTGCAATCAGTTTTCAGCTTTCCGGTTTTCAACATCCGGTTGCGCAATGCGCATGCGTAAATAGCATCGTCTTCAATCTGTTATTCCAATTCCGTTATTCTCTATTATGATTAACGAACGCATGAAATTTTTCATTCTGGAAATTTTTATATCGCTTTTAATATAAACAATTTCATTTAATTTCACCAAATAGTTTTTTTGTTTTCTTCACGGCTAAAAACATTCAACGGGAGGACTTTGTAAAGTCTGTGGCAGTTTCAAAAAAACTCCTCCCTTTTAAAAAACAAAAACAAACAAACAAAAAAACAACACTCATTATTAATATCAGCCATACTAGCGGTCGGTGAACGAAACCACCTCCCACTTTCCCTCTCATAGATTTCACCACTCCTACTCCCTCTGTTTTCGTTACGTACGCGAGAAAGCCTGCTGTACCCCCTTCCTTTCTCAAATCGCCCTGGCCACCGCTACAAATATTCTTTATGCCACAAGTGTCACGCTCATACATGAATTCCATAGCTAATATAACAAACTGACCCAACGGGTCACGGGTGGTCTAGTATGTGATAAAGCTAGATGGATCTAGACGTCTTACCACAAGAAACAGGCGCTTCCTACGTATATTTACACCAGCAGAGATGGAAATCGAAAATGCACCATCAAAACTAAAAGATGAGATGGAAAATATAGATCACCACATTTATCTCACTCAAAAGGACCAATCCAACAAAAACCCATCCAGCCAGAATCCATCCATCCAGCCTTTAGTAGATCCACCTTAAGAGAACAAAACAGATGCCACCCAAAAACTAGAGGAAACCGACCAAAAAGTCCCAACATTACTTAAAAGACTGCAGTCTCACAATACTAAGGTTCGTCAAGAAGACATCAAGGACCCATAAGCAGGTGGTAGAAGGTCAAGGGTGCGAAATCCCGTACCTTAAATTTTTTTTGGGGGGGGGGGAGAGGGGGATGTAGAATGTTAAGTTTAAGTTACATTGTCCAAAAATACTTTATCTAATAAATTACAAATTAATTATTAATTCATACTTTAAAGTTGTAACTCTATAAAAACATATTGAAATATCAAACCGAAATGTCCATTGTTGTTATCATGCCAATATTATGTTCATTACTTGTGTCTGTCTTTCTATATGTTTCAGAAATGATTCAATGTCAACATTCTTGTCAAACATGTTAGAATAACATTTTTGCAACAAATACAAAGAATAAGACTTTTCTTCAGGGGTGTCGTTGTTCATCCTCTGTCTATCCTACTCGTAGTTAGACTTTTAGTTTGGAAGAAAGTCAGGATGAAGAACGTAACTTGGTAGAGTTAGCTGTATATATCTGGCCGCATCTGACTGAAATAGAATATGGAATAAGGAAAGGGTCACCATCTTCAATGAATAACACCAAACTCCTCCACTAAAGCATGAATCAACTTTTATTTGAGAAGAACACTGGAACAAAAAGAGAGTTGATAGGTCAGATGGCTTTTCGGTAGAGATGTAGTTTCAGGTCTTGAGTTTATTCCCACCCCTCATCACCACGATGATGATAAGGAGAGAGAGAAAATGCCAGTCTGTCAATGTCGGAGGCTAGACTCAAATTGTTGTATTTTGCACACATCCCACTGTGGGTGGAAATTAGCAAGCTTTCAGTGGTGTGCTAATCGTCTGTGTATCAATACGCCGACCAAATTACAACTCGACATAACGCAAGATATTGTGCATACATATCAACAAAAATAGATCTCTAATGCAACTGCTACAGACCTATTTTGACCCATTTGTCAAAGCGTTGTTCCTTTCGTTTTTTCACTAGCTGTGCATCACTTTCACTTCAGCAGTCACCACAATACCACATTTACTCTACGGACTACCCTCTTAAAATATTCCCAGTGGTTTGGATTTAATTTTACGTACATGTCACGCACAAGGCGATTAAATGTGTGGGTAGTGCGTTTATGTGGGTAGTTATCTTCTATCCTGCTCTTAATTACACACATTTTAACTCATTCGTTCAAGCATTGTTCTTTTCATTCTTTCATCATTTGTCCATCACTTTCACTCCAGCAGTCATCAAAATACCACATTTACTCTATGGACTAACTTGCTTAAAAAAATCCCCACTGATTTAAAATAAATTTTATTTACAAAAGATATTTACAATTTTTCAATTCAATTCAATACAACTTAAATATAAATAAAACAAGTATGCTTCAGTTGCAAAAATAAAACAAGCATGCTTCAGTTGTCATGTAGGGAAAGAGAGGTAGACAGAAGAGGATACATTAGCCCAGCACCTGTCCAAATTCACCTTGAATTGCTACGTTGTTAGCGCATTTATTACCTCTCTTGGAAGTCTATTCCAAAGTCCAGGGATCCTGATTGAAAGAAGATGGGGAGTAGGACAACTTTGATCTTAGCTCGAAGACCGAACTGTAGTCGTCATGTATTGGAGACCACATATAAAAAAAGAATTGGTGAAAATGAAGCACTGATAGCCAGTACAGTTCTGCTTGCTCGCCTCCTTTCAGTCTTGAAAGACAATGGATACCCTCTGTACGGATATTTGTATGAAGAATCTATAGTTAAGCAATCTCCAACCGCCCCTCTTCTAAACGGGCATTGCTTGCGTCCAGTGGCAAGAAGTTCAGGATGCTGGGATGAGCAGAAAAAGACTGGTGTTATTTCGGAGATTTTTCCTTCTCCAAGACTAGTTGCACAACCAAAGCTTGAGAGTCTAGTTTACCCTACTATTTAATCAAATAGCTGGAGGGAGGATACTTTTCTGAAGAGTATTAGATACAGTAGCACCGACAGAACACGGCATACCAAGCCCATAGTTCACTACTTCCGCCGGTTCTGGTAAATTTATTTATCTGCCTCCCACTACAACAAAAGTAAACATGAAGAAATTCAGCTCCCTCCAAAAGAGGGCACTCTGGTGGTTGCAAAATTTACCATGATCTGTCCCATCGGCATTGGTATGGAGGGCGCAGGCAATAAACCAATCCCATCTCCTGAAGGCGAAGGAGGTAATGCCTGGGAGGATGTCTTCCCCTCCTCTTAAGACCAAACAGAACAATACTGCACTCCAAGCCAGAGGGCCTGTGCGATTAATATTAAGGCAAAAATTACACCTAAGGGGAGACAACTGTCTAAAACTTAAAAGTTGAATCATCGTCGGTGTGGAACTCTTCGGTTAATAAGAGTAACATAAGTGTATCATATGACTGGCCCAGGACTCAGCATATTTAAGTTCCCCTCAAGAAGCGTGGGTCTACGCTTTTGCTGGACTTTTTTTTCTTGTTATAGTTTTATTTTGGAAGATTTCCCACTGGAACTAGCACTATGGTAAGCTTGGACCAACAAAGAAACACTGGGGTAAGATTCTCCGACCATTTTCATTCTATTTTGACGCGGTTATTCAAGTTAAAAATTAAAATAAATAAACATGTTCGGCTGCTACTGTATGTATTGTCAATAACAACAACGGTAGCCGTCCGCCCCTTATTCTTTTTTTTTTTTTTTTTTTTTTTTTTTTTAAATCTATGGGAGCAGAATTCTGTAATTAAATAATCGCGATGTTATATTTGTGACGTTTCTCTGCCCGAGAATGTAATTGGAAACCAGGCCCCATACAAAGATCAAATACAACTATTCTCGAGTAAAAAAAAAAAAAAAAATTACGAGGAATCCAATGGTGGCATTTTTTATTAATGTTGTGTTAGTTTGTATATACATATATATATATAAGTATATATATATATAGTAATATCGTGGTGCTTCCGTTCTTGACAGTCATAAACAGAAAAATACGATTTTTTTTCTATTTTACTTTTTTTATAACTTGAAAATAATAGAAATAAATAAAGAAACGGGCAGAAATGATGAGGTTCGGGGCTGGGAGTCCACGGTGGCCCTCATTTTCGGATAACGTTGGGAGTGCCTGTTATATTTCTATCTTTTTGTAGCATTTAATAAAGCGAAGTGCGAGTGTCCTGTCACGTGTTTAAATGACAAATACAATCTAAATAAATAAGACTGACATTCATTCGGACTACTTTTTTTCTCATCTTGGTTATATTCACAACATTTCGGCTGGTGTAACCTTCGACCTTCTTGCATCGTTTCGAAAAGATGATGTTTCCCAAAAAGGTCGGAGACTACATCGGCCGAAACGTGAATATAATATATGTTCGAAAAATACAAATTATCAACTCATCTAAAAGAATTCCGAAACATTAAATTCGTTGGTTCTGGGATGAATGAAGAATTTGATTATAAGGATAGACAATTTATTGTCTCTTTTCTAGAATAGTGGCTCTTTTTGAAAAATATTTATTATAAACTTCCCATAAAATTAAATTCTATCCAGAAATTACTTTCGAAATTGACAGTTTCAATTTCCCCACACGGACATGAAGAAATTATCGTGACAGTCACGTTTAAAAAATGCCTGTATTAAAAAAAAATATGTGTGTGCGTAATGTTTTTGTCTTATTTCTTCGTTTATTTATGAAAAAGGGGGCGCTTCTGCTGTTTAGCCACGACATTAAAATATTTAAAGAAATGTATAAACTTTATGTACTTACGTGTCAGCTGAAAATAAGATTGTACAAAAGAAATTACGCAAATTCATCCAGTATTTATTAAATTATGAGAAAAAGAAAAAACGATCTTAAGTTTCGTTAGACATTTTCACTTATGAAATAGACAAGGGAGATAACTCAAATTTTGTTTACTGGTTTAACAAAAATGGTTACTGAATGATGAATCGTTTTTAATTTTTAATTTAATAAATACTGGATGAATTTGCGTAATTTTTGGTGTACAGTCTTCTTTTAAGCTACCACGTAAGTACATAACAAAGTTTATACATTCTTGAGCTATTTTTTTTTTAAGCGAGGCCTAACACGTCGGGGCTAAACAGCAGAAGCACCAAAAAAATGCAATAGTGTAAAATAAAAATGAATTTGAAAACTTACTTAAAAATGGAAGGTTTTGGAAGTTATTTACATCCAATAATTTTATAAGTTGATTAAAACATAAAAATTTGGTTTAATTAATAATTTAATAACCAGTCGATACCGTAAGAATTTAATTACATTTTCAAAATCCTGTATAAAAAGAAAAATGGTTTAAAAATAAAAACGCTGGGTAGATACAGAAAAATACAAAACTTGTCTGCTGACACACGACGTTCTGATTCAATTTTGAAGCCTTTAAATTGACGGAATTTCTCTCAAATTAAAGTGTCCATGCTAAAATAACCCGGGGTTTTTACCCCGCCTAATAAACCGGTATCGTCCGGGCCTTCGGGTCTGGATTTACGCAGGTCTATTGGTTGTCGGTTCTGTGCAGTTCTAGGAGGTGCACCCTCCCAGGCTTTGCCTCCCCTCTTTGGGGAGGAGTAAGTTTATTGCTTACTGCCTGGGGCGCCCCTACCGGTAATGCCGACGGGGCTGCCCAGGCATTTTTTGTAGGCCAGAGTGCTCAAATTCTCGAGCGCTGGTTCTTTCCCACTTTCCCGACCTTGTGTCACATCTTACCTTGTGAGAGGAAGATAAATAGTATAGAATATTGTGTATCATTTCTCGAAAGAAAGTAGAGCCACTGTTCTAAGAAGGAACCGATAGTAAAAGCAATTTTGTTTAGAATAGGTAATAATTAAAAAGTCTTGGTTAATTCAGGCTGGAAGTCAGTTTGTTGTTTGGAGGAAATCAAAAATATTAATTTATATCAGATTTTTTTCTTTTTAAGGTGTGTCTACTTGTGTTGATCGTCCACTCTCCATTAAAGACATCTCGGAATAGAGACCGCATCGTTTCTTTCTTTTTTTTTGCGCGTGTGTGTGTGCAAGAAAAAATGGTTTGAGGTAATCTGCAGGTTGTCGATTGCAATGTTTCGGGGACGATTAGCGAAAAAAAAAATGGTGCTTATGCAGTTTACGGACCGGGCTATCTTTTAGATAGGATTTTCAAGTTAAATTCAATTTTTATGGCATCTTTTGTTTATTAAATTGTTAGGTGAATGTACAGAACAGTTAATCACATCCCCCATATCTTCATGCTAAGAATGGGATTCTAAATTATAACGTTATTATTTCAGCTCTGTCCGTAAACTGCATAAGTATCAAATTGGTTAAATTTTTGCCTTTGTCTTCACGTTGTCAACGAAAAAAATAAAAATGTGATTCTATTTTATGTGATTATATAAACACTCTGGAAAAAATGGTTACTCGTTCTGTCCTACAATATTTGGTCAATAACTGGATTATCATTTTACGTTAAATTTATAGTCAAGTGACCGGCAAATGTTGAGATAGCCGGCCTAAACAGTTTATTAAAAAAAAATAGTGTATAGGCGATAGTTATATTATTATATAAGACTATGACATGAACCTTTTTGGAGGTAAAATCAATTTAGTATTACGTAGAAATGGGGGGGGGGGGTGAGACGTTTTAACACTTTTTTCGTCGTGAGCGATACAAAAAAAAAGCATGGCCCCATGAGCAATACAAAAACCTGGAACGTAAACAATGCAATGAAACGACGTAAAGTTTTGTAGTGAATTATAAAAAATAATTGAAAAAAAAAGTATTTATGAAAATATTTCGGTGCTTCACTTTCGCTACGACATGTTAGGCCTCTTAAAAAATAGCTAAAGAAATGTATAAACTTTCTCATGTACTTACGTGGTAGCTGAAAAGAAGACTAACACCAAAAATTACGCAAATTCATCCAGTATTTATTGAATAATTAATAATTTATTTTTAATTTAATCGTTTTTTTTATTATTTAAAAAAAAAATAAAAACGATTTTATCTATTGGTCGCCACTTTTGAGTGTTTTTCGAAAACATTTTAGTTATCTCCCTTGCCTTAATCAGTAAGTAAAAATGTCTGCCGATACGTAAGATCGTTTTTTTTTTCTTATTTAATAAATACTGGATGAATTAGCGTAATTGCTTCTGTACAATCTTATTTTCAGCTCACAGGTAAGTACATAACAAAGTTTATACATTTCTTTAAATATTTCCATGTCGTAGTGAAAGTAAAGAAGCACAAATATTTCTTTCCAACCCCTTTTTATACGCAATCTAGGAGCAGTAGCCATTATTAATTACTATTATGGGAATAATTAAAATTGCTTTCTGCGATAATAAAATTTCTTGCTTCGTTTTAGTTACCTTTTTACATAATATCCTACTGCCGGTTCCAATAAGACGCCATTTTGTAAAAAAAAAACTCGATTATTCTAGCATATTTACGTTTTAAGCGTGTTTCTTCAGATTACATGCGTAACACTAAATAGATATTAACTCGAAATAGGTTCATGTAATAATATTTAAAAAATAAACATGAAATCATTTTTATCGCCTATATAGTAGACACAATTCCAACTCTAAAGTCTAACTTAAAAAAAAATAAAATTGCACCAGGTAATTCCAGGGTGTTGTATCATGGCACAAGAAAAAAATAGGATATCTTTTTTTTTCCATTGACAGCATGGGGGCAAAGGGTAAAATGTTACCGAAAAACATTTGCAGATAATTGTTGATTATTACTTTTCGAACAGGATTATTACAAAAAAAAAATGGTGCTTGTACAGTATTTACTGTGAATTCCGAGTTTTGACGTACGTAGCTTACCCGAACGATCGGCGAACAAAACAGATTTTCTTTTCTGGTGCTTTTTAGGAATAGGTATCCCAAAATTTGCAGGCCTGACGTAAGCAGTTCCGACTACGAACGTAGAAAGCTGAATCAAGTTCCGAGGCTTCTACACAATTCGAACCGAACTAAGTCTACTTTTCAAACTAAAACTTAGGGTTAGGGTAAAAATTATAATTTAAAAAAAAAACAGTTCGGTTCGTATTGTGAAGTTTCGGAATTAATGACGTAATTACTGAAATTTTCTTGGATACCTATTCTTCAAAAGAACCCATTTTTTGCAGTCGGTTCGTATTTTTCTTGATTGTCCAGAAGAGGGGAATATTTTTAAAAATTGTTTTATTTTTCCAGTTTTTTTTTTTTTGGTGGAGGAAGGAGGACTACAAATGAAGGACGGAGGCCTATAATTTTTTTTTTTTTTTTTGTGGGGAGTTCTGTTTCCACCTGGACTTAGGGTTAGTGATAGTGTTCAAGTGCTTTTCTGTGGGGGACTGCAAATAGAGGATAGAGGCCGATAAATTGAATATTTGCGCAATATTAGAAGGGGAAAAAATAGTAGGAAGCAATTTTTTTCCGACAAGGTGGGTGATGTTCTTGCTCCAAAAATAAGTACAGCTAAGAAATGTGTGAAAGTAAACTGACGAAAGGATAAAGTTTTCCAAATATTCGTCTTCACAATTTATCGTCTGCATGTCTCAGCAAATTTCGTAATTTGTCGCTGAAACTCTGGGAATATCTGTTAAATTCTTACATGACTATTTTGCATTTGTACTGATAAAATTATTTAAATGTATTTACACATCAAGCGATGAGGGGGGGGGGCACTTACCTTCAAGGATTCGCAGCTGACAGCTCCGCTACCAGATCCAGCACTATACCATCAGGAGGAACCACTTCACAGTTTAGGCCCTTATTCCTTGAAGCCGGTTCTCCGGAAATACTCCAAGTTTGAGTGAGTTTTTCAACTTTTTTGGGTGAAAAAACCAACAAATAACTGTTCCAAACATAAAAAATTCACTTTTCTGCCTAAGTGAAAGAAGAAAATGAACAATAAAGTTACAAACTTCAGTGGTTTTCAGAAACTGGAGGCAGCCGGCATCGGCCATTGCAAAATCTGATTCTAAATTTTATGGAAAAATTCAATGTAACTAAAAGCGCTTCAAAATACTTTAAAACACGCAAAAAAATAATTCAGGTAGGTAGAATAATAATTTTTATTCTCTTTGATAAGTTATTTGTTGACTATTTGTTTCTTCACCCCTTTTTTTTCTGTTGGAAATTCTTGACTATTTACTATTGGTCAAAAAACCTGTCAGCTCGTGATTAAACTTTCGAAAAGTGACAACTATTTATGTTTTTAATGACACGTGCTTGAAGATATCTTTCCCGTACATGAGGCCACCATTTAACGTGTTGTGGTATTTTATTTACCTCCAGGAGGTTAGACAAATGGTCAGATATGGGACGAACTGGATTCGAACCCGGCACACCCAGGTCCTCAGTCCGCTTCATTAACTCCTTAGCCATTGTGTCATCGTTAATAACGCAGATGTGTGTTGGAGGAAAGAAAGATAATAGTGAAGAAATGGCTGGACTTGCATAAATATACATTTATCCAGAGATAAACAGTCAAAGACGAACATAAAGGGATTGAGACCGGCCATGTGGTGCACAATATAATATTTAAAGGGATAGAACAACACACATACGTACTAAGCAAAGAATATGTTGAAGTCCCAAATACAATAAGAAAGAACACGTGTCAGGGCCGTAGATACAAACATATACGTGAACAATGAATAAGTAGATGTTACTTTTTTTGGGTACCGCTTTGGCTTGATATCTACAAGGAAAAAATATCTACACCATACGCCTTTCATTTTTTTCAATATATGAATCTTCGCGTTAAGCCATGATCTTTCAATCTCTTTATGTGCTCTGGTGTTGAGATTGACAACATTTTGCTGATGATTTTATGAAAAAATGACGCAAAATGAGTTGGTTTTAATTAGCGTAAACTCTCCATTCATCAGAATAGGTTACTGAGTCTTCAGCGACTTCTCATTGAATAATTGGCTGAAGTGTCGCACGATTTTGTTGAATGTTAGGGTTCCAGGGTTGGTAACCACACGTTCTTTCAAAACTAATTTGAAGTATTTTCCTTGCTCTTGTACCGTTTTGATTGAAATATGATGTGTACATCGCATAACAAAGGTAGGTATCACGCCAAGGTAGATATCACGCCAAAGCAGTACCCTTTGTGTTTCTGAGATTGTATGTAACTGCTATCAGGAAACATGACCGATAGACTAAGCCTGCTCGAGTTTTGGAAAGGCATTGGATGGTATAGTCATCAGCCCTTGTAAAAGCAATGCTCGGATGAGATTCAGTGGAGGTAACGTCGGTACGCTTTGAATGCAGCGCCAGAAAGAGGCTGAGATCTTGTCCTAAAATCCGAACATATGTGGCGAGAGATTACAAACCAGCACATTAGGAGAGCACGTTCTATTAGTTGGCAATAAATCCCAGGGAGCTAACTCTGATGATTCTGGACCAATACTTTGAATTTAAGACGGATCAATTTTATCTAAAATGTGTGCATAAACAAAGTGAAATAGGTAAGATATTTAAAGGTCCCTATTCTACAATTGAACCAGATTGGTTCTTTGATCCGATCACCGATCTCCTTTATATTCTAATAATTAAAACCTATTAAAATAAAAAAAGATATACTTCCCTTCACTCCGTAATCTATATCTTTAAGATTTCAATCACCTGAATTAGAGTGAAAAGCAAGTTTGAGAAAGAGGCTAGCTACAAAAAATAACTAAAGTTAAAAATTTGCTAGTTAAAGTATAAGGCTATACATACGAGTTATCGTTCTTCCGTAGCCTCATTGGCGATTTGTTTATAAAGATGGCGACTATATTTTTCTGGTTTAGTTTTCATTTTGGCATTTCACATGTACGATGAAATTTGTTATACATTAATATTAATAAGTTGTTTGGGGATAATTCTGAAAACCATTTTACTCTAAATAATTTGGATGAGTGAAATAGAAATTTTACAGAAGAGACGTTGATGGTCTTTCTCTACTCTATTATTTCCATGTGACGAGCTCTAACCTAGTTCCACCATGCAAGACATTCACAGCAAGAACTCTTCTTCTTACCACAACTGAAAGCAACTTTCTCTTCTTCCTCATTGTGTTTAGCGTCGGGTGGAATTTCTATCAATAGTTAATTTCCAAGAACTTCCCGTCTGTGGAGCACATATTACCATGAGACTGCTTCCCTGCAGTCTACATCATGGCCATTTTCAAATCCAATGTCAATGAATACTTGTCATAAACAGGAAAACCAGAAGAATACCTTACTCGGTCAGCAGTAAACGATGTTCGGTCAGATTTACTTAATATTAAATTTCATCCGTAATATAACTTCTGACGATAGTTTCAGTTTCCCAAATTTATTTATTAAATTGTTAGGTAAAAGTACAGAATAGTTAACAAGCCCTCCCCCCCTTCCCCATTTTAAGAATGGCTTTCTAAATAATCTTCTGCAGTTTACGGACCATACTGAAGTAATTACGTTATTATTTAGAAAGCCATTCTTATTTCAGCATGGTCCGCAAACTGCAGATTATTTAGAAAGCCATTCTTAAAATGGGGAAGGAAGGGCCTTGTTAAATATTCTGTACTTTCACCTAACAATTTAATAAAAAAATAGTACAAAACTTGGCAAACCAGAAGAGTAAGCAACCCACAACAGGAAGTCTTTAATATCAGGAACCAAATCTGACCAAACACCGTTTGCTGCTGACTTGAGTCAGGGCACTCTTCTGGTTTTTGCCTAATCCGTTCCCATAAGTAATCAAATTTTGTTCACTCCACTTATTTTCAATCCACTTATAATCTTCTTCTTCATTAAACTGACAAACCATGCATAACCCTTATCCCTGAGTGACTTTTGGTTTTTAATTAAAAAAAATATATATATATATATATGTTATATTTAAAATTTTATTGGTTAATTAGTCGTTTCCCGGTCAAAATAGCGGACAATAAATCGTCTGCCATTTTTCCGACCTCACAAATAAGTAAACCCAAATAAACTGTTTTCGACTAATTTCAAATTTACCATAATTTATTTCAAAGAAAATACAGTTGGGAAATTAGTTCAAAACAATTTATTCGGGTTTACTTACTCATTTGTGAGGTACGGAAAAAATCACAAAAATGGCAGACAATTCATTGTCCGCTATTTTGGCTGTAAAACGACAGATTAAGCATTTTATAGATAATAAAAAAAAACATATCAAATTTGTATTTTATGTCTGTTTTTTTTTCTGGAACAAAAATGGATACAAGGAAGACCAGCAAATATTAGAATGCACGGTTAATAGAATTTAAATTAGTTTCTTTTGTCTAAGGAAAAGGTAGTAAAAGGTTATATATTCTCAATCTTGGCTGGTATCGAAGTGTAATATCTGTATCGAAAGGCAATTCTTCCAAGCATTACCACTTCCTTTGAAGGGGGAGAGGGGTATTGTCTGTAGGGCACTCACACTCATTTTATTTATCTCTTCAGGAGGTTAGACACAAGGTCAGTGGTTAAGTTAAAAAAGCTAATTCACTAGGATTAGCTCACTCTGACCTGTAAAAAAATTCTGAGCAGCCCTGTTGGCATTCCCTGGTAGGAGCGTCTCAGGTGATTAGCGATAAATTAACCCCTTCTTAAAGAGAAAGCAAATACTTGTAGGGTGGATTTCCTGAGACTCAACAGGACCATACCTCAGCCTGACAGCAACAAGGTCACTGTCGGACTGATTGTCTAGAACACACCCCTGACTGGTATGAACAGAACTCGTTCGTAACTTCTTGGCCTTTTGGCCAAGATGGTGCGAAACAAACCGGAAAACAGTGGGCAGTCTAATATTTAGAAAGGGTTAAGAGGGTCTTACTAACTGGGTTTTGCTTTTCTCCCCTACCCCATTATACTCCAATGAATTTCTGTAAATATAACCATATTTATTTATTTATTTTATAAGGAAAATTTTAAGATTGCCAACTTATTTTATAATAGCCTAAGTAGGACGGCCCCTAGAGCAAATGTGGTATTGTGGTGACTGAGATGATTCTAGTTAAGAGTAGGATAGACAATTTTATTACCTTAGACAATGGATGACCAACGACACCCTCCCCCATACTTTTGATGGCCTTGTGCCTAATTTGTTTTGAATGTAAATCTTTTATATTTTCTGCAAATAAATTTTTCAAAGTGTAGTATCAGTTCCGATGTATACTACACCCCATAGACTGGTACCGTCTTGGCCTTCGGGTCTTGATGACGCCGGTCTGTGGGGTTGTCCTGTGCAGTTTTAGGAGGTCCACTCTCCCAGGCTTTGCCTCCCCTCTTTGGGGAGGAGTAAGTTTATTGCTTACTGCCTGAGGCGCCCCTACCGGTAATGCTGACGGGGCTGCCCAGGCATTTTTTGTAGGCCAGAGTGCTCACCTTCTCAGGCGATGGCCTTTCAAATCCCACTTTCCCGACCTTGTGTCACATCTTACCTTGTGGGAGGAAGATAAATAAAATAAGTTGGGTCACTCACACTTATGTCGTCAGTTCTCCGTTTTGGGGACCTGAAATGTTCACATTAAAAATCGACATTGTGTCTAACTTTACCCTTGTTTAAGAAAAGCTCATGAGGTAAAGAGAAAGTTTATCCCAAGGAGAAAAGTGTGGGAGTTGAATGAAGAACATGTGACGTGAGTGTACAGATTAAGTGTAGGAGTTTAAAAAAAAAAAAAAAAAATGAATAAATAAATAAAATAATCCTAGTTTACAGCTTAATGATTTTTTTTATGCTTGACATTACAATCACATTTTTATAAGAGTGGCATTTTTTTGATAAATGCCGTTTAAGGTCTGTTTTACAAGACCGTCACTGTACTCTCTGACCTCTGGACATTCTACTCTTAGGGTTTGGAGGGTTTTTACTAATCTACCCCTGATTTTATTTCGTTTCTTTGTTTTGGGATGTTTCTTGCTGTCCCACTCACATGATTTTTCATAAAATTGTAAATATCTTTTGTAAATAAAATTTTGCACTGTCACGTGCCGTCCTTACAAAAGAGACTCTCATCCCATATTCGTTTCATCAACACCGAATCGATAACACCAAAAATGAGATGAAAAGGAAAAAAAAAAAAAATATTTAATATCTTTTATTTTGAAATTCAGAAATTCTGATGAAGTATATCTTCGAAAATTAAATTGGAAAAAAAAAAGTTAATAAAACTAAAATCCATTGTAAGGCGTTCTAATTGCGCATTATTATTTTTAATAATTAATATTAATTTGAAACTATTGGTGATATTTTAAGTAAGGTAGTCCAGAAAGTAAATGTGGTATTGTGGTGACTGCTGAAGTGAAAGTGATGGACAAATGGTGAAAGAATGAAACAAACGATACGTATCTGTCAGAATGCGTCTAGTTAAGAGTACGATAGACCGAGGATGACCATTGACCCTCTCCACACTTCGGATAGCCCTATGCCTAATATGTAAATAAATTATATTTTTTTTGGTAAATTTATAGAAGTGCACCTTTCGTATTTCGACTCCTAAAAAAAAAGTATCCTACTTTTTGGGGCAAATTACATGTAAACAGCCTCAACAAATATCCGCTAATAATAAAAATTATGAAAATTTTTATTATTTTAGATTTTAGGAGGGGGGGTCACTTTCCTATATAAGTTATACGTAAAGTGAGCACCCATTTCTTGGCCACCGAATCAAAAAACGCAGATACACAGGTGAAAATCGCAGTTCCAAATAAATTAACCGGAATACTCTGGTATATACTTGCGTATCAGGCAAAAATAAGTATCCTCACCAAAAATTAGGAAAAATTATCGAGTAGAATTTTAATTAAAAATAAAAATCAGTTTTATCATATTTTACGGATCCGCCATTGATTAGAGCTATGTCAGGGGGGCATAACTCAGTCTGTTATATAAACAAGTAATAAATGAACGGCGGTGGGCAAAATACGATAAAACTGATTTTTATTTTTAATTAAAATTCTACTCGATAATTTTTCCTTATTTTTGCCTGATACGCAAGTATAAATAGTTTTTATTTGGAAATGTGTTTTTCATATGTATAAGCACCAATAAATGCATAAATATTATTTTAAAAGAAAAAGTATTTGATAATATATATAATTAACAACAAAAAACGAAAGTCGTTAAACTATTAGAACAAAAACAAGTCATCGGGTTAAAAAACCAAAACAAAAGTCGTTGATGGGACGAATGTAATTGACAATTGTGACTTACATTCTTCCCATTTCCATTACTTTGCACACCCAAAATATTTTTTTATTTGTCACTTAGTCCTTTCAAAAGAGTTGAATAAAGATATTAAAGCTGAAAGAAAAACTCGTTTATAAAGCAGTATTTTTCCGACCGCACCCCCTATTATTATAGCAAAAAAAAATGACAAATTTAAAATTATGAGGGGGGGGGGATAACTCTGTCCCACGTTAAAAACAAAAAAAAATTTTTTTTTTTTTTTTTTTTTTTAAACAATGTTGTCCATAAGAAATAGTGAAACCAAAGAAGCCAAGGTTTGGGAAACGAAAAAGGATGTTTTTTTATATATTCATCAACGTTTCGTCTTTATTTGTCAATCCAATATTTTCACGTACTTGCATGACATTTTTCTTAAAATTATCATCCTGAGGAAGTCTTACAAATAAAGACGAAACGTTGATGAATATATAAAAAAAACATCCTTTTTGGTTTTTTCCTTTTTCATTTCCCATTACGTCGGATTACCTTCATACTTCCTTTCTCATCAAGCCAAGGTTTGCATTCAATTGACAATAAAACAAACAAACAAAACAACTCCCCATTTACCTGCCTCCCCACAAAGGCTGGATGTGATACAGGGTCGGTTTAATGTGGACGGAAAACGCAGCTACCCCCTAAAGAGGCCTTTTGGCTAAGATCAAAGTGTAGTATCTGTTCCGATGGATACTGCACCCCATAGACTGGTATTGTCTTGGCCTTCGGGGCTTGATTTACGCCGGTCTATGGGTCTGTCCTGTGCAGTTCTAGGAGGTCCACCCTCCCAGGCTTCGCCTCCCCTCTTTGGGGAGTAAGTTTATTGTTTACTGCCTGAGGCATCCCTACCGGGGAATGCCGACGGGGCTGCTCAGGCAATTTTTAAACCCCACTTTCCCGACCCGACCTTGGGTCACATCTTGTGGGAGTAAGATAAAAACTGGCCTTGTGCCTAACTCCTGGAGAGGAGTAAATCAATACCCCCTAAAGAGGAACCCTGGGTTGGCACAAAAATAAAAATTGCCTCAGGCAATCTCTTACTCCTGATCTAAAACAGAACAGATACTACTGTTTGATCGTAGTCAGGTACTCCTGGAATATCGGATTTAAAATGAAAAAAAAAACTCTCTTGCAGCAGATTTATATTTTATTCTAGTGGCAGTTGAGGTTCTGAAATTATTGGTCCTGGTTAAATTGTGGCCCTTTGGATGGTTGGCGGGATTGTGGCCCTTTGGATGGTTGGTGGGATTGTGGCCCTTCGGATGGTTGGTGGGATTGTGGCCCTTTGGATAGTGGGGATTGCGGCCCTTCGGATGGTTGGTGGGATTGTGGCCCTTTGGATAGTGGGGATTGCGGCCCTTCGGATGGTTGGTGGGATTGCGGCCCTTCGGATGGTTGGTGGGATTGCGGCCCTTCGGATGGTTGGTGGGATTGCGGCCCTTTGGATGGTTGGCGGGATTGCGGCCCTTCGGATGGTTGGTGGGATTGCGGCCCTTCGGATGGTTGGTGGGATTGCGGCCCTTCGGATGGTTGGTGGGATTGCGGCCCTTCGGATGGTTAGTGGGATTGTGGCCCTTTGGATGGTTGGTGGGATTGCGGCCCTTTGGATGGTTGGTGGGATTGCGGCCCTTTGGATGGTTGGTGGGATTGCGGCCCTTTGGATGGTTGGTGGGATTGTGGCCCTTTGGATGGTTGGCGGGATTGCGGCTCTGTTAAAGCATTTGTTTTGAAAAACAGTTGCTCTTGCAGCATATTTCACTGGCGGTTAGGCTGCTGGGATAATGATTTCGCTAACGTAGCAACTTGCCGGGGATACTAACCCCCCTCAAAATTCTGTCTTTAAAAAAACTTTTTTTTCCTTTTTCTTTTAATAAAAAATATATACAATTTTATATTTAAAATTTTATTGGTTAATTAGTTGTTTCCCGGTCAAAATGGCGGACAATAAATCGTCTGCCATTTTTCCGACCTCAGAAATAAGTAAACCCAAATAAATTGTTTTGGACTAATTTCAAATTTACCATAATTTATTTCAAAGAAAATACAGATTAGTCCAAAACAATTTATTAGAGTTTACTTACTCATTTGTGTGGTCGGAAAAAAATCACAAAAATGGCAGACGATTCATTGTCTGCCATTTTGGCTGTGAAAGGACAAATTAAGCTTTTTATTTAATAGATAAAAAAAAAACATATCAAATTTGTATTTTATGTCTGATTTTTTTCTGGAACAAAATTGATACAAGGAAGACCAGCAAATATTAGGATGCACGGTTAATAGAATTTAAATTATAGTTTCTTTTGTCTAAGGAAAAGGTAGTAAAAGGTTTATATATTCTCAATCTTGGCTGGTATCGAAGTGTAGTATCTGTATCGAGAGGCAATTCTCCCAAGCATAACCACCTCTGTGAACCCCACACGTGTGCACGGTGGTCTTGTCAACCGCACAGGTGTGACACCCTGGTCGCGGTGCCAGACCGTGACTCTCACTCGTGCCGATCGTCGTAGTGGCAATAAAAAAAAATATATAGATCGAAATTCCTCTAGGCCGGGATGGCGGCGATGATGATGATGACGTCGCCGGTTTTGTCGTTTCGTTCAACTCCCACGTTGAAACTGTTTATATCAGCGAGCGATCACTGGGCGAACAGCAACCGGTTGGCTCTGTGAGGGCGAAAGATCATTCAAAGCAGAACAAAAGGAAAAGAACAATGTTCGACAACCTGGTCGGGGTTTTTTATATAGAGTAATTATTAATAAAATAAAAAATTGATTTTACATTGGATTAATGTCTACCGTATTCATAAATGTCCTTAGCAAAAGGTTGTGTTTTCTCTAAGTTATTTCGTTGGTTCTCTGTGTGAGCGAATTCTTTACACAAGTAGTTGTTTTGTCATAAATTAACTGGCGAAGGCGACGGTGGGATATTCGTCCGGTTTTCTTTTCTTCGACACACGCCATCATGGCGTGCGCCGGACGAACGTCCAACTTTGTCTCCTGACAATTCAACTCTGACTGGCCCTCTCGTCTCTACTCTTTTGCTTGTGCGTGAAAAATGCACATTCTTTTATTGAAGATGTCTATCGTCGTACACCCCCTTCTCCGCCATCTTTCTTCCTGCGTGTCTTCCTCTCTCAAGGAGGGTGGGGACACGCGCTTCACTCCTCCTCCCCTTCCCTAAAATAAATTGAATTTTCTTTCTAGCCTGGCGTTATCGTCAAAACAAACGCTTTCTTATTCTGTCACACAGCTGGAGATGACCTGTGACCCGGGGTTCCTGATTAACGATGACAGGCCCAATTAAATCCCTGCCAAGTCAAAACAGCCCTCACAGAATCGTGAATCCAAACCATGTCATTCCCCCAAACAATAATATCACGTTATTTATATTTCGGAATTAAATTTAAGATCATGGAATTTCATAATCTTTACTTCCCATCTGGCAACTGTTTCCTTGCCTCTGGTGGTAATCGGTTCTGACTATAAAACACGACTCTACGAGACTAACTGGCGCCTCGTTCCTGTCGTTTGAATAAGTTCGTTTCTACGTCAATATATACTAGTTTTATATCTCACTTTGTCTCGACGCAGGGCATAGCATCACCACCAAGATGCATACTAGCGCCTCATCAGGATACCCGATCCCCATGGGGCCCCCGGATACTTTGTCACACCACCTTTAAAGGGGAGGAGGGGTATTATCTGTAGGGCACTCGCACTCATTTTATTTATCTCTTCAAGAGGTTAGACACAAGGTCAGTGGTTAAGTTGAAAAGCTAATTCATTAGAATTAGCTCATTCTGGCCTGCAAAAAATTCCTGAGCAGCCCTGTTGGCATTCCCTGGTAGGAGCGCCTCAGGTGATTAGCGATAAATTAACCTCTTCTTAAATAGAAGGCAACCACTTGGAGGGTGGATCTCCTGCGACTCAATAGGACCATACCTCAGCCGGACAGCAACAAGGTCACTGTCGGACTGATTGTCAAGAACACATCCCTGACTTGTACTAACAGAAATAAGTTGGGTCACCTACACTTATGTCACCAGTTCTCCGTTTTGGGGACCTGAAATATTCACATTAAAAAATCGACATTGTGTCTAACTTTACCCTTGTTTAAGAAAAGCTCATGAGGTAAAGAGAAAGTTTATCCCCAAGAGAAAAGTGTAGGAGTTGAATGAAGAACATGTGAAGTGAGTGTACAGATTAAGTGTAGGAGTTTAAAAGTGTTTGGTTACTCGACCTACTTTAGGATGTGTGGAAAGACAGTGAAAGAAGTTGAAGGGGGACAGACTTGTGGGTGGATGAAAGGGCCTCCAAGACATTGAGTGACATCGTGAAATGAGGAAGCTGGGAAATGGATGAAAGAAAAGTAGAAATGATGGAGCGAGTGAAGAAAAGATTTTGTAAATAAGAATATTTATCTAGTTGGCAGGCAAGTAAATAAATCCTCAGTCCTAGGAGACAATATCTTATCCAGTGAGTATTTATTTACTCCTCTCCAGGAGTTAGGCACAAGGCAAGTTTTATCTTACTCCCACAAGTAATATGTGACCCAAGGTCGGGTCTGAAAAGTGGGGTTTGAAAAGCCAGTGCCCGAGAGGTGAGCACTCTGGGCAGCCCCGTCGGCATTCCCCGGTAGGGGCGCCTCAGGCAGTAAGCAATAAACTTACTCCTCCCCAAAGAGGAGAGGCGAAGCCTGGGAGGGTGGACCTCCTAGAACCGCACAGGACAGACCCATAGACCGACGTAAATCAAGCCCCGAAGGCCAAGACAATACCAGTCTATGGGGTGCAGTATCCATCGAAACAGATACTACACTTTGATCTTAGCCAAAGAACAGAGCTATTATCTGTTGAAAAAGAAGTGGAAACGATGGAGTGGAGAAAAGGTTTTGTGAATAAGAGTATTTATCTGATGGAGAAGCAAGCAAATAAATCCTTAGTCCTAGGAGTCCTTATCTAGTGAGTAGGAACAGTTTCATTGGCTGTCAACCTAAGTGTTTGATCCCCCCCTCCCTCAAAAAAAACAAAAAAACAACAAAATTAAGCCTGGCCTTGTACCCCATCCATCCCATTGTGGGAGGCAGGTATAACCGTGTCAAAACAGACTAAAGTATAACTGAGCTGTTTTCTGTTGAAACCGTTTGATTTTGATATAGTATGAAAATAGCGATAATTATTTATTTTTTTTATATATATATATATATATATATATAAATACTAGACAAATAACCGTCCTGATGTGGATATTCTGCTGGTTGATAATAAAATGAATTTATCAAACTGCACAAATTTGCACCACTTTTATGTTAAAGATTAAACTCAAGGTTGTCACCTTGGTGATATCATTGGAGCACAGGGAGTGTGCTTGCAAGAGTTGAGTTAGAAGTGGATAGAGTAAGTTTTATTTACTCCTCCCCAGGAGTTAGGCACAAGGCCAGTTTTATCTTATTCCCACAAGTAAGATGTGACCCAAGATCGGGTCGAGAAAGTGGGGTTTGAAAAGCCAGCGCTCGAGAGGTGAGCACTCTGGCCATTTAAAAATTGCCTGAGCAGCCCCGTCGGCATTCCCCGGTAGGGGCGCCTCAGACAGTAAGCAATAAACTTACTCCTCCCCAAAGAGGGGAGGCAAAGCCTGGGAGGGTGGACCTCCTAGAACTGCACAGGACAGGCGTGCAGTATCCATCGGAACAGATACTAGAGTAAGTTCAGGGAACTTCTACCATTTATTAACTACCAGAGTGTTACACTGTCGACCAACTGAAGAGTATCAGTCATGTGTATGCAGTGTGATGTATGGATATAAAAATTAACCACTGAGGGTTGAGGACATGTGTTGCATGGAGAGAAATGATATGAGAATGATACAATGGATGTGTAATGCGAGTCTTAAAGATTGGACTAGATCTGATGAACTTAGAGGCAGATGAAATCTGAACAATATAGGGGGATGTGTGCAGAACAGGAGACTTAGATGGTATAGCCACATTGAAAGTTCTGGGGTTAGTAGATGTAGAAAAGTTGCAGTTGCAGTAGCAGTCATTTGGCAAAGGTAGGCCAAGGAAAACATGGGAGGAAGTGATAAGGATGTACATGAAAGAGGTATAAATACAGACCTGGACAGAAATAGGTTAGTTTAGAAGTCAATTTTTAAAGCTATCCAACACATACCAGCACGTAAAACAGACGTTAAACTAAATATGATGATATAAAAATATTAAGAAATCAGGATTTCTTTTCCGATAAGCATCAGTCGGAATACATTTTTACGTGGCGAACTGAATCCCCATTTGAATACAAAAATAAATTTTTCATTTTATTTTTCATCTCATAATTTAATGCTTACTCTATAATATCAATAAAAAATAATATTTTTCTTTGATTCCTATTTCAGTCTCCAAAATTATTTAGTGAAATTACTTCCAAACAACTTAAACTGTTTTTAGTAAAGAAAATAACAGTAAAAACACTAAGTTGTAGCAAGTTTCATTGTACTCATGAAACCCTGGAAAAATATAGTCGCCATTTTTGTAAATAAGTTAAGGCGCTAACTAAGGAAGAATGATAGTGATAACTCAAGTTCATAATTTTTTAGTTAAAGGACAGTTATGAACTTGAGTTATTGTTCTTTCTTAGTTGGCCTTTTGACTTAAAGGTGACGACTATTTTTATGGGCGGGTTTTTATTTCGGTGTTTAATGTATATGATGAAACCTTTTCTATATACTTAGTATTTTTAATTTTTTTTAAAATTATATTTTTACTAAAATGGTTTAGTTAGTAAATAAGTTCTTTGAGGGTAATGCTGAAATCAAGCCAAAACCCATTTCACTCTAAATAATTTACGCGACAGAAATGGGATTTATTAAAATGTAAAATAATAAACATAGAAATCCAAAGACTAAAAACATTAAATAGTACACATTTTAGTGAAGTATGGGAACAAATCTTTGGGAAATATAAGTTTAGATTAGTTTTAACGGTTAACTTATAATTGCAAGCTGAACCCCAAATTCAACAAGTCTGTTTTTAAACCAAGAAAATATGATCTGGAAATCCGTGTGTAATTGATAATCCGGTGAGATATATATATATATATATATATATATAATTTATTTAGATACTGTATATTACATATTTCGGCACATGTTCGTCTTTAACCACTGTCCGTTTTTCACAACTTTTTACTGACCATTTTTCTTTTCTTTTTTCGGTGTACACTCATCTATCAGGCTGCTAGAGAATTCCGGCGTTTTTGGAATTTTTTTTCTCAAATATTTTACATTTTAAGAGGGGGGGGGGATCAGTTTCCAATGTTAATTCAACGTAGACTGATCCCCCTCTTTTTGACCATCTCAATTAAAAAAAAAAAATCTTTTTCGGTGTACGATTACCTATCATGTCAATAGAGAATTCCGGGGGTTTTGGAAAGAAATTTCAAAAAAATGAGATTTTAAGACGTAAAAAGTTGTGAAAAACGAACTATGGTAAAAGACGAACAAGACTGATCCCCCGTCTTAAAATCTCAACTTTTTGAAATTTCTTTCCAAAAACGCCGGAATTCTCTCGTGACATGATAGGTAATTGTAAGCAGAAGAATAATTTTTAAATTTTGAGATGGTTAAAAAGAGCGGGATCAGTCCACGTTGAATTTACATTGAAAACTGATCCCCCGTCTTAAAATCACAATTTTTAAAAATTTCTTTCGAAAACCCTCGGAATTCTCTATTGACATGATAAGTAATCATACACCGAAAAAGAGTTTTAAAAAAATTGAGATGGTCGGTCAAAAAGAGGGGGATCAGTCTACGTTGAATTAACATTGGAAACTGATCCCCCCTCCTAAAATGTAAAATATTTGAAAAAAAATTCCAAAAACGCCGGAATTCTCTAGCAGCCTGATAGATAAGTGTACACCGAAAAAAGAAAAGAAAAATGGTCAGTAAAAAGTTGTGAAAAACGGACAGTGGTTAAAGACGAACATGTGCCCATATTTCAGCAATGTACCGCGGTTTCATCCAAAAGGGCAGATTTAGACATCTTTAGTAAATCTCCGTGCCCAGTGGAATCATCGGCAAGCTGAAATGATTGTAGACACGCCCGACAGGGAATGGCGTCAACAATGACAGAAAAACGGTGCATTTCTGAGGGCGTCCCCGAAAAAATCCGGTGTGGGATAGTGATTAACTAGGGCTCAAGGGAGGCCTTCATTTTATTCCCTAGCTCTCTTATATGATCGAGCACTTTATTTGATTTCTTTTCATATACAACCTGACACTATATATATAATATATATATATATATATATATATATAATATATAAATAATAATAATATTTATAAATAAATATTAATTATTTATCACCTACAGACATCGATGTTTCATGCTTACGCAATCTTCAGTGCAGGAAGCTAATTTCCGACGGTCATATTGGGCTTGGTCAGATTTCATATATATATATATATATATATATATTATATAATTAAAATTTAATAAAAAGTGAAGTGGATCAGTATGTACTGTTAAATCCTATTTCAATCACCCAAATTATTTTGTGAAATGTGTTCTGGCAGGTTTTTGACACTATTCCCAGATAACTAACTCTTTATTAAAACCAAACTCAACGTTTACTTTTCGAATACCTGAGGTCCCCAAAATAAGTTGAAGAAAGCAAAAATAAAGATCAGTTATCTTGTTATGTAACCCCCCCCCCCCGTTTCTTTTTTCTTAAAACGATGCCTGAAAAATATATCTTGCAGGAAAGGAGGCGGAAAGTGAGATAACTTTGATCTTCATTTCCAGTTGCTTCAACTTTACTGCCTACCACCATGTTTACTAAAAAATAAACATTTCGTATATTATTTGACAAGATATAAATTAGTTTTTAATCAAATAATTTTGGTGACTGAAATAGGATTTAACCTATGTTGTATAGTCTGCCATTTAAAATAAACATTTGTATTAAATATATTTATTTTTTTGCTAATGTGATTCATTTTAAATTAAACATCTAAATGTTTAATTTAAAATGAATAGCTTGACTTAACAAAAACAAAGTTTGTCTCTTTTTGTCACGGTACAACAACAATAATTACCAAGAAAATAAGATCTCGAAATAGTTTAGAAATACAGTAAGTGACTCTTAAATTCCTCGGACTTTTGGCTAGGAGCAAAGTGTAGTATCTGTTCTGATACTACACTTCACCTTTTCTGTCTTCGGTCAGTGGAGAACTCCTTCTAGACCGAGGCAATTTGTATTTTAGTCCCAATTCAGACTGCTCCCTTAGTGGATGCTGGATTTTCCCCACATTAAAAACCGACCTTGTGTCTAACTCTGCCTTCGTGTGGAGGCAAGTAAATAGGGACTCCTTGAAGTACAACACGAAAACCAGCTTATTTTAGAAAGAAAAATAACATTCAGGTTTAAAAAATAAAACGCAAAAGTAAAAAGACAAAAAACAAAAACAGGATGTAAAATTTTTGGCATTTAAATCTTATTTTAAACAGTCACTACTGTTGCATGACCAGAAACTTGGCAACTACTTTTTTTTTTTTTTTTTTTTTTTTTTTTTGACAACAAAAAAAATGTTTTAAAGTTTGTTCTTTTCAAAGTTTTAAAATTTTTTATTACTGTAACTCTTATTCATTATTTTTATGATTTAAAAAAACAAAAACAAAAAAAAAACCAACAAACAAACAAACAAACAAAAAAACAAAAAAACAAAAAAACAACTCTGTACCGGTACCGTCTTGGCCTTCGAGTCTTGATTCCGTTGATCTAAGAGATTGTCCTGTGCAGTTCTAGGAGGTTCACCCTTCCAGGCTTTGCTTTCTTGCCCTTTGAGAAGGTTAGTTTATTGCTAATCGCCTGAGGCATCCCTACCGGGGAATGCCGACGGGGCTGCCCAGGCATTTTTTGTTTGCCAGAGTGCTTTTCTCTAGGGCGCTGGCTTTTCAGTATCACTTTCCTGACCTGAATCTTACCACTGTGGTAGGTAGATAAATACAAAAAAAAAAAAATTAGATAATACATGCTCTCCTCTCGCTCGAAACAATGAAATGTGTTGTGAGGATATTTTTTTTTTCTTGAATAAGTATAGTTGCAAAATGTTTACACACAATTAGCACCAGGGATGAGGATAGCCATTGCCGAAGCTGTAAAATGCATACAATTGTTTTTATTTAAAATTTTTAAGCCATTTTGAAATGTATGACCCCCCCCCCCCTCCTTCGCCTTCGACCTTCTCAGTGAAATTATAAATATATTTCGTAAATAAAATTAATTTTAAACCATTGGAGATATTAAGTAAGGTGATTCATAGAGTAAATGTGGTATTCTGGTAACTGCTGAAGTGAAAATGGACCAAAAGGGTGAAACAATGACAGGAACACTGCTTGGACAAATGGGTCAAAATGCATCTAGTTAAGAGTAGGATACATAGAAAACCAACTCCCCCATCCCTTCGCCACACTTTTGATGGCCTTGTGCCTAATTTTTATTTATTTTATTTTATTTTCTTTTTTTTTCTTTTGTAAATAAATAATTCAATGTGTAGTATCTGTTTTGTCCTTGGTAAGAAGTCCTCAAAGGCAATCTCTACCTTTGTCCCAATTCCAGAGTGCACCTTTTTGGGAGCTAGAGTTTCACCATGTTAAAAAAAACAAAAACTTTTCCCTTATGTGGAAACAAGTAAATAGGAATAATAACTTTGAGCTTGGATCAAATTGTAGCATCTGTTTGGTTTTAGAAGCCAATTCTTCTATGCATTATCACCTCCTTTCGGAAGGGTTTATTGCCTGAGGCCTTCTTTAGCAAGAGAGACCTGGCAGGACTATACCGGTATGTTTTGTTCCCATCCAGAATGCTCCACATTAAAAACTGACCTTGTGTCCAACTTTTCCCCTAAATAGATCCCCCCCCTTCCCCCCTCACCAATAAGCAGTCCTGCAGTAATGTTTTCCACTAGACAGGAAGCCCTTGCAAAAACGCTCTATGGAAATTCTGCCTAATGCTAGACACCTGGAGGAAGAAAGGGAAGTATTTTTCCATTGTGGTAGAAAACGAGTTTTTGCTGTGAATGTCTTACAAGGAGGAACCAGAGATTGGATCTCAGTCGAGCATCTTCCATGGAAATAACGATTGAGTAGAAAGAGACTAACGTCTCATCTGGAGAAAGTGGCTGTAGGGAGAATAGCCGCTACTAGATTTTGAACTTTGATTTTGTACTCTGTCTAGGCAGAAAAGAGTTCCCTGAGCAGCACCTCCCCAGATATGGAGCAGCACTTCAGCTTAGGACGTATCTGACTCTTAAATAGGTTGATGATTGGGAGCGGTAAAATGATCCAACCATTTTTCTAGCGCTATTAGTAACAGATTTGATGTTTTGTTCATGAAGTACATCGCATATGGGAATACATTAAAGAAGAGCTACAATTAAATCATTTGATGGTTGTCGTCATCATCCAAATCGTCATCATCATCAAAACTGTATTGTAAATTCAATTGTAAGTGTGTCCCTTTTCTTTCTGAGATTCTCATGGATGGCTCTGCTCTTGAGGAGAAATCGACTCTGAAACTTCTTGGTCCTTCTCTCTCATCAAATCTTTCTTGAAGTTCATACATTAGATCCATTGCTCTTTCTGCATCTCGTAAAATCGGTTCTCTATCGCTCCAAATACTTTCTCAAACCTCAGGCTATTCTCTCTCTACAAATCTACTATCAGACCATGTATGGAGTACTGTTGTCATATTTGAGCTGGTCAATCTCTGTCCCATTTGAGGGTTTTTGATAAAATGCAGAAACGTATCTGTAATTTGATTGGCCACACCCTTCTTCTTCTTCTTTGCACCGTCTCTCTCTCACAGACGTAATGTTGCTCATCTCGGTCTTTTCCATAAATACTATTATGGCATGTGTCTTTTAAAGCCTTGGTCTTTTCAAGACTAAGGCTAATTGTTAGGTCCTTACATCAAGTGGCTTCATGCCTTGTCTGGAGCAATTTCCATTAAAAAAAAAAAAAAAAAAAAAAAAAAAATCATCAAAATCATTTGACATGTGTTGGACAGGCTCTGAGGTCAATATAAAAAAACTTTTAAAATGTTACCACAAAACTGATTTGGAGGGTTTTTCACAAGTTATGGCAAATCCTCTTTCGATAGAAGAATTGGAGATTGTGAAAAGACAAATAACAAAACTAACCATATTCGAATTGTTGAATTATTGGAGCACAAGGGGGGATGGTGCTGAGGTGAGTGCAAGAGGTTGGAGCAGATGGAATAAGTTCAAGAAACTCATGCCATTATTAACCAGCAATCAACTAAGGGAAGAGTCTATCAAGTATGTGTGTGCAGTGTGATGACTAGTGAGGGTTGAGGACATGCGTTGCATGGAGAGAAATGATATGATACAATGGATGTGTAATGTGAATCTTAAAGACAGGCTTAGATCTGATGACCTCGGAGGATTAAATCGGGACAGTATAGGGAGATGTGTGCAGAACCGGAGACTTTGTTGGTTTGGTCACACTGAAAGAATGGATGAGAGTTCTTGGGTTAGATGTAGAACAGTTGAGGTAGAAGGGCCAGGTCAAGGAAAACATGGGAGGAAGTGATAAGAATTGATTTGAGAGAAAGAGGGATAAATAAAAACCTGACTAGAGATAGGTTAGTGTTAAAGTCAATTTCTAAAAGTCGTCCACCACATGCTTGCATGTAAAACAGATGTTAAACTTAATATGATGATGATTAGCCTAACTAGCCACTGAAGGAACAGATTTTAACTGATGAAGCTGGTTATCATTTTGTTCTACGGTCATTTTTTAATGTTGTGGTTTTGAATATACAAATCCATTGATTCTGTGGTTGAGGATTGAAAAAAAAAAAAAAAAAACCCTGAATTATTTAAATAAAAAATTCAAAATGTTTGCAAGTCATTTGTTAAGAAATACCGTCTTTGATCTCGAGGTTTAAGATTGCACTGTTGAAGGGATTTTGTGAAGTCACACAAACATGATAAAAGTAATTAAAAGAAAAAAAAACACTAATGTTGAATAAGCATTTAATTACAAAATGCAATTAAGATACATTATGCAAACAAGAAGTCAAGAAAACGATTCAGTGCTCAACTGTCTGACCAGTCTAAATCCCTACAGCTACATACCTATTAAATGTAGCTGTTAAACCCGGCATAGTGATATGGGACAAGAGGGAGAAAGTAGCAATCCTAGTTGAAGGGAGCATCCCTAGTGATGCTGACTTAAACAGAGCTGAAAGGGAAGATTACGAAATACCAAGGTCTTATGTACGACATGAAAAACTGGAATCTGAGAAAGATCTCCATCATTCCAATAATCATAGGAGCAACCGTGCTTATGAAAAAGAATTTCAAAAACTACCTGGCGAATATACCTGGTGAACGAAGTGCTTAAAGGTACGGTTGGAATCCTAAATAATATCCCTTTGTTAGAGTTTCTGAAATAGTGGGTAAATGTTTGGTATCCGGTAGGATGCCCCATCCTAAACAAAAAGGTAAGAAAATTGAAAAATGTCTCCTTCATTGATCGAAGCAGAAAAGATGAAGTTTAGTATCAGAACAGATACTACACTTTGCTCTTCATGTCTTTTGCATGGCAATGAATAGGAGAAATTCATTTCGTGACAAAATGACAGAATTTGATAACATTTTCATAAAATGTTTTGGACCGAGATATCTTCTGACCTTGGGTAAAGTTTCACGTCGTTTGAGAAAACAATTCACAAATTATGAACAATAGAATTTATTTATTTTTATTAAAATTATTCAATAAATATTAATTTGTAATGATATATATATATAAAACAGTTCTAAAGTATAAATATTTGATATCCACTTTATAAATAGCTGCACACGTGTTGGGTATATATTACTGTTTGTACACATTGTTCATGTATTTATTTCATCTACTAATGATTCAACACTTATCAAGGCCAAAAGCCACTCAAGGAAAAGGGTTAATGAGATGGATGTAGTGTCAGTTCAATGATGAAGAATATTATAAGAGAATTGAAAAATCATGAATGGAATTTAAGAATTAGCGAAAGAACATCTCTGCTGAACAGCAGACCCTATTTTGAAGTTTCTGAAACCTCACTGTGCATGCACATGCAGGATTATGTTGAGAAGTAGTATGCTTTAAGAAGACGGAAGTTTAGACGAAATACCATCTATTTGCATAACCTTCCAGCAACGAAACAATCAAATACATGACTGTCCTTTACTAAGCAGCAATGATGAACGAAGGTTCATTTTCGGTGGAGGATTTGATCAGTGCAGCCATGGCTTGGACGAATACCACATTGGTTTTGCCTTGTTCTGGAGTTGCGTTCTTATCGGAATTGTCTCGGTAGAATGGAAGACAAATATTGCAGCAGACACGTTAATCAGATTGATATCACGCTCATCACCTTAAAGAATGGTACAAATGTTGCATTGCTCCAGTTTTTGGGGAGAATTTCAGTCTCTCAAACCCGGTTGATAACATGGAGGGCATGCCCTAGTTTGTTTGCACTGTGTTTGAGGATCTCTTTTTTTTACTTTTTTATTTTTTTTATTTTTTTATTTTTTTTATTATATATATATATATTTCACCCCAAACAAGGCAGGACGCCACTGTAGATGTAAGGGGCTACTGAGAATTAGGGAGTAGTTTTAAGGTGTCATTCCAAGTTGGAAGCTGTGCAGCGAGATGTCTGTTTACATTAGTTTTAAACCTCTGCATGTCGGTACTGTTGGGGGGGAAACTGGGGGCAGGGAGGGAGTTCCAGAGGCCAGCAGCATGAGGAAAGAAGCTATTGGAGTAGAAAGCTCTCCGGCATCTGGGGACCTCCAGTGAATGAATGGGATTTAGCTGATTGTCGAGTTGGTCTAGTGAATTTACGTCGAGGGGGCACCAGAGTAGCCAGTTCATCGGAGCATAATCCATTGAAGTATTTGTAAAACAAGAACAAGGATGCTACATTGCAGCGATGGGGCTGGAGCTTGGTTGACAGTGAGGGACCTATTAAGTTGGCGATTCTTTTTGGAACCTTGATGTTATCTTAACCCACAGCTTTGTTATTTTTGAGACTTTTGATAACAGCAACAACCTCTTCAAGCACGGCGGAGTTGTTTGGCAGTCGTAAGGAGTTGGATCGGTGTTATTTATAGGAGCAGTTGATGGGGACTGTTGGCCGTTGTTTAGCAGATTGCCAAAATGAGATTGCTGATTGGCTCGCCATATTGGTTAAAGCTGGTTTGGTTACTAGCTTAGCCTGTCTCTGTGAAATTTACATGAGTCCCCAACAGTTGAGGCAGGTTCCATGTCTTCTGCCACTTTCCTCCAGAATGTATTTCGATCGGCGCGAGCAGAATGGGTAGCTTCACGGCGTAGTTGTCTGAAGTTGCCAGATTTGTTGCATCGGGCTTGTTTTGCTTTTTCGGCAAGTTCAAGCGTTTGGTCCTAGATTCAATCTTTGTTTTCCGTCTTGGTCTTCTTCTTCTTCTTCTTCTTTTTTCTTTTTCTTTTTTTTCTTTTTTTTCTTTTTTTTCTTTTTTTTCTTTTTTTTCTTTTTTTTCTTTTTTTTCTTTTTTTTCTTTTTTATTCATAAAACAGTTTCCCATTTTTTTATGCAGCACGTTGCATTATTGTTGTACTCTGCAAGATGTTTCAAGCTGCACTGGTTGCGCAATAGAGGGACAGACAAGGCAGTGTTGCATTGTATGGCCCTCCTCTCCACATTCACAGATGATTGGGTCGGTTTTTGTAGCCCCATCAAGCCATGACAACTATCTCATTCAGTGGTTCCGAGCATCACGGATTAGACGTTACACTTGACAGTTTACCAACGCTCATCTGGGGTAGCATCTTCAGATTGGTCTACTTTGAGAACATTGAACCGATTGGATAGTTCAAATGTGTATTTTCAACACTTTTCAATTATGCCATTGACTGGGTCATCTTGAGCGCTGTAAAAGAGTTTCCCGGTGTCACTGTTGGTCACAACTTTGTCGTCAAGGACTTAGATTATGCAGATGATATTGTGCTACCTGGTGAAAGATTTGCTGATGTCTCGTCTGCTATTAATGAACTTCAGTGTGTTGCATCACAAATTGGAATGAAAATAAATACCTCAAAGACAAAAATACTCTTTGCTGGCTTCGCCTAAACAGACAAAACACCCATCGTCCTCAATGCTGATGTTTTTGGAGAGATTGATGGTTTCAAATACTTTGGCGCCATCATCACAGCCATGGGTCAAGGTGGATTTGATATCAAAGCGTGAATTAACCTTGCATATCGTCTTCTTCCGACTCAATTCTTGGCTCTGGTCAAGATCTGAGATAAAGCGCAACACCGAAGTATGGCAGCGAGTCCTGACCAGTGAGAATGGAAGACGATAAGTGACTGGAAACTTTCGATCACCACTGTGTGTGTCGCATTCTCTGGATCCGATTGCAACACTTCGTCTCAAACAACACAGTATGTTTCTGCTGCAAAATTAACTCCCTTCGTCATCGTCACGCAACGTCTGCGCTGTCTGAGTCATGCCCTTCGCCGTCAACTAGGAGAGATCATCTCCGAAGCAATTATCCCAACTTCTCTACAGGGTTATAAAAAATGATGTGGTGGACAAAGAAAAACCTGGCTGATGACGGTTAAAGCTGATCTGGGGCCCCCGTATCTACGCAGTTCACCGTTAGAACAGTGAGTGGTTAGAGATCACCGAATCGTTGACCTCAAATCGTCGGGCTTTGTTGGGCTTTGTTGGCCTTTGTGAGAGACGCAGTTTAATAGAAATGTAGGAAGCAAACTATTTTTGTTCATGAGGTGTAACTTCTATTAAGTTACTTTTTAACAATGAATTTATGTTAAAATTACTAAAAGAAATACTTGTAAATTTATTTTTAAGATATTTGTGATATGATAATGTTGAAAACAAATCGAAAAAACTTATTTTTTATCTGGTAGACATCTGGTAAACAACCTTTATCTCTAAAAGTTTTAAAAAAATATATTTTTGGTATCGACATTAAGTAAAACTTTTTTTTTTCTTTCTCAACTTGTTGAATATCATGAGAAAGATTTGAATTATCTAACAAGTTATGGGTTAATAATAGCAGGGTAGACTAGACTCTCAAGTCTAGCATAGCAACTGGTTAAAAAGGACAACTCTTGTATGTTAGATGGAAACATAAACTAAATCAAATAGGTTACAAATAAATATTCAAAGTATACATTTTAATTAAAAAAAAAATATTAAGACTTTTTTTTTTTTAATTTACAATCGTTTTGTGGATTCTAAAAACGATCATTTGTTTCATTAAATTGGGCTTTTTTTTTCTTTTTTTTTTTTTTTTTTTTGCTTAAAATGTGTTTGTCAGTAAGCTGACACTTAAAAAAAATTTTTTTTGACTTTTATCGTAACTCCCAGCCACGCCTTTGTACACATCAATAAAGTTGATAATGAATCAATGAAATTATTTTGTGTACACAAAACAAATGAGAATGTAGCCATGAACTTGTTCAGGTGGACACAACCTACAATCTACTTAAAATTAATTTAAATTCAAATGCATAACTCAAAGATGAGCAATGACCCAAATAGGTATAAAATACTTACCTTTTAATTCAGAAAAATCAAAGGACGATTGCGAAATAATAATCATACTTATTGACTTCCCTTGGATAATCAATTCACACACCCATTCTCCATGGGCCCTTGATTTTAGTATCGACTCTGACCCCTCTGTACAAATCAACTTAGTTCATACTTATAGGAACTTATGTTAATATAAAATATCTGAGAAATTTTTCTAAAATTTGTTTTTGTAAACTGAACCCTTTATTTAATCCATGATGGGGTAGATTGTCCTTGTTCCATCAACCACGACAGCATGGACCTGTGGCGCAATGGATTAAGTGCTATTTAATAATCAGTTTTTGGTGACAGTTTTCTGGAGGCTGAAGGTTCAATCCTCAGTACAGGCAATACTAAGAATATAATTAAGAATTACTTAAGATTTCTACCTGGTCATGGCTGACGAAACAATCTACCTCTATGGATAAAATAAACGGTAGATTTCCAAATACCACATCGATTCCCGAGTTCAACAAGATGCGCCCAAAGGTTGGAGGTTACATCGACCGAAATGTTGGTATAATAATATCCCAGATGAGAACAGTAGTCCGAATAATCCGATCTATCCTCATCTAAAAAATTCGGAAACCGAAACAAAGTTAACCATTTCAGTAAAGTTTTTTTTGCCAGATACTCTAAAATTTCTACCTTTTTAGTATAGATCTAATAATAGGTATCCCAAACCCAAATTTTATTTTCGTTTTATCTAAAAACTTTTCATTTGTGCACATAGATCTTTGCAAAACATAGACAATGGTACCAAATTTATTTTGGTCGCTCAATTAACCACTGAATTATGACTGTTCAAAGTTTGTTGGAAATTAGAAAATTTACCGTCATGTGTGCTATTGGTCCAGAAGCCAATTTTCAGTGTATAACTAAAAATGCAGGCTTTGAACAAGTGAGAAATCCTTACAAATGTAATTTCATATTGTGATGAATGAAATTTAATCATAATGGAAGCAATAATTATTATATCAAACTGATCTAAATATTGGTCAAAATCCCGTTTCCCTCTCGAAATATGTGCAAAAATAACATGGAAGCGCAACTTTGACATTTAAAAAAGAATTAATGAGTTACTGCTTATCAAGGCTAAAAGCCACTCAAGAATAAGGGTTAATGAGATGGATATATTGCCAGTTGAATGGTGAAGAATATTATGAGAGGATTGAAAATGGACAAATGAACAAATTTTGTTACATATAGGGGTGGTTTATGTCAAGTATTTGTTTGTTCATATAAATTTAATTTAAACAGCACGTATTCAATCTTAATGATTCAGTGCACTTTAAAATAGCAATACACATGAAAAAATTGAAATTGCTTAAAATATCTCAATGGCATACATAGAGATTGATGATCTAAGTAAGAATCTTTAAAAAAAATTAAAATCTGACTAAAAAGTTATGATTTCTGTGCTCTGCACGATTGGAAATTTTTCTCTTTAAGACCATTATGCGTTTCGTCAGTTTTTACACTACTTTTTCAGTAAAATTTTTTAGCTTTCTTAAAACACAAGATTAAGCAATGAAATTTGCCATATAAGTGTATTTTTGTATAAGAAAATCTCCAGAAATTAATGGTTTCCAAATAATCTTCAGTAAATGCACATAAATCTGCTGCAATACCTTAAAAAAAATACCATGTATCCATTAAAAAAGAAGTTAGAGAACTATAAGTTGAATTGTAATGCATTTTATGTACAAGAAACTGAAATCTAATACTAAGACTGTCTTAAAATGAATACATTGCAAGATTTCTTTGGTATTATTGTAGATTTTGTAGACCTTCCACTTCTCCAAAATAAGATTCTACCTTTGTTTAGGCAATTGTGTGTGAACACCCTGAAAAACTTTTCAGAAAGAAGAAAAAAAAGACTATTTTAGAATTAAAAGTAGGGGTTCAGTTGGGCATATGAATTTAATGTAAAATAATCCCCCATTTCTGGGCCATTTTAGGGTAGTTAACCAATTTTGGGAGATAAATCCTATGTTATTTTGGGTGGGGGTCTGCTTATGTGGTTTTAAGAAGGGTTTTATTTGGAGGGGGATGCCTGTCGGATTTACGGTTAGAGGTAAGGTTAGGAGTTTTTTTGTTTTTTTTTCTAGGGAAAGGTTTGCCACTCAGATTTAGCGTTAATGGTACGGTCAAGGGAAGGCATTTTTAGGAGGTGGGCTTGTCACTCGAACGTAGGGTTAGTGGTAGGATAAGTAATTATAAATTTTTTCTATACTGACATTTTAGCATCAAAATATCAAGAATTTAGAGGGCTAATCGCTCTAAAAACAAGAATGGTCCGGAAATGGATCAGTTTATGTTAAATTCAATGCGAAACTGATGCCCCCACTCTAAATTCTAGATGTTTTTTTGTTTTTTTTTCTGCCAAGATCTTTAGAGTGTTCACACATAATCGCCTAAAAAAATAAAGTAGAATCTTATTTATATTTTAAATTGGCGGCTAGAAATTCATTACTTACCAGAATTAAAGTTCGAAAGCCAAGTATTTGAATCTTAAACCTAAGAAAAACAATATTTCTTGAAAGAGCCACTATTTTATAAAAGAACCACACACTCCATTAACTTTTTGATGGCGATGTTTACAAATTACGTTTACAGGCTATTTTATTTTGTAAGAAAAAAAAAAAAAAAAGAAACTTTGTTTGCCATTTGAATCCTCTTTAAATAAAGTCTTTTTTTTTTCTTTTTTCTTACAAAATAAAATAGCCTGTAAACGTAATTTGTAAACATCGTCAGGTTTGTTTCTGGCTGCTGCTGTTTCCTGGTACTATTACTATTATGGTCAACTGTATTGCAGAAACGAAACAGTATTCTTTTTGAATAGTGATTAAAAATTGCTAGTACAAAAAGATAAACCAACATACATAGGGATGGAGATGAATCGACTGGTTTTATTCTTATCAGATAGTCAGAAAGAGCACTAGCAGCTCCCACTTGAACTTTATTTTCACTCGTGTTGATCTTGACAACTTTGAGATATTTCAGTTGGCTTTTTAGCATTTCCAAGCCACTTTCTGAAATCAGTTATTTGTATCTTTTTAATGAACTTCACAGGATTACCATGCTTGATAAACGGAGTTGATGATTCTTTGTTTCTCAGCAGCAGCTTGATACTTTTTTTTTTTTTTTTTTTTTTTTTTTTTTTTTTTTTTTTTTTTTTTTTGAGTCGTCACTTACCAAGGCCAAAAGGCCACTCGAGGATAAGCGTTAATGAGTATCAGGTAGACGATGAGACAACACCGTGATGATTGGTAATGATGGAAGTTTGGTAGAATTTGATTATTTAGAAGGACGGCTAAACAAGAATTTGTTTACATTGGACTTGAAAACGACGATGTTGTAGTCAGCTGGGAAGCGGCCCTGCAGTATGGAGTTTCACAGACTAGTAGTTCTAGGAAAGAAACTTTGCTCATGGAAGCTTTGTTTCGTTTTAGGCACAAGGGAGAAAGGGAATTTATTGACAATGGTTGTAGCTAGACAGGTTTTTGTTGTGAATGTTTTACAGGGGGGGGGGCGGCATAGATAGAAGCTCAATTCTTGAATAGTTTCACAAGGACTTTTTGTTGGGCGAGTCTTTGCCGCAGATGTTTTGCATGTTTCCTTGAGACTCTAAGAATGGATTGCCGCTCAGTTGATGATGTTCCTTCCAACCAAGCTGCCATCTGGTTGCGCTTGAGCATATTTGATGTCGATCAACTATTATGTAACGATGCATGTCGTTTGGTTTGCATGCTAAAATCTAAATCACCAAAAGCATGTTCACCTGACAGATTTTCTAGAGGGCAGCCCTTAAATGCATCTTGTTCCCTGATCCACATCTCCTTCCAAAAACGTCATGTAACTGGGGCTAGTGACTATGAGGAACTTGATGAATATCTTGTGCAAACGTTCCAAAATAAATTTAGTGGCCTTGAGATGCATTACCTTCCAAGAATTCACCACTAAATGCACCTCTGCAGTCAGTCTAATAACAACTGTGGATTCTTGATCCAGAATAACAAATTTGGAGCCGTTTGCTTGATATTTGGATGGAAGTCGTTAAGTAATAAAAAAAACAAAAAAAAACAAAACAAAACTGCTGCAGTTCTTTAGGCCTTCATCCCTTTAGTTTCCATTTTAATCTATTCTCATTGGCCAGTTTTTTTAATGTTAACAATAAATGATTTTCATCCTAATTGTACGACATAAGTTTTATTAATTTATTCACTTTAAAAATTAAATAATATATGTGGCTAAAATAGGAATTTACCAAAAAAAAGAAAACATTATCCAATCCTAAATTACTTAAAATCACTTTAAGCATTCCAAGCATCACATATTTTTGTTTCTCATAGAACATTCTTTATGATTTTATTTTTTGTTTATTTATGTCAATATTCGGTTTAATGTCCATTTTACATGCTGGCATGTGTTGGACAGCTTTTAGAAATTGACTTCCAAACTAACCTATCTCTGTACAGGTCTTTATTTATCCCTCTTTCTCTTCATCCTTATCACTTCCTCCCATGTTTTCCTTGACCTGCCAAGTGACTCTGCTACTTCAACTCTTCTTCATCTACTAACCCAAGAACTCTCATCCATTCTTTCAATGTGATCATACCATCGAAGTATCCTGTTCTGCACACATCTCTCTATGCTGTACAGATTTAATTGTCTTCTGAAGTCATCAAATCTAAGCCTGTCTTTAAGTCTTACATTAATGATACATTGTATCATTCTCATGTCATTGTTCTCTATGCAACACACATCCTCAACCCTCAATATCCAGATTTCACTTCCATACATCACACTGCGTACACATGCTTGATAGACTCTTCCCTTGGTCGACACCGGTAATGCTCTGCTGGTTAGTAATGACAGAAATTCCCTGAACTTACCTACTACATTTTCAACAATATGATGAAATTTATCAGAACTTTTTTTTTTTTTAAACCTCCAAAACAATTTAATCCCCTGATTGTATTTTCATAAAGTTTTGTCTATTTCGACAACTTTTCCCACCCTTCATTTTTTTTTTGTTGCTATTTTAAATTCAACATTCGAACACGTTTGCAAAACCGGAACCAGTTTTTTTTTTTTTTTTTTTTTTTTTTTTGAGAAGTCCTCATCTTCAAGAATAAGGTTTTGTGGGTCCACTTTTTGACCTCAAGATGTATAAGTATTATTTTTTTCAGACTTTTTTTAAAGATTGTCATAAAGAGTCTCTTCTTATAGACATTTTGTTTCTAAGCTCTTTAACTAAACGTTACTGATTATCAGCTTGCTCTGGAATGGCTATTCTGTCTAGTTTTCTAATGTGTGACCAGCATAAAAGCAACATCTGTACGTCTCCTAGATTTAATCTATATGGCTAATCAAACAGCAATGATATAAATTATTTTCAAAAGAAATCTGTTAGAATATCTAATCGGTCTAACTGATCAAACACAAGTAAAGAAACCTATCGTTGCTCCTCGGGAGTATTAACTTGAAAGTTTGGGGCAGTTGTTTTTTTTTTAATTTTATTTTTTTATTTTATTTTAAGGGGAAGGGGTCATTTTAAATGAGTTTGAATGCCTGAGGATGGGCTCGTAATACTGGGACACTATCATATTCGGTTACATATCCATTTTACATGTTGGCATGTGTTAAAAGGTTTTTAGAAATTGATTTCTAAACTAACCTATCTATAACAAGGTCTTTATACCTCTTTTTCTCACAAACCAATCCTTATCACTTCTTCCCATCTTTTCCTTGGTCTCACCCTCCCAGCTAATCCTACTACATCGACTGGCCATGTTTCGTTCAGACTCCCAAATACTTCAATGCATTAAAAAAAAAAATACCATCGGCAAATTTGTGGCACAATGATAAAATGGCCTTTTGGAGGAGCTGGAATTACCAACATTTAAAAGTTTTGCACCTGACTTCCATTGTTCTCGTGGGGAGGACACGTAAAATGGACAATGTGTGGCAACAAAATGTAACTACAGTAGTCAGTGTGAAAAAGTGTCGTCAGTTAACCCTAACTTAGTTTGACAGATGTTTATGTAATTGCAGGTTCGAAAGTTACTTTCGAAAGGTCAACAAAGCCGAACCCAATGAACTGGGACTTGTGAATTGAGGACATCAGTGACTTTGTGTCTTTATTTGATTTTAATATGTATACTTGTTTTCTCCTTCTCTTTCTCTCTCTTTTTATCACAGCGAGGGAGATTTTTGCAGTTGGGATTTATTTTTTGTACAGGACGCATGATGGTCCCGAGCCAGCTTACCAACTCAACTTCAAGATTTTAATTGTTCTTATCGAAAGCTGAAAAAATAAATTAAATATATATTTTATATATATAAAATATGGTTTGTCCGCTCCTTTCCTGCAAGCATTCAATTTCAACACGTCGGTTCCCTTAGCCCAGATAATTAATTCTATGGAAAAAATTAATGATGCTGCCTAACACCCGTCATGCCTACGGATGAGATTATCCCCTTCATTAGAGAGGATATGCCTGTCATTTCTTGGGGAGCTGCTGTACCGTGCCAGGATGTTAACAGCCCTTCCAAAGGCGTCTCCATAGTGCAGAAACACCAAGTTACCTCCCCGGCAAGCGATAGTGGTACTAATTGAGTTTTAAAATTTTGGATCCTGGGAAAGTTTCAAATTTTGTGGGCTTGAAATGATGAAACATTTTTCACACCTACAAATAATGAAAAAAAAAAAAAAGATCCCCCCTCCCCCCCCTGAAAACACTACTATAGGACAAATTGAATGAAAATAAAACATTCACAAATTGCTAATCTTGCGCATCCGTTTCACATAAATTGAACTATAATCCCTTTTTTTACGTAGTTTAACACACACATAGTGTAGCATCAGAACAGATACTACACTTAGTCTTTTTTATCCTCAGTCAGTGAATGAGAAGTCCTTATTGACTGAGGCAATATTTATTTTTGCTCCAATCTAGAGTGCCCCCCTTTTTATGGAGCTGGATTTTCCCCCACATTAAAAACCGACTTTCTGGCAAACTCTTGTGGGGAGGCAAGTAAATAGGAACACACCCTTAAAGTCTCTCGTATAAAAAGGGATTCTTTTAGATTCATTTCAGTTACATGCAGTATGCATTTGCAGTAACCATAAACTTAACGCAATTTTTGGTGGGATTCTCAGCTTCAGCCGAGTATGCCTTTATGATAATGTGGCTCTGCCTCCAGGGGTGTCGATGATCTGATGCATTCATGATATTGCCGTTGCTCTGTTTCAGAGTGGTCAGTCCCTAGTTCCAGCTATAGAATCTCCGGTCCAGTGCTTGCTCTTCTAGATGTTTGCGTTTGACTATTATCAGACTCTGTAGGATAGTTTTCAGATGTTCTCCGAAGCGTTTCTTTGAACCACCTGTTGGTCGTATTCCAAAGAGAACAACCCTTCGTAATCTGTTTACACATCTTTATCTCATGCTTAACAAGAATTTATTCATGAAAGTCATGCTACTATGGTTATAGATGTTTCAAATAACTTTGTATATATATATATATATATATATATATACACTCACTCACTCACTTTTCAAAATAACGATATTCGATACCTCTCAAAAAGATCCCCTCAACATGGCTATACACTGGCTCATACGAGGAATGGTGCACTTTTTCCTCTTGATGTTATCTCAAGTAACAGCATTTAGCTGGATACTCCACCAGACCGGATGAATTCTTGTCCTGGAATCCGATAAGACCAAAAGAAATATAACATAGTTAACTGGTCATTTGAGGAGAGGAAAACAAATGTTCTTTACTAACTCAACGTTTGAGAGGTAGAGGAGAATCTTGATTGAACACTAGAATATCTTACATATCTCATAGAGAAATCAAGGGTTAGTCCCAGAAAGAGGCCCCTTGATTTCTGAGAACTTATTTACTGAAGTAAAATGAAAACAAGAGATACACACACACACTAGAAGAATACTCGTCCCAAGATAGGTAAAATGCATCCTCCGAACAGAATAGTTTTGCACCACTTTTATGTCCCCTTGTGAAGATTAAAATCAAGATATAATGATACTAAACCTTATGTCTTGAATCCTTCTTCTAATCTTGAACAAAATGTATTACATGATTTTAAGCCTAGAAAAGGTCTTAAATTTAATTTAGCTTAAGGGATCCTCAGAAGAAATTGAAATTCAAGGAATCTTGCTTCATTGTTGTCTTATGACTATGGATCAAATTCAATGTAAATCTGAAATTTTTGAATTTTCAAATGAGAGGTTGTTCCCATATTATGCTCCCTAAAAACCTTTTTTAAAATACTCTAAAGAAACTTAAATTTGGAATATTTATTAATTAATGTCCAATACCTATTGATAAAATTTCACAACCATCAGATGAATTTCCCTTTTTATCCCCTTTGCATAAAACTAAATATAGCCAACATTTGAACCCCTTATATCTAGCAGCTGTTCCAAAATTCATAATCATCGGTTAGTTAGTTTAGGGGTGTATCCTGCACATACAAATATATAAACATACCTTGTGTGTGTGTGTGTGTGTAATATATATATATATGTAATTGCATCTCCTTCTACATCCAACCCCTGACACTATTACTTTTACATTTATAATATTCAGTATTTGGTGTTAGACTTGGTTAACGTTCCGGAGTGCTGGAGAAACCTCCTAGATAAGGTTATCACATCTCTATTTATAACGAGGCGTTTCTTGGGATTTAAAGGTTTTAAGCAAGAATCATCAAGTTTTAATGATAGCCTTTTGAAATAATTATTTTTCATAGCAACACCAAATAGTTTTTCCAGTTGTGCATTAAAATGAGCAATGTGCTACTATTTATATCAGCAACCTTTTTTATTTTTAATATTTAACATGAGACTGAGCCATATGCCATGATGGTTAGTGTTCGCTAATGGGCTGGGAGACCGGTGTTCAAGCCTCTGCATTATAAACCGAAGGATCAAGGGTAAGTGGAGTAATCCTGGGAAGGAAGCGGTACCCTTCCCAACACTTCAGTGTAGTTGCTAATGAAAAGGTAACCTTTGGGTCGCCCTTGACTATGGTTGACCACTTTACTTTTTTAGCATGAGAAAATCTTCCTTGACCATGATATTAACTAATATGAAGTTTGTGAAATGGTTGGTCAGTAAAGGTGGGGAGTCTGAGTCGGCAATTTTATTTTTAAGCTAACCTTTGCTGATCACTTTATTGCTGGGTGGGGTCAGAGCTGATACTCTATGAACTAGGTTTGTCAAAATATCAGAATTTTTAACTGTGATACGATACTAATATGAAAAAAAAAAAAAGATAGATTATAATTTTTTTGATATCATAGAAAAAACGCCACAGACCTTTTTTAAAACCAGGCAAAAAAATCAAAGGAAAAAACAACAATAAGGGATTCGGTAGGGAGGAAAGTGTTGCATTATCCGTTCTTTCGGGGTACCCGGTAAGATCCAACAAGAATGACAAAGAACAGAACGTATATGGAAAAACTTTGGTTTTCTTTATTCCCCATCACCGGATGGTTTACGCTGGCTACGCACACACACACATATAAAAAAATCTTTTGACGTACTTTTGTCTCATGAAAGTCTTTTTCTTGCTGAGGTCACAGACTTGGTTTCCGCTAGAAACTTGTTCATATATACATCCGATTGGAAAGCAATTTGCTCTGCATTGTCTATCCGAGCGTGAACTTAAGCAATTGTTCCACAAGCACTTCCAATTGTCTGTTTGATGAAATACAAGTCAGGGGATTCCTTCACAGTACCAACTTGCTTATCAGTCGCAGTTTTAGTCAGCGGACACGAAAGCCTAACAACAAGACGGGCTTGGATATCATAGCCAATAAAGCTTCATCGGTGCCATAAACATCGGTAAACTCCCATTCTTCTGGTACTTCGATACTCTGATCACCAAGCACTCCGGCTCTTCGCATTTCTGAAACCGCTGCCTTTCAAGTCTCGCTTGCACTGCGGAACCTTCTCTTTAACAGTTATCAAGTCGTTTTCTTTCTTTCTCGACGTGCCACCCACAATGGACTCGTCCACGATTCATTTTTGCCACTCTTCATTATCTTACAAAAGCTCAAGGGATTGGATGGCTAACCGTAAGAGACAATTATAAGACACTGAAGGAAAGGAGAGAAAAATATGGGAAGAAAATTTAAACAATGTTTAGTCGTGCAAAATCTTATATTTTTTTTTTTTTTTTTTTTTTTTTTCACATTTTGTGACATCATAATTTTATATGGCATTGTTATCAAACGTATAAATAACGTTATGTCTTAGTTCCAATACTGCATCTTGTAAAATTATCTAAGTATTAATACTGCTGACAGCACTATTATTAGCATGACCAAAATCTTAGTGATGTGAAATTGGTACAGTGGTAAGATTACAAATTATAGCTATGGGTGATTTAGTCCAGTAGACTAAAGCACCCCGGCGAGGGCAACTATTCTAGAAGAAATAATCAAAAGGAATACAGTGTATTCATTGGTGTCGTCATTGAATATTTTCATCATTCATTTACCAGTGTGGCCAAAATGTCTACAGTGCTAAGCTATGAGATGCTGAATTCCTTTCAATTGCACAGGTGAACTGATCAGGTGTATGTGTCGCAAAACAAAACCACCAAAACAAAATAGTGGAATGGTAGCGCTTGTTATGGTTTCATCTACGAGTTGAATAGAATAAATCTGATGATGAGGCCCTAATCACAGAGATTTAGAAAGTCGCCGCTTAGGAAGAATGTTCATTGTGATCCGGAATGGTAAGATTTATCTACGGCTTAAATAAAATCTGTCCCGAGTATGACATGAAACTGTATCCGGTGCTAAACAAAGAAATTTACATCATTGAAAACTTGTTATAAGCAAACAGCATGAATAAGTATGCAAAGATATATTAAGAATCTGAAGCATGTATGAATTAATTGTGCTTCCCCCCCAACATTCAAATATTCATGTCTTATCAAATGTAGAAATTTATTTGCAAATAAAACGAAACATTTTGTAGTATTTTAGTATAAGAAATAACATGTATTCGCATGTAAAAAAAAAAACACGCGCACAATTTTTTAATTTTTTTATAATAAATAGATGTGCATGAGTGGTAAATTAGACATGTTATTGCTATTTTTTAAAAAATCCGATGCATATTGTGCATTTTACTTTTTAAATTTGAATAAAATGAGTGATGTCTATCTTAATGAAATGAGACATGTAATTTTGAATAATTAATCTTATACGTAATAAGTGTTTAAATGTAAATATGAACACAAAAGAATAATATAAATGAAATGTTTGATTAAAGACTTAACCAGTGAATTAGGAAGCTATTTTCTTTTACCAATTTTAACAAACAGCGATTTCATTGGATAGTCATCTCTGTTGATTAACCAATGAAAATTAAGGTGAATCTCTGGAAATGTGTGTTACTAAAAGAATTATCGGACCGAATAGAATATGTAATCGATGAAATCGATTTCAATTTCTTTCACAAAGAACACTTATTATTTTCGTAAATGACTGGCTCATCAGAATCAAATATCGATTTGTCAGATGCAATGCTATCTATGTCAAAAATAACTAAAAATGACATAAATTAACACTTCTACCCGGTCATAGTTGAGTGAATAAGAACAAACCATTCCCGTGGATTAAATGAAGAATTCAGTTCAAAATTCTGTCCAACTTCGACAAGATGCATCCTAAGAAAGTCAGAGGTTACAGCAGCTGAAACGTTGTTGAATATAAAAACCAAGGTGAGAATTGTAGTCTGAATAGTACAAATTACCAAACCTCATCTAAAAAAAATTCGAAACATAAATTCTTACTAGATTTCTTAGGTCAGAGTTGAACTTAAAAAATTTTCCAGAGTCCGAATCTAGCATTTGCACTACTGACTCTGCGGACTTCCATTAGCAGTTTGTGCTTAAGTTTGAAATTTCATTTTCAGATGTGTCCGCACACCTATATAAGATGCTCTCTTCATCAATTGATCTGCGGCGCTTTAAATAGTATTTCCATCGCTAAACACAGAATGAATTGGTGCATCTTAAGAATATCCGTTATGTCTTTCTATTTTATTTTTTTTTACTTTATTTTTGACTTCAAGCTGTGGTCTTGGGCGCAGGATTCTAGGAATTTTGTAAGTTTCTCTTGGAACACTTTTCCTGCTATGTCTAAGTAATTAACCAAAGCACTGATCACTTTTGCATGATACAATGTTTTACTAACTAACCATTTTATGTTTGTACTTGTGCACAGTTAGGACCATGTTTACATCCAGCACCCCAACACCATCTCTTAAAAGTAAACATTTTCATAGCTGCAGTTAGAGAAAATGAAAGTCAAACTTATATTGTTTTAAATAATTCAAAAAAAAAAAATGTTATTTGATTAGCAGCTTATTTAGTTAAGTCTGCCCATGAATACGATGTTAAATAAAATATATGAGACTACAAGTATACTTTTAGAGAATTGAACCTACAGTGAAATGACTTAAGCCCGATATACGGGATAGATCAATTATAAAGATAAATGAGAGATAAAGATGTGCGAATGACAAATCTATTTCATCTTCGATTGTTCATGCAAGGTGTACTCTGTAAAAACATGTTTATTTGTTTTGTTTTTTGTAACATGTTTTTATCGAGTACACCTTGCATTGAATAATCGAAGATGAAATAGATTTGTCATTCGCATATCTTTATCTCTCTTCTTTCATTTATCTATATATAGTGTGTGTATATATATACAGGTAAACTTCGGTATCTCGAATACCGATGTCTCGAATACAACGCAAATCTCAAAGTCAGTTGGCGGTCCCCACCGTTTATTGGTATCAATTTCAAACTTCAATTTCTCGAACCCTCGGATATCTCGAAGTTTATTTTCAGTCCCATCAAGTTCGAGATATACAAGTTTACCTGTATGTATATATATATATATATATATGTGTGTGTGTGTGTATATTTTGTGTTTCTAGTATAGGACGAATGACCAGAGTGCTCAATTACACATCTAAGAGCATATATTTTTTATTTCAAAGAACATCTTACATAAGTTTGATCACTCATCGATACCTGCGGTTTCACAGAAACACTGGAAACTCAGTCTGCAGGGCCAAAGATACTAAGTGTACCTGTTCAGGCCATGCACACTGTTTCCATGAAACTAAAAGTATCGATCAGTGAGCAAACTAATGTATAGTGTCCTTTGAAATAAAAAAATAAAAATATTCTTAATTTGACAATTAACAAACTGAAAAAACTAAACAATCCTTAATAATACCAAAACTTAAGATTTTGTATTAACTTTAATAAGTTTCCATTCTGGCTGTTAAACAGGTGCAGAAACGTATCTGTAATTTGATTGGCCCCCACCTTTTCTATGTCTCTAAACGCTCTCACAAACGTTATGTTGCTAGTCTCAGTCTTTTCTATAAGTACTATTATGGCATCTGTTCTTCAGAATTGTGATCTATTCCCTGTTTCTTTTGTTCCAGCTCGTTGGTCTAGTGGTCTCTATCAATTTGCTGTTTTGTTACCTCATTGTAATACAGCTTCCTATTCCAGTAGCTTCTTTCCAAGAACTGTAGGCTTGTGGAACTCTCTTCCTGCTGACTGTTTTCGACCTACCCATAGCCTTGGTCTTTTCAAGACTAAGGCCAACAGGAATCTCCTATCTTTGCGATACTCATCTTTCATTCTTGTTAGCTCCTTACATCAAGTGGCTTCATGCCTTGTCTGGAGCGATTTCCATTAAAAAAATACAGGGTGGCTTTCAACAGTTATTTAGTTCAAAATACTTTTGAGCTGTTTTCACAAATTTTAGATGAAACCATTGTGTGATCAGTTGTTCGATAGGATACAAATCCGCACTTTAAGTCAGTCCATCAATACTAGTACTCCAGATTCTTGGTCAAATAATCTCTGCCAAATAATTTCTCTACATTGTAAATTGTATAGCAGCTGTGTCAGGAACGTCATGGTATCTGGCAGTGAATGCGTGCCCCTCGCCCGTCTACAGCGCAATGACAGATACATGATTAGAGAACCAAATTGAGACTTACCGGATAACAGGCTTCGATATTCCGTATGCAAATATTGCTTGAATGAAGCAATTTTTATATAATGAATTATCCACTAGTGAACTGGCAGCCAATCAGAGCTCAGATAATGTATTTGCCCAGCTTTCACATAAACCGGCTTTTTAGTGGTCCTTCAGTTTTACTTATTTTGTTACTCAACTGGTCACACAGTTGAGCGCAAAGTACTAAATTCTATAATGATCTGCAATGTGAAATCAGACCAAACCCAACACATCAGGTCGGAGGATTTGCTGAACGCATTACACTTGTCCTGCATGGAGGTTATCCTAAGGATGAATCGATTATGCTGGTATGGTCATGTGGAACGTTCATCCTCATGGCTAAACCGTTGCAGAAGCATGAATGTCCTAAATCGCAGGAAGGTTGGCCAGCCAAGGAAAACTTAGTGTGGTCTTGTCCAATCACTTGCCTCTGAGTGGAATTTCTAGTCTGCTGACCCGCTGAACTGTGAGAAGTAGAGTGAGCTTGTGTAATATCAGAAAACGTCTGACCTCCTGGGAAAAGTGGCGTTAAATGAATCGAAGAATAGCTTTGAAGTATGTTGGACATAGGAACCTACAACCCACGCAGATGGGATTTCATTATTCATTAAGATGTGCTCATCTTTTTGTTCATAATTTTCAAGTCATTCGCACAAATAAAACCGCATACCATAATGGAATCTCCATATTTAGCTGTGGATGCAATCCATCTATTATATCAAGGGCACTTGTCTGTGTACGTATGTCTGATTAAAAGGTAAAAACGATAAAACAAATACCCACTAAGTTGGTATTTTCTTGATCGGCGTCATAATAGCTAAAATTAAATAAAAAAATTATTCATTCTTTGACCTTAAACTGGCACAGATTTTGTCATGGAGGGAGCTGGTTTCCAGCCACTAACTAAAGGGAAATAACCAATTCTTTATTTTTTAAATTTTTTTTTTTTTAATTTTTTTTTTAGGGGTTAATTAACCTGTGCTTCGAGGAATCTATATAGGGAAGTATGTGTGCATACCCAGAGAGAGGAATAGGCTGGTCAGAGGAGAAAGAAAGGGGTGGGAAGAGGGTGGAAAGAGAGAAATAAGTTTTAATAGAAATGTTACACTTTTGTCCCGGGCAACGCTGGGTAGCCCTGCTAGTCTGGTATTAAAGTTTACTCTAGCTTTTCTATGGACATAAATTAAACTCAACGATGCTGGCTAAAGAATTCAAACTTGGATCTGTTTGTCTAAAGTACTTTCTTCCAACCATTCTTCCCTTAAGTTTTCTCAGTTGTTTTCTTATTATGATACTTTCTCAGATAGTTATCTAGAAACACTTGATCTCTGTCTGAAGATCAACAATGATCAGTGTTTCTGTATTATTGGAGCAGATGAAATTTCATCTCTAATTTAGAAGAGTCTGTTGAAAGGGGAGATAATTCAAACTTTTTTTCTTTTTTTTTGTGGTAACCATAACCCATATGGAAAATCCAGAGAATTAGTAAGAAAATAAATTTAACAAAGGGTACTTATGCAGTTTACAGACCGGACTGAACTAATAACGTTATAATTTAGAAAGCCATTCTTTAGATTGGGAGATAGGTGGTTGATTAACTATTCTGTTTATTAAATTGTTAGGTGAAATTACAGAATAGTTAATCAACCCCTGCCTCCCCATGTTAAGAATGGCTTTCTAAATTATAACGTTATTAGTTCAGCCCGGTCTGTAAACTGCATAAGTACCCTTTGTTAAATTTATTTTCTTACTAATTCTCTGGATTTTCCTTATGGGTTATGATTACAACAAAAATTTGAATTATCTCCCCTTTCAACTGACTCTTCTAAAATGAAACCAATAGCACAGAAGCACCGAATGATCTTACTTCTCTCTAATACTTAAAAGTATTGAAGTATCCTGACATCTGACTTTTTATTTTTCTATCTTTTCTTTGGCTCATTTTTGAACCAGAACCAGTCTGATACTTGACCACAACATGAGAAAACTCTGTATCATTCCCTACTTGTCTTAAGAGACCACCCAGCAACATAAACTGTTTTGATACTGACTCTTTCATTTTGCACTGATCTCTGGATGTTTCTCTATTTTCAACTAAATTCACCTTTTTATACCCAAATTTGAGCCGGTTCTCTCGGCTTCTCTGAAAAGTCTGAAATTACTGAAGCATAATAATATTCAACCACTAAAACTCATTTTTCTCTTTATGAAGTCAAGGAAATAATTTCACTTGCAAAAGTGTGTTTTACTATTTAAAAAAAAAAGTTTTCTGTTGTAAAATGGTAAATTTTAAAACTCATGGATCATAACAATCATGTTTTAACATTATATATTACATAATATTTTATATTTTAGCATTAACAAAAAAGTGTTTAATTTTTCAATGTACTGGTATATTAACCATTACATAAAAAATATGTTAATTCCCAATACTGCTAATTTAAAAATTTAGAGCATCTGTGGCATGAACTGTAAATTGGGTGGTGCTCTCTCTCTTTCTCTTTCTCTCTCTTTCTCTCTCTTTCTCTTTCTCTTTTTTTTTCTTTTTCTCTTTCTCTTTCTTTTTCTCTTTCTCTTTCTTTTTCTCTTTCTCTTTCTCTTTCTTTTTCTCTTTCTCTTTCTTTTTCTCTTTCTCTTTTTTTTCTTTTTCTCTTCTCTTTTTTTTCTTTTTTTCTTTCTCATGCTCAACTATGTTAGAACATAATATATTTATATCATACAATTGTGCTGATTAGCTATTCGTATCGGCGGTTTTTAGGGTAATAAGTGTTTGGATACTACCCTTTGGTGGCTGGACTAACAGCATATCTCTGGGCAAAATGTACTTCTGTTTATAAATAAATTAAAAAAAAAAAATTTGTAGGTAGCAACACTTATGCCTCAGAAACTGCTGATACGGATGGTTGTATGATATATAATTTTTATTTGACTATATGGATATGTTTTACAATTTTCCCAGAAGATGACCAAGTTGGTCGAAAAATAAAGTTCCTGACATTAATTTTTGGAATGTTTTATTTAACTTATACTTTGGCTTGCGAAAAAAAAAAAAAAAAAAAACTTAAAAAGAATGATCAGCAGACTTTATAAAGATAATGTTTCATTCAGTGACACACACACACACACACACACTTATATTGAACAAATATATACATGTAACCTAAACAATCATAAATTACATTGAATAAAAAAAACACAGATCTCCCAACAGGAATTGAACCCATCTCCATTCTATATAGTTTTGTAGAGACAGTATCACACATTTTGAGAAAGGTATTTTTCACTTATTTCATATCAAATGTATCATTTCAAATAGGAATAAGTGATACTTTAATTTATTATTTTCGAATAGTCATACTCTAAAAAAATCTAGTTCAGTTAATCTAATTATAATCATAATAGTTAAATTTATCTATTAATCATTTAAAAAATTTTTTAAGAAATACAAACTTCACTTGTTTTCCATAAAAGTGTTCATCTTCTAATACCTCGTATAGAATGACATTTTTTATCCTTTTCTTTCTCCTAGTTCGAGGTGCTGGATAGAAATATGATCCAAAAGTTTGAAAATAAATTTTTATTTCAGGATTAACTCTTTGCTTTGCAATGCATTGGTGCTTAAAAAAAAAAAAATGATTTTCTATTTTTTTTTTTGCTTTTTGCACTGTTATAATACAAACTTGATGGTTTCGAAAATAATGGCTGCTGTAAAATCAACCAATCTAAAGCTGGTGGTGGTCAGTGGGTACTTTTTCTTTCTTTATGCTTTCACTTCTATTTAAGCAAGTCATGGGCAAACTGCGGACATCGGGGCTTTTGGAATGGCATGCCAAATTTTACAACGAACATAGCGTTTTTAAAATTTTTTTTCTTTTCTTTACATTTATTTCTTATTTACTCAAATAAATCAATCAGAAAACAATTTTTTATGAACATGCATGAGTGCATTCACTGCACTGACCGTAATCGTCTCGCTCGTTGTGCCTGGTGCAAAGTTGCCGTTAGACGAAGTCAGTGCTGCAACAAATAATTCTCATTCCAAGTAAAACCATAAGCCCAGTCTATAGGAGGTGACAGTGGTTAAGTGGATAACAACACGGACTGAAGACCTGGGTGTTCCAAGTTCGAATCCAGTCGGTTCCACAGTACCACTTTCACTTAGGGGTATTGGCAACTTTCTTGTGGTCCTTCCCGTAAGTACCCGATGTCTTTCCAGAAAGATTTCTAACTAGAAAAACATCGTGGGGAGGGGGGGGGGAACTAATGCCAACACCAGAATCATCTGATCCACACGAAAGAAGCCCAGTCTATAAACAATTAACAGATGTTTATTTTTTGACTGCCTCCTCGCTGTCCATTGGCTGGAATATATGTACTTTTCACAGAAAATCTTGGATTCTGGTCTTTCTCAGTGGTCACCATTCGACCACCCAGAAGCTGACTACTGAAGATATCCACTAGAGATAATGGCTAGACAGTGTCCACTTAAAAGGAGTCCATTTAGGAACGTTACTTTTCTCAAGTAGGTCGATCTCAGCATGATTCCCTGTTTAATGAGGCACTTATTTGATTTCAAACAAAAGATAATTTCTGTGTGGTCTAACTCGCAATCAGAGATATTTTCAATATCTTCTGTACCCACCTCCCTTTTTATTTTGGCCCGACATCCATCACGTGCAACGTCTGCAATTCGCATGCACCTACCAAAACATGCAGCCTAGTGCATGTTTACATTTTTACTTTCATGTAAATTTGTATGCATTTTATATCAACTTTAAGTGACAAATGATCAAAGTGTAGTATCTGTTCTGTCTTCAGTCAGACGAGGAGAAATCCTTTTTGAGTGGGGCAATTTTAATTTTTGTCCCATCCAGAGTTCTCTTTTTGGGTGAGCTGGATATCCCTCACATAAAAAAGCGACCTTGTTTTCCAACTTTCCCCCGTGAAGAGGCAAGTAAGGACAAATGAAATTGTCAGATTGTTAAACAAACATCCGCAATTTAAAGAAAATATAACTTTGTGATGGCCGTGAAACTGTCGCAACATCACATCCCTCCCAGACGATGGGGATCGGAAATAAGCATCACAAGTTCAAAAGTGACATGCATGGGAAAGTGTAAACGAAAGATGTAAAGCTGAAGGAACCACGTAATAGGATAGCATGCTTGAAGGTTTTGGAGAGAATTTGTTAGAAGCGAATTTAGACAAACTTATGAAATGTAGTCTCTAGTAATATAAAGATATTATTTATTTGGGTACAAATGTCTGTTAATTATAACTAGCAACGATCGAGCTACAGATAGACCTTCATAAAATGGCATGGTTAGCAGCAGAACAAAGATCGATCAACCAAGTTTTTGTTTCTTTAAATAAGTTTTCAGATTTACTGCTGAAGAATTGGAATATCGAATATTCTATTTCACCAAGTTTAGCAACACGTGGGGAGAGAAACTAAATTCTCAGCGTGTGTGTGCTAAATTTTGCTGTGTATTACGTTGGCAATATGAACATGTGTATAAAAACCATATACAATAGAAAAATGCACAGACTATTCCTTTAAAAAAGACAGATTTTTTTATTTAAAAAATTTTTTTTTTTTTTAAATTAAAAATTTTTTTTGTCTAGTTTTGTTTTGTTTATTCTCTTGTTTTTGTCCCTTCATTTTCTATTTTTTTCTTTGCTATATAATCTGATTGCACCAACCCGACTTCAAATGATACGAACATGTGCATTTTTCATTTTTTGTCTTATCACATTTTCTCTTATTTTTCATCCACACTCCATCCACTTCTGCCTATCATTTTTCTCACCTGACAAAAGTTAGTTTTATTTATAAATCACCTGCTACTTGCTGAGTCTGAAAACCTTTTCTTACCTGTAGATTATGACTAGGTAATAACCTTAGCGTTAGCAGTAATTATCACCAACTGAAACGAAAGTATTTTTTCTTTAAAAATAAAATGTTAAATATATATATATATATGTGTGTATATATAAAAAATAAATTCTTTCTTTTTTTTTTTTTTTTTTTTTTCCTCAGCATACTAATTAGACGAAACATGAGTTATCTTCCCATGTGATCCCTACTACTTGAATAATATAAACAACGATCACTAAATGTTGGTAGATTTTGTGCAAAAACTAATGAAATTTGATTTGTAAAAAATTTCAATATTTGTTCATTTGGGGGACAGTTTTATGGTTTTCTCGAGGTAAAAATAATTTGTCATCTGGTTTGTCGTAATTTTGAAATAGTTTTTAGATGAATCCAACCATCTCTATAATAGTTTCTGTTCACTGGTCGGTCTTAAGTATGAAATAGCATTTTCCGATACATCCAACCATCTCTGTAATAGGCTCTGTCTGTCCACTAATAAGTTTTGAGAGTGAATTGATGTATCTTAATATCTTTTCTTGTTCATTGACATTAAGGGAACTACATTCTGAAGGAGACATATTGGATTTGCATTTAATGGATATTACGGAGTGCTAGATCGTCATTTCCCAATGATCATCCTTTACATGTTTCAGTTCAGTTATTTGTTTAAACTGACATTTTCGGCAGACTCATGAACTTTTGATTATAAATATCATTTTAAACATTCAATTTTAATTACACATGACAAAGAAATTTCGTTCTGCAAGATCAACAACTGACATGCTGACTGTAACATCACACAGGATCATGTAATCTATTGATGGCGACTTTATTTCTAGAGGGTTGTCATATCTGGGAAGGTGCAGCTCGGAGCATTGTTTCCTGCCTTGATGGAGTACAAAACCGATTTCGAAATCTGGTGGGGAAATGTCCTCTTTTTTTCTTGCAGCCATTTTCTCTCAAGAGAGGTTGCTAGTCTTTCTCTACTCTGTAGTTATTTCGACTGAGCTCCAATCTATGGTTTCTTCCTGTAAAACATGCACAACAAAAACTTGTCTAGCTGCAGCCACTGTAAATAATTTTCCTTTCTCCCTCTGTGTACCTTAAACTAAATGGAACTTCGATGAGCAAAGTTTCTTTTTAAGAACTACCCATCTGGTGAACACAATATCATGAGGCTGTTTCTTAACTGATTGCAACATGGTTGTTTTCAAGTCCAATGTTTATAAATTCTTGTTGAGCTGTCCTCTTAAATGATCAAACTCTGCCCAGTTTTAACCTTCATTACCAATTCTCAATGTGTTGTCTCACCGTCTACCTGACAAACTCATTAACCCTTATATGATCATGCATGAGTGTGGTCACTGCACTGGACGTGATCGTCCCACTCGTTACGCTGGTCCAAAGTTGTTCGGTTCAGTCAGTGCTGCCACAAAGGAAGTCTCCTTCCAAACAAAAATCATAACTCCAGTTTAAAAACAATTAACAGATGTTTATATTTTTTTTTTAAGATTACAAATGGTACTCGATTTCTTAGGTTGAATAGCAGACTTGCAAAATGAGATTTTTTTATCCCGGCCAAATAAAATACAAGTCCAATCAACACAATCCTTTAGCTAAGGGCCCACCCTGCCTGGAGAGACACATCGACCCAACTGCCCGCCAGTCCTCTGAAAAACCAACTTCCTGTGTCATGCCTAGAGGGCCAGCTCTGACTGCTTCTCTTCCCATCTCTTGGAATATTTTCACTCCTGACTGGAAATATTAGCTTCTGGACTCTCTCAGTGGCCACTATTCGACCACCCAGAGGCTGATCACTGGAGATATCCACTCAAGGGAGTTTATTTGGAGCCCATCTAGGAACATTACTTTTCTAAAGTAGGCTGATCTCAGTATGATTTCGTTTTTAATGAGGCACTTACTTTATTTCAAACAAAAGATAATTTCTGCGTGGTCCAACTCACAATCAGAGATATTTTCAATTTCTTGTGCCCTTTTCTTTTTGCTGAACATTTATCACCTGCAATGTCTGCCATTCGTATGCACTTACCAAAACATGTAGCCTAGTTCATCTTTACACTTATCCTCGAGTGGGTTTTGTGCCTCGATAAGTGATGACTCATTAGTAAAAAACGTTTTGTACCGGTGTTAATTTTGATATCAACGAAGGTTTTGGTCGATTTTAGTATTCCAGACAGTTTTTGCATGTCATAGAATCTAATTCTTTGTCGGGTTTCATTCTTCTCTTTTAGGGATTTTTTTCAAATGAATTCTAAAATCCTCTGTTAAAAGAAATCTGACCCTTAAAAGAAACATGTTATTCTAAAAAATGTCTACAATTTAAGGTTTAAGCTTAAGAAATTTTAAGAAATTGGAATTCAGGGAATCTTGTTAACTGGTGTCTCATCAATTCGAATCAAATCTTATACATTTGAATTTTCAAATGGAAGGCTATGCCCATGTTATGGCCCCCTAAAAAAATCTTTAAAATACTAAAATTTTGGGATTATTTATTTATTGATGCCTTATCCCTATTAAATTTTCATAAAAATCGGAGGTATGAGTTTCCATCCTTCTTTTTACCCTCTTTTGCATAAAACTAAATATAGCCCACATTTGGACCCCTTATGCTTAGCAGCTGTGTTCCAAAATTCATAATGATCGGTTAATTAGTTCAGGAGTGAATACATAAATATAAACATGCCTAACTTTATATAGATAGATAGAGAAGTAAAGAGTTGTGCTTTGCCATCTAATTCACATGGGTGTTTGTGGTGTATAGATACTATTAACGTGAGATCGTAACTCTGAAAAAGAGTCACTCTTTCTCTAAATGGCCAGTCATTAAGAAATATTAGATGGTCGAATCAACATACAGTGAGAGAGGGTGAGAGAAATAAATAGATAGCTAAGAGAGATAGGGGATTTAATTAGAACAATTAAAACGGAATTTCTTTTCCATCATAACTTAATCCCAGAACTAAGGTATATTTTAGCATGTATTTTGTGTTCTTAGCCTTCGGGGGGGAACAAATTTTGATTGACTCGGCTTTAGTATAAGAGCTTCTCTACAGTCCTTTTCCTGCAGAAGAGAGGTTGCCAGTCTTTCTCTACTCTATCCTTATTTCCATGGAAAGTGCTCGACTGAGCTCCAATCTCGGGTTTCTCCTTGTAAGACATTAACAACAAGAACTCATCTTATTACCACAGCTGAAAAGAATTTTCTTCATCTGCATGCCTAGACGGAATTTCCATGAACAGATTCTTTCCAAAAATATCCTGTCTTTTAAACACATTACCACGGGACTGCTTCTCTGCAGACTACAATATTGTAGTCTTCAAATCAAGTATCAACAAATCCTTGTCATAAACCGTTCCGATGATTAATCAAACTTTGTTTATTTCATTTATCATTTTCAATCCACTCATAATATTCATAATTCGACTCACAATCCATCCATCTCATTAACCCTGAGTGACTTTTGACCTTGATAAAGTGTGACTCATCAGTTAAAAAAAAAAGAAGAAAAATGAAAAAAAAAAAAAATTCTCATTCTGGAATTTTCTACCTTTTCTTAACTATCGTTGGAGAAGGTTGACGTGCGGGGAGATAATTTTTTTTTTTTTCTTAACTTTTAATGTTCAATCTAACACTCTTGCTTTATTTCCATTTTTCTTTCTGCAGGGTCATTACTTTGGTCCTGATGTATCCACAGAAGCCGACGGCATGACTGACCGGTTAAATTTATTCACAGATGCGATGGAACCTCCGTATCGTACAATCAAAACACTTTGGACTGCATTTGCTCAGATCGGAATATTGGTAACCATTTTGAAAAAAAATCTTTTTCATTCTATGGGCATTATTTAACTTTGCAGAACACTTTGATTCTGTATATTGACAAGGTTTCCTGTATTTGTTTATTTGTAAGACAAGAAATTCTTATATGGTTCAATATTTTGATGGCCTCTTTTATGGAACAGTATTTCGCAAGAGCTCTTTTATTATTTCTATTTTTCTTTGGACTATTGTTTACATCGATATATTTCGTCTTTATCGTTCAACTATATTGGTCATTTACGATAGTGTTTTCCAGGGTGAAATCATCAGGCTATTTGCTCACCTACTGAACATTGTTGAAGTAAATACTGAATATATATATATATATATATATACACACGTAATATATTATACGAGTGTACATCCTCCATCAAAAATTATGTAAAAAAATTATGCTTCACTAATTTTCATATAAATTTTTTTTTTTTTAAACTTTCCAGTTTAAGACGTCTTCTTTTTAAAATCTTTTACTTCACTGATTGAGATTGTTATCATTATTAATTCTGGTGATTCTCCAGGTTAACCCCTATATGGAACATTGCTTTTGAAAAGAAAATAGCACACAAATTTATGTACTTATCTTTCAGCATAAAAAAAAGACAGTACACCAAAATTTACAGAAATTCATTCAGTATTTTTGTTTAATAAAAATAAATAAAAATTTGATGGGTAAACGCTTTTTCATCACCATTTTCGAAATTAAGGTCAAGGGAGATAATTCAAACTTTAATTCAAGCAAATTGTTTTCTTTTTCTTTAAAATAAACATTTTTATAACTATTTTTATAACTATTTTTAATAAATATTTTTTTCTCTTTTCAGATGACTTTGTGTTTGATTTCTTCCCTCGTTCCTTCATTATGCGTGTCGTGTTATCCAGATCCTGTATCGATAATCGTCTATTCGTATGTTGCCGCCTGGTTTGCCATGTTTTCCATCAACATCTATATCTACCTACAACATTATCACATCTACATTTCCGGTTATTTTGAATTCTCACGTCAGACTCTCTTCATCCGACACATACCTTTTATCATCTTTACACTTGGTAAGTTGTCTGCAAACAGTTTTCCCTAAATAATCTAATTAAGATCATCTATTCTTACCTGGGGATGAGCTATAAATCTAAATCAGAAGAACCCCCTTACTGCATACCCTGTCAGGAACCATATACTATAAAACACTATAAAACACATACTATCAAACTGTGTGGACCTGAAACGAATCCGACAAAAATATTACAAAGAAAACAAACCAAACAACATTTTTCTCCCAACAAACCTAAATAAAATCTTTGAATACCTAAAAGAAGCCAATATCTACAAACAAATTTAACCATTTTCTCCCTACTCATGCCCTTCATCCTCATTCTCAAACATAAACACATATACAAACTCTAAAATGAAAACAAATTACACACTCTTATACTATAAAATAGCTCTCAACATATCCTTGTGAACAATTCTCCCCCAATAACAACCCCCACCCCCCCAAAAAATAAATAAACATTTTACGGCATTAAATAACCAAGTAGTTGATATGCCGTAAAACCCAATCAATCAATCAATCAATCTAAATCAGAAATATATAAAGACATTGCTTAAAATGAAAGTACACAAACTGGGTTATTTATGTATAATTTGAATTATCCAGATTACTGTTCTCATCTTGAGTGTTATTCTCACAACGTTTCGGCCAATGTAACCGCCGACCTTCTCCAGGTGTTTCTTGTCGAACCCTTTATTTAATCCACGAACTCGGGGAATCTTTCTGTCGAACTCTGGAATCTGCACGGAATTTCGAACGGAACCCTTTATTTAATCCATGGGGGTAGCACGCTTTTATTCTGTCAGCCATGACCAAGTAAAAATCTTCAGTAATTCGCAATTCGTAGTATCGCCCGCACTGAGGATTGAACCTTCAATCTTCAGAAGACTGCACCTAGAACTGAATGTTACTTAGTACTTTATCCTTTACGCCACAGAACTTTGCGGAACAGGAGCATGCTACCCCCATGGATTAAATAAAGGGTTCCGTTCGAAATTCCATGCAGATTCCCGAGTTTGACGAGATACACCTGAAGAAGGTCGGAGGTTACATCGACTGAAATGTTGTGAGAATAACTTTAAAGATGAGAACAGTAATCCGAATAATCAAAATTATACAAATTATCAATCCTCATCTCAAAAATTCAGAAACCTGACTTATTTTCTCAATGCCTGTACCGTAAAGCTAAAAACTAGAGTGAAAGTATACGATCATCTATTCTTACCTGAGTCTGAGGTATAAATCTAAACCAGAAATGGGTAAAGACATCGCTTAAAATGAAAGTACACAACTGGGTTATTTTCCTCACTCAATACCTGTTCGGTAAAGCTAAAAACTAGTGAAAGTATAAGATCATCTATTCTTACCTGAGGATGAGGTCTAAATCAGAAATGGGTAAAAGATCAGTAAAAATGTACAAAAAAAACAATACATGTGCCAACAGTAAATTCTATCGTAAGTATGTTAAAAAATGTCTTAAATGATTTTAACACTTATCGTTGGCTAGTTTTTGACTTTGAAGTATTTTTATTTATTTATTTAAAAAAAATTTTTTTTAGCTTCTTACATCAAGTGGCTTCATGCCTTGTCTGGAGTGATTTCCATAAAAAAATTATATATATATATATATATATATATATATATCCAACCTTCCTTATGCCACGAAAGAAACTCACATGCACTTCCGAAGTTAAAACTTCCTCTTTGGATCCTTTTTGCATTAACATGCAGGTTTGAAGGGCATCATCCATACTCTGTGGGCTGCCGTCCAGGTAGCTGACTAGCTGCACGCATGGAAATATCCATAAAAGTTTTGAAGCAAGTTTTACAGAGGATGCCCTTCCCTGCCCAACACTTTATTGTGATCGACATTAAGTGTGTCGTCACCAACCAAGGTCAACAGCTTAGACTCGACCAAATCAGTCAGTCAGTTTTTATGGTGGCCAACACCCGCCGAGTCTAAACTTTACATTGGGCATCTGTGTGCATTTCATGGAGACATACCTGATGAGAGCATATCCCACATACACCCTCTGAATAGACTGCCAGTTGGTCCAGAACTGCTTATTGGGTATTTGCAGCTAACCTCCATATCTGAAGGTCGTTCCCCTATCCGCCAGCTGGGGACCCGGTGGATGGAAGATAGTCGCTCCACATCACTCTCCTTAATTAAAAAAAACAACAAAAAAAGAACAACTTTTTATTCAGTAGGCAAATTTTTTTCATTGGCGGAAAGAAAATTAGCATTATATGTTACTTGTAACGAAAGTGTTAATAACTGTCATTCTTTTTGCATGATCGTTGCTGTCAACTGCTAGCTCCAGTTTGCAGCAAACTCAGTTTTGCTTGAAAAAAGATGACTTGATTTTCTGATTTCTTTTACCCCCCCCCCCTTGTCGTTGCAGGTGCCATAATTATGATGATGATAGTACAGATCTTTACACAGATTGACTGCATACCGAGTACAAAGGCGCACTGTGGTCCGTTGAAACCTTCCTATTACCTTGAAGCCTTGAATTTTCTAGAGTCTCTTGTGGCTGCCGTCTGGCTCGTAAAATATACATGTAAGTATTTTTACAAATATTTTCAGGAACAAGTCTCATTTTGAGATATGAAGAATTAGTTACATTGCTAGCACTTTTTTTTTTTTTCTTTTTGTTTTTGTAAACTCAGGTCATCGGTAAGAAAGACAACACAACTGTTTCATAACAAAAAAAACAAACTATTTGTACTTAATTGGTGTTGATCTGGATTTTTTTTTACTTTCATTTTGGTTTCTTTTTTTTTTTTTTCTTTTAAATCACATAAATACTTTCAATTTTTGGTTCTGCCTTATAAATTTAAAATACAATATCTGTTTGCACTGTATTAGTCAGATATCATTGGTAATGCTATAAAATTGTTTATCTAATATTTGAATTAAAATTTTTAATTAAAAAAAATCAAAAACTTTAGCATCCAATATTGATTTAGAAGTCGAAAATAAAATTACCCTCGAATCTGCTGTGCAGAAAATATGTACATCATTAAATAAATAAAAAACAAAAAAAAACAAACTTACTATTCGCTTGATGCTACAATTTACAAGACTGACACAGAAATTCTGATTGGATATTATTTTTAGTATTTTCTTTTTTTTGTACAGTAATAACTTTGTTTTGTGCTTGTCTATTATGTCCCATTCAACTGTTTGTTTTTATAAACTTACTCGGCGTTGCCTAGGAGTCTTTTCCCTTTCAATTTTGTTTGCTATTATTTTAAATAGGATTTTGAAAGTTAAATTTAACTATTACAGTATTAATTGAAACAAATTGTTATGAAACCATAACTAATTAATGTAATGTTGTTTTAATCTTTACTTATAAAATTATTGGATATAAATAGCTTACAAAACTTTAAATCTTTTAATACATGAGGATTTGCTAAAGAATTTAAAAGCCAGAAATGACTTCCTATGCTTCCAAATTCTTTTTAAATTTCAAAGGGTTACAATATAATGTTTTTTTAAATTTATTTTAAAAATTTTTTATAATTTATTTTTTTAATGTTGGCTGGGCTGACTTGTTTACAAAGAAACCAAAATGCATTCTGGTAGATTAAATTTTGTAATCAAATTCTTTTTTTGGTAAAAACGTATTGTAGTATCCATATTTTGGGAGGCTCTGCGCATGCGTCAGATTCATTCATAAAAAAGTCGTAGTGAGTGATTCAAACCAGCGCATGCGCAGAGGAAACAGAATGAGAACAAACACGCTAAAACAAAAAGTGGGCATTTTTAACAATTAAGTTACTATCGCTGAAAATAAACACGCTAAAAGTGAAGAAAACGAAAGGTGTTAACAATAAAAACAACTGAAAATGAAAACAAACACGAAAGAAACACGCGTTTTTTATCTAAAACAAAAAATGAAACACGTTTTTTTTCCTACAAACTGAATTGTGTGTGCATGCGCTGGTTTGAATCACTCACTACGACTTTTTTATGAATGAATCTGACGCATGCACAGAGCCTCCCAGGAGCCTCCCAAAATATGGATACTACAATACGTTTTTACCCTTTTTTTTTTTAAAAAAGAATTTTTGAAATTTCGCATTTTTAATTTCAATAATCGATAAATAGTTAAATTGAAACAAATTGTTATGAAACCATAACTAATTAATTTAATGTTGTTTTAATCTTTACTTATAAAATTATTGGATATAAATAGCTTCCAAAACTTTAAATACATGAGGATTTGCTAAAGAATTAAAAAGCCAGCAATGACTTCCTATGCTTCCAAATTCTTTTCAAATTTCAAATGGTCACAAAAAAAATTTTTTTAATTCATTTTTTAATTTAAAAAATTTTTTTAATATTGGCTGGGATGACTTGTTTACAAAGAAACCGAAATGCATTCTGGTAGATTAAATTTTGTAATCAATTTTTTAATTTTTTTTTTAAAGAATTTTTGAAATTTCTTTTTATTTTACACTATTGCATTTTAAATTTTAATAAATAGTACGTTAAAAGTCAATTCACTGTGTAATTATCAAAGTAACGTTGACGCGAGAAACACATTGACACACACACACACACACACACGTGAAGATGTCTCATAATTTTATGATCGAGATTTTTTTATGTATTGTTAGACAAGCCCTTAAGTAAAGTTCTTTTACAAGTTATCTTTGTTGTTTGCAGTTGAAAGCTGTATAGACGGTGCCGACAGAGTATTGCCTCATTGGCTGGCTTTTCTTACCTACACTCTGTGTGCCCTTTAGTCTCCTTTATTCGACCACTCGCTTCTTTTATAAGTAATGCCTTTTGTACCACGAATGTATCCTCTTGCTTTTTCGGACATATATAATTTCCTTTCACGACTTAAACATTCCCGATCTGCTCTTTTTAGACCCTTGTCAACTTCCCTTGGATCAGTCAACCTCTAGCTTGACTGAATTTGGCACAAGGCTATTTAATATATTATATATTTTGGAAACAAGGAGTTATTGTCTAACATAAAGTCAGACCCAAATCGACATATCGATACTTGATTCGAATTAGCATGTTTTTTTTTTTGTTTCTTCCTTCCATTGTTATTGGGCCGGATATATTTTATTTCATATCAGTTTCTTTCTAAAAATACTTATTCCAGTTAAGAAAACTTTCACAGTGGATACTTTTTCCTTGCACAACAGTTATTAGTGAGCATTAAAAGGAGGTAATCATGTCAGGAGTTACTTCCCTTGACTGCTGAAAATATATATATATATATATATATATAATATATATATATATATATATATATGAGAGAGAAATGTGATACTTAGAAGGCAATACAATGCAGAGGTGTGACGGATAGACACAAGTTGGAGCAAATAAGACATATAATAGTGGAACAAATTAAATAGTTCCACCCTTAGTACAATGTATACATACACACACATATATATATATATATATATAATAAGTGTCAATAGAAAGCCCTTACAATGCAAGGTAGATTTTTTTTTTTACTGTTGTCTTATATATTTCGGAGAAACACTCCATTTTCAAAGATGTATTTTTTTTTTAAATAAACAAACTTATAGTTTTGTTTATAGAAGAAACGTCTTGTTGGTCTGACGTATTTATCCGCTCTGTGATGGAATTCGCGGTAGTAGGTAGAAAGAACTGGAGTATCGGGCATGCTGGGAGTTATATTCAATTATTTTCGTTCTTTTTTGTTTATTTAAAAAAAAATACATCTTTGAAAATGGAGTGTTTCTCCGAAATATATAAGACAACAGTAAAAAAAAAAAATCTACCTTGCATTGTAAGGGCTTTCCATTGACACTTATTACCTATCACCAATGCTTAAAAAAAAAAAGAACGAAAATAATTTGAATATAACTCCCAGCATGCCCGATGCTTCAGTTCTTTCTACCTACTACCGCGAATTCCATCACAGAGCGGATAAATACGTCAGACCAACAAGACGTTTCTTCTATAAACAAAACTATAAGTTTGTTTATTTAAAAAAAAAATACATCTTTGAAAATGGAGTGTTTTTCCGAAATATATAAGACAACAGTAAAAAAAAAAATCTACCTTGCATTGTAAGGGCTTTCTATTGACACTTATTACCTATCACCAATGCTTAAAAAAAACAAAAAAAAAACGAAAATAATTTGAATATATATATATAATTTATTTATTTTTTTTTTTTACAAACACACGTATCTGTTTATCTACACAATGTTACAATGTTATGTAATACCTGTATCAAGATGGTCTGGTGGAAACTCCGCATGATGCTACATACATAACTGGTTATAATCATGAGATCCTTTCGTTCATTATAATGAAAGGAAGGTAAAGATTTTTTCCCCGAAGAGTAACTTCCCTTGGAAAAATTTAAAATTCTTTGCAATTGTTCATTTATTAGACGATTGGAAGTTATTTACATCCAATAATACAATCTATACAATAATGTACTAAGGCAATTTCATGTTGATGCGTACGTTATCACCCATATGTCCTTTTTTAAAGATGGGGTCGCTCAAGCGCTGAAGATGCAATGCAAAAAAAAGTAATTTAAGAAAATTGAGATTCGTTTTATTTCTTTAAAGTATATTTAGATGACAATTATTTTTATAAGATCGAAGAGTATTTATTTTGAAACGATTTAAATTGTAACAATAAATAAATTGAATAAAAAGGTTAAAACTTTCATTTTATTTATTTAAAAGAAAATATTTATTGGACAATTATTTTTTTACAGTTAAAAGAAAGATAATATTTATAATTTTACAAAGATTTAAATTGTTACAATTTTCAATTAATAAAGAGACATATTCATTTTATTTATTTAAAAAATATTTAACTGACTAAGAATTATTTTTACGAGAGAAAAAAAGACATTATTAAACCTTACATAACTATTTCAAACAAAATCTTATCAAAAATAAATGATATATATGTAGATGAAGAAAACAAGTGTTATTTTCACGGGGTCTCGCTAGTCATTTTATAAATAGAAGTTAAAACATTACCGAAATAAAATTAGTTGCAGCTTTATAACAATTTGGGTCAAATAATAATTTAACGATCAAGTCATAGCATGATAATTAAATTTAACTTTCAAAACTTTATTAAAAAAAATATAATTTTGTAAAACAAAAAGAAATAAAACAGCATAGTTTAAAGAAAAAAAAATGCAAAGAGAAAAAAAATCCCATGCAGCGCCGGGTATGTAGTGTTAGTTCTTTATATTGTCTTTCTTTGTTCTCATCAATGTTGATATTTCTATTTCTACAACGTTTTGGCTGATGTGCCCTCCACTGCCTTTTGTGTTTTTGTTTTTATAAAAAAAACCCAAATGATTTCCTTCCATTTATTTAAAGATAAAGTGATTCATTTCAATCAAGCCAAAAACCTTCCTGACACAATTGAAGAAGATAATGTACCAAGTGGGGCCCCTTATTCTCGTGACGTTCAGGACATTGGAGAACGGTATGTATGAACAGTAGTTTTTCCCCCTCCTCTTAAGGGGGGGGGGTCTTTTTTCCAAGCCTCAATGCCTGTTGGAGTTGTATACACATAACATTCACTATGTGACTGTTGACCTTTTGACTAGGATCAAAGTGTAGCATCTGTGATGATACTACACTTCATCTGTTTTGTTCTCAATCAGCAAGGGAGAAATCTTTCTAGACTGAGGCAGTTTTTATTTTCGTCTTAATCCAGAGTGGCTCTTTTTTAGGAGCTGGATTTTTCCCCACATTAAAACTTACCTTGTGTCTAACTCTGCCCTTGTGGGGATACAAGTAAATAGGGTCCATAAATTTAATTGTCAGCTCGGTACATGTTCAGGATGTTGTATACACATAACCTTCACAATGCAACTGTCCTACATCACGGTTGCTGCTGCTGATTTATGCCTAAGGCCACTTAGTTTGTCATCTTCCCCAGTTTACTACTAGTCCTGTACTTGAGATGGTTACAGTATTCTGTTATATATTTTATAATTACCTATTAACTCTATTACTTATAATGTCTCATTTTATTTTATTATTGTCCTGATTATAATTAATAATTATGTAACAGCAAGCAAACTGGAGCAAAGATCTCGGACACAAATTACACTGAATATGTATTTATTTGCGCGCATGTGGCCAACGCTAAACTATAACATCCTTTCACCCTAAATCTCTATTTTTGTCAAGCTACTTGCCCCAGAGCCAACATCTATCACAAGTGGAACAAACGTCTCCCATGTTGACTGATTCGAAAAAAACGCCTCTCGGCAAGCAGGCGGTGTAGAGGCACGACAGTTACCCTTTGCGCATGTCTTCCGGAAGAGGACGGTGCTGAATGCAAAATGTCCCCTTTCTGAATTATGACCGGCCAACATGTGAAACTCCTACATTTACAAATTAATATTATCATATTTAAGTAAATATTAAAATTATCATTATCCTGATTATTATGATGCTTATACATTATTACAACTATTCTTACTTTATTACTAAATTCAATTTGTTATATTATAATCCATCATATATGTTCACTATTATCGATTTTCTTTATCTTTAAATTGTTTAAATATTTTATCTTAACCTGTACTTTACTTTATTTGTTATTTATTTTATATTTTTATTCTACTTTATATGTGTAAATTACTATATATTATCATTATTGATGTTATAAAGAGTACTTTACTTTATTTGTTTTTTATTTTATTTATTTTATTTATTTTTTAATTTAATTTTTATTCTACTTTATATATGTAAATTACTATATATTATTATTGATGTTATAAATAGTGGTATATAATTGTATAAGAGGTTCTGTTTTCTTGTAATAACTGGATATATATATATATATATATATATATATATATATAATTTTAAATAATACTAAAATTTGATGTTTTTTTTCTTCTTTTGCTTTTGTCTATTTGTGATGTTGTAAGGGGCACTGAAGAAGACTTTTTGGAATCCTCTAAAGTATAATACAAAATAAGATATTCCAAATCGTTTTAGAAATGATCGTATTAGTTTAAATTCTTGGAACTGATAGAAATAATGTGCTAATTTAATTTATCTCAAATATATATATATATATATATAAGGTCTGCTACACAGGTATGTCGATGTTATCGATCTACAGCTATCGAGAGCTGAGGTCTCATCTGCCTGATGAGACCTCAGCTCTCGATAGCTGCAGATCGATAACATCGACATGCCAGTGTAGCAGACCTTGTACATGTTCAAATAAAAGCATTCACAATACAGCTCTATATCTTTATTGAGCACTCTTTTGTAAGCCCGGTTTGATTCCCTTTGGATTTCTACCCTGTGGATTTTTACTCTACCTGGATTACTATATATATATATATATATATATATAATTTTGTAAATACGTATATTGTTTTTTCGGCAACAAATGAGAGTTCAGATTTTAATTAAATACTAATTATAATGATTCGGTTCACCTTGACAACGGGTGTCGCTACAATCTTAGTCATTACTATATTTTGAATAAAATGTGATTTTTTTTTTTTTTCTTTTTTTTTTTTGTACTAAAATTTTTAATATACTTAAAATTATACTTTTATTTTACTAATACGATTTATTCATATCCAATGTTAATTTAGAATCATTTAAAACTTTTACAGTAGTAAATTAAGCATAAACAAATGGTTTTTAGTCTGACCTTAGTGAGGTATTTTGTTCAGTTTCTATTATAAACGAACGTCACAAATGATTGTTTTAACTGTAGATTTTCTTTTATATTTTTAAATTCTAGAATTTTCCCTTTTAATAACATTTTTAAATATTTTATTTATTATATTAATACATTATTTTCATGTCGACTTCCTTAACTATCTTAGTACAAGGCATTCTATAAATATGTACAGATTCCTCTTTTTAGTTGTACTTTGGACTATTTTTAATACGCCGAAGTGTAAATGAGGATACATGATTTATGTATCTTGTTTTAAAATTACGTCTGTATGTGTGCTCTAGTTTTATTGCCTTCTATGACATTACATTTATAAATTATGTTTGCAGTTAAGTGTTTCCCTCTTAATTGACATTTACATGTCTACAATTACATTAAGGTGCCAAGTGGAGTTAGAATAGTTGATACTTCAGCATTAATTTTCCTATTTATTTTATTATTACTAGAAGCTATAACAGTTGAAGCTAAGCTAAGTTAATTTATTTTGAATATGATAATTTTACAGTGTTTTTATTAATCTTCTATCCCTAGAGAAATTCTTTTCAATAATTTGGTAGAATTCTCTAACAATATTATTTAGGATGTGCTTACTGTATGGCGCATTAAACCATATGGAATTTCATTGTCTATTTTTCTTACCACTGTCATTTGTGAAATGTTTATTTGTGTATATTTTTGGTGCTCATATATATATATATAATTTATTTATTTAAGCAAACATTGTTAAAAATAACGATTCTCCTGCTTAATTATACTCTTTTTTATTTTTTCAATTTTTCTAATCTTTTTTGCTAAAATAAAAAATGTATGTTTTAATATATCGCAGAATTTAAATTGTTAACGTCTTTCCTGGAACAATGCGGCACTGTGCGTTTCTTGGCTATCTTTAGAAATTTTCTTTTCTCCAGCGTTTTTGTTTATTTGTTTTTGTCACCTGAAGATGATTCTTGGTCGAATCGAAAACGTTTTTGATACATATGGAATATACATGAATTGTTTTGATTTAACACAAAAAAGATTAGAAAAATAAAAAAAATAAAAAAGGTATAATTAAGCAAAGAATTCTGATATTTTTAACAATGTTTGCTTAAATGAAAAAATGCTGCCTTAATAAACAATATATATATATATATATATATATATATATATATATATATATAAACGGGGTCAAAAGTTTATGACCAGAATTTAGACAGAAATAATCAGGGGGTGGGGGAGTATGGAGTGCAGATAAAAAAAACAATTGATAAATATGTAATATCCCTGAGTTTATTTATTTTATTTTATTTATTTAATATTTTTTAATTATGGCTGCTTTTATTAAATATATACATGCATGCTCGCAACCAAATAATCTGTTAAAAAATGTTGTATACCGTTAGCTGAAAGAAATTGTTGTTTCTGGATTTACTTTACAGAGAAAAAATTCAGTAATTTAAAATCCCCATTTATTAATTTGCAAATAAAAAATATTTTGTAGCAATGTTCCGCATAACTTAGCAGTAATTATGTTAAAAGATTTTTTTTTTTTTTTTTTTTTTTTTTTTTCAGGGGATTTTCATTCTGTGAGAAATTATTGGAGAAGCAGGCTGATATGGTTTGTAGTTTAAAGCGTCGAAATGAACAGCTTGCCCGTCATGTGCTTACTCTGAGTACAGAGCTAAGCGCATTGAAACAAGGTCACATCCAAGACAGCTTCCATGAGTCTTCCAACATGTCCAGTAGCAACACAACGCAGTCCTTCCTTGGCCATTAATTCTGTCTCTGTTTTTATGCAAATTCACCGTCATCGTACCATTTCTGTGCTTATGATAAAAAACAGCCTGTTCCATTTTCTTTTCTTTTTTTTTTTCTCACCAAAACAAAATTTAACTGAATCAAATTAATCTTGTGTCATCTTCAGCTTAGTTTAATCTGCTGAGAATCAGTAATCTCATTATTTTCTTGTTTTTTTTTTGTCTGTCCGTTTGTTTCTCAGGTTGTTTTGTTTTTTATCACTTTTTTTGTATTTGTCCATCTTTTTCTTTCTCTGTCAATTTGTTTCTCAGTTGTTTTTTAAAATTTTTTTCCATATTTTTCTCCTTTCATCTTTCTTTTTCTTTTTACCTCTTGTCTTTAATTTCTTTGTCCTTTTTTTACTTTGTCCTTTTTTTACTTTGTCCTTTTTTTTTTTTTGTCCTTTTTTTTCTTTGTCCTTTTTTTTTTTACTTTGTCCTTTTTTTTTTTTTTACTTTGTCCTTTTTTTACTTTGTCCTTTTTTTACTTTGTCCTTTTTTTTTTTTACTTTGTCCTTTTTTTTTTTTTTACTTTGTCCTTTTTTTTTTTTTTACTTTGTCCTTTTTTTTTTTTTTACTTTGTCCTTTTTTTTTTTTTTACTTTGTCCTTTTTTTTTTTTTTTTACTTTGTCCTTTTTTTTTTTTACTTTGTCCTTTTTTTTTTTCTTTCAAGGCAACCCAAGAAGGAATTTAAGGTGGGCTGGGGAAAACAACCCTACACATAAACTAAAAAGATTTTTGTTATACTTCAACTGATCTCCTTAATTAAGCAATCTTCTCTGTCAGTTTTATAATATTTTATTTTTTTATTTTTGAAACTCAGATTGGTCAGATGGAAGATTAACATTCCAAGAAACATCGTTTTCTGCAAATTATTTTCTGTTTAAATTAACTTTCTTTTAAATTTTATTTCGTTTTACATTGTAAATTTTAATTTTGTTTCATGGGTAATTTTTTTTTTTCAACTTTTTTTTTTTTTTTGTCAAAACTCTTGGAAAATTGATTTACCTTCTCATATGCTCAACTTCAAAATCCAAAATTTATTGGCCTGTGCCAATTTAAGATGTAATACTGTTTAAAAACTAACACTTGACAATTTTATTGTATAAAATGATTTGATCAAATTAACAATTTAATTTTCAAATGTCAAAAAATAAAACTAGAATGACATTTTTATTTTATGTAAAAGATCCTTAGAGAAAAAAAAACATGTGTAATGAGAAAGAAAAAAATGACAGAATTAAAATCATGAAAAAATGGCCCCGAGAAAAAGCAGATTGATAGTTATTTAAAAAAAAATATTTTTCTTAGAGCAATTTCAAAACTGTAAATTCCCAGCAATTAATCTGAAACATTGGTTAACTTTTTTTTTTTTTTAGTTTGCAGATAAAATACACTAAGTTTAATTGCCCCCTCCCTAAAAAAAAATAAGTTTTCTTCATGAAAAGACATTGGAAATATTAAAATTGGTGTCTAATAATGTTTCATTGTTTGATTGATTAATGGGGAAGCAAATAATTAATAAAATGTCCTTTTTCGACTACAAATATGCAAATATCAGGAAGTTTCATCGGATGTCCTGCTGGCTTGGCAAGCCAAGAGCAGGCTCAAGGCATATCCATGAATAGTGGCAATGTAGAGGCACTCGTAAAGCCATACCATGCTGGTCCTCGGTGTGGCACATTATTAACAGACCAAGGCTATTGAAGTTGCACGTGGTAGGGGGCTATCGCTCCACTCGCCTCCATGGTTATCGGTTGGAACACAAATCTGTTGAAGATCAGCATATTTTGATTGCTTGCAGTTTTCTGCTGATGCTGTTACATGTCCAGGGTGTGTTGCTGATTCTCTCACTGACGAGCGTGTAAGACCATATGCCTGCCCCTTGACAACCGCCGACTCCATCACTGTGTGCAATTGTTTTCTGTTCGTCTTCATCTCTCGTCGTTCTCGTTCTGCCCGTGTCATCGTCGTCTCTCATATTGGTGACTGCCGAGGGCACGTGCACTGGTTTACAAGTATACAAAAAAAAACAACGCAAACTCACAAGACAAAACACAAACTCAAATACATTGTGTATAACCTAGTTGTGCTCTGGGTGTGTGTGATAGCCGCGGAAAAAGAACCCCCCACATATTTGTTAATTTTGAGTGCATCAGCCAAGACTCAACTGAGATAATGTCTGTCGAGGCCATCATTGATGTTTGGGTGATCACCTCATCTCATTGTTTTCTAAATCTCTGCCGAGCTCTGTCTGCCGATCTGTTCACCTTTGCTCACTACTTAACTCTGACTCCTCAATCTCTTAACCCACAACCGGAAATCCTATGTCCGGTCTTTTGTCTTGGTCACCGCCACCACTCATCAATAGAAACTGATTACTTCAGCACTCGCCCTATCAGCCACTCTCCGCTGACTATTCATCCTACTTCCGATCGCGTCTGTGCGCCTTGAGAAATCATTTCCCCCCATTGTCTGGGGGTCTTGGCTCTGGAGGGGAGGGGAAGTCCATAGTATCTCAAGAGCACAAAAGTGTTGACACAAGTTGCATACCATATAAGTAACTTGCTGTTTGCAAAGGGAAACTCTGTCAGTCTATCAGGCCGTTTGCCATTCTCTCTGTCGAGAATCGATGGGAAGCTAGCGACGTCTAGGGCCCATCAGACAATATCATTGAGTTTCCAGATTGTTTACGGTATTCCATTCCATTCATTTTAATAATGCACGAGCTGACAGTTCCTCAGCTGGTAATATGCTCACATATTGCTGGAGTTTTCAGTCCAACCTCTTTGGAAATAATGAACAGATCCCTATTCTAGGATGCTGAGAAATAGAGAGGATAAACATTGCCCAGAAAACTTTTCCTCAACTTCAGTCTGGGCATAGCAGCTTGCCTTCCAAGGAGTACATAATGTTCATCGCTGGTTTGTTTGAACTGTTCCACTTTCTGGCGACTACTTGTCTTACATTAGCATTGGCATTTCCGGCGAGGAAATATTCATTAACTGAAAAAACTTAATTGTCTTATCAAAAGCCCTTGTCTGTAAATTTTTATTGTTGCCATGACGACATTTACACGCATATAAAACTGAAGTTTTAAAATGTTTCCATATATTGAAATATGCAATCCTCGAATCACTTTACGTTAAAATGTTAGGTTCTCTGATCTTGACAATTGCACATTACAGGATAGCTGATATTTTAAAGTGTGAAGCTCAAACTCCTATGGTTTACCTGCCTGTTAAACGCATCGTCCAATTGCATAGAATAGTCACCGCTGCCACATATATTATTCATTTATACTTTAACCATTGAATGACTTACCGACTCTTGCAAATCTACTAATGATTACCATTTTAAACATTGCTGGTTGGCCATGTTAAAAAGCAACAATCAACAGCAAATCTAAGTTTCAAAATTTAAAATATTTTCCAGTAAACTCCATGGTCGCCTTTTGCCTTGTCAGCAGGGCCACGAATTCGCCAACTACAACCCCATTGCTGGTACTAATGATAAATATTTATTGATTTTAAACTAACAGTAAAACTAAAATGTATATATCATAGGAATGAATTTAGGTAAAAATGGCACAGGTAAAAATGGCACGAGTGGATAAATAGGAAAAAATGGCATGAGTGAAATTCTCACAATGAATATATGAAAAGAAAAAAACATTAAGAAGTTTGTTAAATTAAAAAGAAAATTATATCTACATTTAAAAGTAGTGGAGAATCCTCAGCTAAATCACACTGCCCACCCCCAAAATTGAGATCTACTCGACCCCCACCCCCGATAACAAATCAATGTTATTTGTTTGAAAACAATAGAGTAAATACTTATATAAAAATATTTATTTTAAAATATTAAGGTGGGAGGTGGGGCTTAATCCCTATTTACAACTATAGGAGAAGAAACATAGACGTCCCTCCTCCTCTGAAAAAACTTTGAAAAATCGATTTTATTTGTTTGAAAATAAAAGAATAAATTTGGTGGACACTTATAGGCCATGGGTGGTAACCTGTGATGCTTAGGACAGGATCCTGGTGGCTGAGGCATTCTTCCACTTTGCCCCTTATTTCGGCTAGATGGGAGGTCAGAGAGGCCTGATCAGATCAATCGATTGATCATGTCATGTCTTAGTATCTGTAAGTTCATCACTAACCGTATTATTCAATCTGATTCTTTAAAAAAATCAAAACCTTATTTCTCTTATTGTTCTCCCAATATAGATACTAGAAGGCGGTCAATCATGTTGAGAACAAAGATTACCAATGCCAAAGAGTAATATTTTCAAAGAGTAATGTTTTCACTCTCATTCTGAAATTTCTTTCTACAAGCAATGTATTCTGAGAGCAATGTTTTCTAAGAGCAATGTCACTGGTGGGGTGCTGCATTTTCCTGCTCTTGAGTAATGATAGTACCCTCTGTGAAATTTCCTTCTCAGTACAAAGTATTCTAGGAATAAAAATAATTATCCTACCTATAGAATTATATTTGACAACTTTATTCGGCATTAAATAACCGATAGATGGTTGATATGCCATAAAACAAACCAAAACAGGGTCGACTTATAGACGAACCTACCATTATGGCAGATGATGAATTTGTGTTTTTGAGATAAGGATTTATCATTATTTACATAGTTTGCTCTTTGGACTATTGTCCTCACCAATGTCAAAATTTATATTTGTGTTTTGGCCAATGTGCACTCTGGCTTTCTTAATGTTGTTCATTTATGATATTTTTCATTTTTAAGGCTGTTGTGGATTATAGATTATATACATAAAAAAAAAAATCCAAGTACAACAGTTTATAAGTGTTATATGGTCAGGTTGTCGGCAAGAAACAACACAATTAATGCAGCTTTATAGCAGATATAACGGTTTCTTTATTTGTTGTCAGGCAAATCCAGAAATACCGAGTTCCTTCTCAGTTCATAGTTTTACGTTGTAGGTTGGCTGGGAAGGATTCTCTAGGCACAATATCAAACAGGGTTCTGAGAGCTGTCTGACTGGCAACTTTATTGTTCTCTGCAGATAACCTTGCTAGTGAGGGTTGAGGACATGCGTTGCATGGAAAGAAACAAGAAAATGATACAAAGGATGTGTAATATGAGTCTTAAAGACTGTCTTAATTGTTATGACCTAAGAGGAAGATTACATCTGGACAGTAGAGGGAGATTTGTGCAGAAGAGTAGACTTCGATGGTATGACCACATTGAAAGAATGGATGAGAGTTCTTGGGTGAGATGTAGAACAGTCAAGGTAGTAGGTTTAGTTCACAGGGGAAGGCCAAGGAAAAAATGGTCGGAAGTGATAAAAATGAATCTAAGGTATCTATAAGTTCATCCCCAACCGTATTATTCAATATGATTCTTCTAAAAATCAAAACCTCATTTCTCCTTTTTATTTTCTTTCGAAATAGATACTGGAAGGCGATGGCTGAGGCTCAATCCTGTTGAACAAAGATTATTAATGCCAAAGAGTAATGTTTTCCGAGGGTAGTGCATTCTAACAGAAATATATTCTAGGAATATAAAAAACAAAAAAAACAAGCTGTGCGTGCGTGGTCCCCCTCTGTATGTGACTCGATGTGGCAGTGTAAAATGCAATAAATTTGGGGCATTTTTGACCCCCCTTTGACCCCCTGGATGCGCGAACCAGAATTTTTCTGAGGTCAAGGATGCTCATTTTATATCCAGAACAATTGCCTCTACATTTTGGCTAAGTTTCAGAAACGTTATGGGAGAAAAGGGTCGTTTTTTGCCATTTTAGGGGGCTTTTGACCACCCTGGTGGCGCAAACCAGATTTTTTCCAAGGTCAGCGATACTTATTTTCTATTAGGAACAATTGCCTCTACATTTTTGCCAAGTTTCAGAAATTGAATGGATGGATGAAAAGTTATGGGGCAAAAAATGTCATTTGCCATTTCGGGGCCTTTTGACCCCCTGGGGGGCTAACCAGATTTTTTTTTTCAAAAATTGGAGAATGTCACTTTCTAACCTGACCAAAGTTACAACTTCATGCAAAATTTCAGAGAAATTCAATGGATGGTTGCGGAGAAAAATCCGGATGGACATGCCTCAAAACATAAGTCTACCGATTTTATAAATCGGGGGACCAATTATCCTACCTATGGAACTATTTGACAACTTTATTCGCGTTAAATAATTCATACATTGCTGATATATCATAAACCAAACAAAACAGTTGTGGAAAGCTGGTCCAATGTGTTATTATCCAGGTCAATTAGACCTCGTTTTTCATTCGATGGCTAGGGTAGCTGGTTGAACAGTGACCCATTACAGTTAGTTAAAGGTCCCTGCATTTGTTGTTGCACAGTCCACAAAATTGTGTACACCTGTCCTATGTCAGTTGAGTTATCCATAGCTTTTGGAGCAGATGCCGACGAAGAACATTTGTGGTGGTCTTCGATGTAGTGGTTGAGCCTAGATTGTTCTGACTTGTACTAGTCCCTCTATTTTGCCTTGCCCCAGGCAGTCTTGGCAGTATTGTTTGGTCTTGTGCTAAGCAGTTCCTGTGCATGTGTGACGAAGTTCTAAATAAAGCAAGTGAAATAATTAGTTAAAATTCTTTATAAATATTCGACTTTGTATTTTTCTCACGGCTGCCATTTATTTTTGCTACTACATTTTCGTTGATGTGTCCTCCAGCTGTGTTTCGGTGTATTGTTCATCTAGTGATATTTTTCCTGTATTCAATACAGTTGATTATTTGTATATATTGATATATAATTATTTTCAAATATTACCATTAGGAACAGAGGGAGATAACTCGATCCTTTCTCCAGAAGGAGTTTATCTCCCCTTGACAAGATGTGACGTCAGTTGTATAATGGCAAATAAAATATTTTGTTTTCCACACGCGTCTTTCTATCTCTGTTCATCTCCTAGTTTTTTGTTTTTTTTTGGGGGGGGGGGGTGCAAGTTAATAGAACCTACGCTCACAATGATGTACAATAATATGAAAAAAGGAATAGGAAAAGAAAACTTGAAAAAAGGGTTAATTATTTGTGTAAAAGCAAATAATTATCACTAACACAAAACTTGTTTATTTGTCCAAACTATTCTTTAAATTTAAATTAATTGTTATGGTGCCGTACCTACCTACCTACAAAGAACTAATGGACTCGTCCACCTTATAAATACGGGAAGCACGTGACACTTGTTCTCTTCTTCCCAGGCAAACCGGCAATGGCGGTTGAGAGCAACATCTCCTTGTAATATCTTTCTTTCTATTATATAATATATACCTTTGTTCATTTAAACCATGTGTTCCTGTGTCATTCATTCAGCCTTACCCAGGTCCACAACATTAATCTTTCAGAATTAATGGCCAATATTAGTCGTCTTTCATGTGGCCAGGGCTGAAGATGTTCTGCTGATCCTTTTCTCGGGACGCGTGTATGTTCATGAAGGATATAACGACGATTTAACATGTTTTATTTATCTTATACAGAAAGCGGGGAATTTGTTAAACGATAATTTATTTTTACAAAGAATAACTTTAAAGTTTTTCAAAGACTAATATTATAATACACTAACAGATGCTCAAGATGTCACCCGTGTACTTCAGAGCAGCGTCTTAATCTAGAAATCGAAGCCTGTGTAACATATTGATATTTTGGGATATCATTCCAAGCTCTTGTCAAGCACGTTTTCAAATCATCAATAGAGTCTGTCCTGCTACTAACAAGTTCCAAACACAGTAATCTATGGCATTTAAGTCTGGGCTTTTTGAGGGCTAATCCTCTGGTGCAATGAAATCCAGAGTGGATTGCTGAAAAAATTGAATTGAAGCTCTTGATCAAATTTCCCGCTTTTCTAGCGACCATCCTGTATTTATTTTATCATCAATCTTAACTAATGTTACGTCTAAGCATCGAAATTATCAGGACCTTACATTACGCCTAGCATCACAGGGCAGCAACTTTCGTTAATCTCCAATTTTTCCCCTGTCATCTAATTGAGCTAACCAACTAATTATTTGTATTATTTGATCTTCTATTATCTTGGTTGTTACTTTCACAACATTTCGACCGATGTAATTTTCTTCAGTTCGAAATTCTAATATAAGTTCACAAGTTTAAAAAAACTTGTGAACTTATATTAGAATTTCGAACTGAGCCCTTTATTTAATCCATAGAGGCAGATTGTTCGGTACTTATTTATGTAAACACACTCGTGAAATATGACAGTTATAAATAAAATAACAGGAAAACTTTAGGAATTACTTACTTGTGATGGAAAAAAGATTAACCTACTCTGAAATTTATGCTTGAATAATGCCATTCCTTGACTCCAAGTAAAAACATTTGACTTATCTCCTCTGAATCAGTAATAATGGCATTGTTCTAGGACGTTGAATACAATTTATTAAATAAAATTAAAAATACTAGATTAATTTCTGTAAATTTCAGTGTACGTTAATATTTTTCCACCACAAGTAAGTAATTCCTAACGTTTTTCCTGTTATTTCATTTATAACTGCCAGATTTCACATGTGTTTATTACATACATAAATACCGATGTTTTCATTCCTTGTCCAAATAATCCAAATTATTAATCTTTATCTAAAATATTCTTCTTCTTTGCGTATCTTTGAGGCATGTGGTCATATGACAGTTTCCCACTTTTTCACGCAGTTCTTTGGATTATTGTTGTACTCTGCAAGATCTTTCAAGCTGCACCGGTAAGGCAGTAGGGGGCAGACAAGGCAGGGTTGCAGCTATAGTCCTTCTCTACACATTTGCAGATGGTTAGATCAGTTTTATAGATCTATCTACTCACACCAACTTTTGATTGCCCCATTCCCGTTCTCAGGCAGTTGAACGTTTTCAACTGGGTCAGGGTGCCTCTGAACCAGGAGGGAGGGCCTCAGACGGGGGGGATTCCCATGTTAGTAGGAGGGAGGCCATTCTCTAGGCGTCTGGTTCACAGCTGTAGTCTAGTCTCTTTCTAAGATGTTGTTAGGGGTTCAACATGGCTGAGGATGCTTCTCTTTGATTTCAGTCATTGGACTGTTGGTATATATATATATATATATATATATATATATATATATATATATATATATATATATATATATATATATATATGTGTGTGTGTGTGAAAAATGACAAACGAAAAACAGGTTAAAGTGCAGGAGAAAAACAAAAACAAGAGATTTGACCAGTTTCGTTCATGTTGGCGAACGTCTTCAGAAAAATTATTTCCAATACTTCACTTTTTCTGAAGACGTTCGCCAACACGAACGAAACCGGTCAAATCTCTTTTTTTTTGTTTTTCTCCTGCCCTTTAACCTGTTTGTCATTTTTTACACATTTTGTCCACCACGGCATTTCATTTTCATGAATTATCGTGTACCTTACCCCATATATATATATATACACCATCATGTGTGTGTATGTTCTTTTTTGCGTATCTTTGAAGCATGTGGTCATGACAGTTTTCCACCTTTTTATGCAGTCCTTTGGATTATTGTTGTACTTGCAAGGTCTTTCAAGCTGCACCGGTTGGGCAGTAGGGGGCAGACAAAGCAGGGTTGCATCTATAGTTCTTCTCTACACATTCGCAGATGGTTAGGTCAGTTTTGTAGTCTTATCTGCTCAGAGCAATTTTTGATTGCTCCATTCCCGTTCTTAGAAGGTTGAGTGTTTTCCACTGGAACCAGGAGGGAGGGCTTTAGAAGGTTGTTTTAAAATATTCTGAAACATGACCAATTATTAATCGCTATGTTAAACCAAATATAACGATAATTTACCCCATTTCCATTCTTATCAATCATCCCATAGAACATACCAAACCTGGTGGCTCGTATCTACATTTTATTGTCAAATAATGAACAACATTAAAGATTCAGTTTTTTTATCTTTTAATTAATTGATTTAATTTTTATTTTATTTTATTAAAATAAAAATAAAACACAACACAACACAACACTAATGAGACAGATAAACAAATATCTTTTTAAAATTGAATTACTTTTCGTTTTTTACTTAAAAAAAAATTTCTTTATATCTCCTTCTGGCTGCTATAATGGCAAAGTATTTCTACCAACAACTGCCAATGAAGCTCATTACAATAGCCATTATTGTCTGGCGAGGCTCCTTCAAGCACGATGCGATTCCCTATTTTTTGCAATGAAAGCAATTGAATGAGAGCCAATGACCTCAGAGGTTTCTACTGTTACCGGAGTAATAATAATAATACATTTGTCTGCAAGTTGTGGCTGAGGCTATGTGAACATGTTTTTCAGCATCATGATGTCAGGCTAATTGTGTCTGAAAATTTCTCCAATTTTTACCAATGGAACACTAAAGTCAATTTTAATTATTAAAGGTGTTTCAGTAACATAAAATGTAACTTGTATCAGTGTGTGACTGCTTGCCCATATCTGATGCATAGGAAGTCACATTTTTCTTAATTGTATTTCCACTTTTGATAAATTGATTTTGTTTTTGGAAAATTCAGTTTTTTTTGTTTTTGTTTTTTTTTTTTTGTTTTTTTTTGTTTTTATTAATTTAATGAAAAAGTGCAATAAAATGTTAATTATTAAAAAAAAAATTCAAAATTTTCTGTAAAGAAAAAGTACATATCTTCAACAAAAAGCATCGACATCGCTTTTGACGTTTCAAGCCTCACCCATACGTATTTCAAGTCTTTAAAAATGTCTTCGCAAATTAGGAAAAAATAACTAATATTTTTCAAATAAATTTAGTTATCTTCCTTGATTAAATACAAAACTTTTTTCATAATTTTGAGGCAGAAATAAATAAATTAATGGTTTAATTTTTAAACTTTTTTTAAAAAAATAAATTTAGAATACGTGAAAGGAGATAAAGATAACTTGTTCATGGGTTCTAGTCAAATCGAGAGAAAACGACGATTCTAAACGTTTGATGTGAGCGATTTTTGAAATTTTGTTTTCGCTTAAAACTTATATAATTTTCTTTTTACGTAATAACAAGTTTGCATAACATTAAATTAGCATCATATTTATGGATTTTAGCAGATGTCAGCTTGGGTCGTTAACTCAAGAAACATCATCTTGATGTATTTAAGTTAAAAGGGTAAAAGACAAGTATTTAAACTAGATTGAGATGGTGCTTATATTGTAACTTTAGTTTATTTAGTTTATTTATTTTATTTTTTACTATCAAATCGAACCATAAAGTATATTTATAAATTTTAATAAAAAAAAAAAATGAAATATTTACTAAATTTAAAATAAAAAAAATAAAAAAATTTTATGTGGCGTTTAAAATAGTTCTTACTCTTGATTGGTCATAAAGTCGGGGATCCTGTTTAGATTAAAAATCTACTAATATTTTGAATAATCGCATTATTTACTTTTGTCTTTAGTCGGGGTTTAAATATCAAAATGTTTTAAAAAGTTGTAAATGATTTTGTCAAAAGCTAGATTTGTATGTGTGTATACATATTTATTTTTTTATTTAATTGTTACAGAAGTTCAGATCAACGTGGTGCCTTAGGTTCACATGAGAGCAGACCCTCGCGAAAAAGACTAGATTTTGTAAATTAAAATATGGCTGACGAAAGCCAATGAGTAGTTTATAATTAAAACCTAAGAAAACCCAGTGTTTTTTTGCGTGAGTTTGCTTTCCCAGCTTGAAATTTAAGGTACAATGTTGATCTGAACTTCTGTAACATTGTAAATATTACGCTCTTATGATTAAATAATCAAGAACTCTGGAATTATATATATATAGTTTATTTATTTTTTATTTTTTTACTATCAAATCGAACCATAAAGTATATTGCCTTTGTTTATCTTGCCCTTACATTTCAAACAAGTCGCGCATGCGTGGTCCCCCTCTGTATGTGACTCGATGTGGCGTGTGTAAAATGCAATAAATTTGGGCAATTTGGGGCATTTTTGACCCCCTGGAGGCGCGAACCAGAATTTTTCTGAGGTCAAGGATGCTCATTTTATATCCAGAACAATTGCCTCTACATTTTGGCCAAGTTTCAGAGAAATTGAATAGATGGATGAAAAGTTATGGTGCAAAAAAAATGTCATTTTTTGCCATTTCGGGGCCTTTTGACCCCCTGGGGGGCTAACCAGATTTTTTTTTACAAAAATCGGAGAATGTCACTTTCTAACCTGACAAAAGTTACAACTTCATGCAAAATTTCAGAGAAATTCAATGGATGGTTGCAGAGAAAAATCCGGACGGACATGCCTCAAAACATAAGTCCCCCGATTTTATAAATCGGGTGACCAACAAAACCTCAGCCCTTTGTATGATATGACTCGAGATGAAGACAAGCTTAATATCTATTTATAGTCGAGGTTTATAAATTTCAACAATTTGTCCGTATACTTTTTTGTTTGACTCTAAGACTGATTTGAACAACTTTGTATATTATATTTTTGCAATTAGCATTTAATTATAAGTATCTTAAACTGTCATTTGTAATTTTGAAGGCCCCCCCCCCCCACACACACACACACACACATACACACTCAGGATAAAATACATTGTAAATAAAATTTAAAAGTATACTTTATAAATAAGTGAGTAAATTCGTTTATAGAAAATCTTTTTTATGCGTATGGAGTTACATTTAAAAAAAAAAATTGCCGACTTAGTTGTGTCGGCAGACCCTGATGATGAGCCTACAGTCGTGCTTCTCTAAAAACGTTGCCTGATTTTAAAGCGATTTTTTTTTTTTTTTTTTTTTTTTTTTTTTTTTTTAAATTTCAAAGAAAATTTTTGTTTTTTTTTTGTTTTTGTATCTCTGCCATTCGAACAATTTATTTTAATCATTGGTACAAAAAAACGTTTCTAAATTCCACATTTTGTCTGTTCTAAATATTTCAGACTAGTCACTCAAAAACAAACACTGTTCTTCCTGTCATTCCGTCTTGTAATTGTGATTTCGTTTTAGAACATTTAAAAATGTCGAACAATGATTCTCAATGTTTAAAATCTAAAAAATTAAAGTATTTGAAAATAAGATGTACTGTTTGAGAAATGTGAGGTACTTGTTGGTCACAAGTAGACACCAAAATCGTCATTATAAAAAAAAAAATATTAAAATAATTTTCATTAAAAAAAAAATACTTTAATTTAAAGCACGTTTTATGGGCAGAATTCTAGTCGAATTTCTTGGGGTTTGGCGACTCTAAAGGTGGTTGATGAAGATAATATGTGGGACAGTTTGGCAGAATTCTAGGGATATGACCATTCTGAAGATATAGTTTCTGAAGTCTAACTAGTACCTGTTTTTTCATCAAATGCTGATGTCTTTTTTTTATGTCCTCTGGTTGAAAATATTTTTCTACGTTTGAGAAATGTGATGTACCAACACCAAAATCGTCATTATTAAAAAAAAAAAATAATTTTCATTTAAAAATAATTTTTTTTTTTTTTTTTAAAGAAATGTACATATTTTTTCATGTAACAAAACTCTATCACATTTCCCAAACAGATGTGATGTTTATTTGAAACCTTGTTTCACTAGAGTACCAGTTCTGTTAAAAATAGTAGAGAAATGTTAATTTTTTTTATCAACAAATGAATAAAGTATAAATGTATTTACATCACCAGTTTCAGGTATTTATTACTGTAACTAATAGAATAAAAATAGGGTTGAAAAAACAAATAGGCAACAAATAAATGTTACCAAAGGAAAGATAAGTTATTCTTCTACTTAACTTGATGAGTTTATTTGTGTTTTAAATTATTTTAAAGCGTTTTTTTTTTTTTTTAGTTCAATCACAAAGTATGATCGAGTCTGTTACATTAAACGAAAAAAAATGGCTGACATGAGGTCGCCACGTGGAACCTCAATCGTTCAAAAATCGAAAATTAATCAAATACAGGTAATAAAAATATACAGTTCAGTTGAACGTTAAGTTTTCGCCTTATTGGTGACTGTTATTAGCTATATTTTTTAATTTTCGATTTTTGAGTGATTGAGGCTCCATATGGCGAACTCATGTCAGCCATTTCTTTTTTCGTTCTAATGTAACAGACGAAACCATACTTTTTGATTGAACTAAAAAATGCTTTAAAGTAATTTAAAACAAAAAAAAACAAAAAAACTATCCAGGTAGGTAGAAAAGTAACTTTTCTTGCCTTTGGTAACATGTATTTGTTGCATATTTGTTTTTTTTTCATCCCTTTTTTTTTTATTCTGTTAGTTACAATAATAAATACCTCCAGTTTCTTCTCAGACACTGGTGAAATTTACTTTCGGGTGTGATTGGAGAGAAAAAAAAAATGATAATGTATTTCCATCTACAGGGATACACAGCCTTCAAGGAATGAGATGTTTGTGTTTTATTCCCCTCCTGCTACCATTTCTTGTCACATTCTCTCTTCATCTGTAACATCTTGGTTGCTAATTGATAGACCCTCACATGGACAGCCATCTTGTCATTATGGTTATCGATTTTAATATTAAAATATGCGCCCATTGCTTCAACCAACAGATGCCATTCAAAACGGACTCTGTTATTCATATGCATTATTAATATGCAAGACTGAAATAATTGGTGCCAAATGAACGCATCTGGTGACTCTGAGTTTTGGGCTAATGCAGTCATCAGACTTGGAGAAATGGGTTGCAAAAACTTGTTGCAAGGCAATCAGAAGAATACAAATTATTCATTCATTTGTCCAGATAAGCATAAGCCACTTCTAATATGTGGCGTTAGACAGCAACGCTGTCGGTTCTCAACCACCAACGACAGTCGACTCATTTGGACAATTGGATTAATAATTTGTATTTTGTAGGTTACCTGTATATGTAAACAGTAAATTAGTTAATTTTTGTAAACTGTTTTCGCCTGGTTTGATGATAGCACCAGTACAAAACTGTCGTTGGGTGGTTTCAATCCATTTTAATTTGGATTGGTTCAGCAACTTGGACTGACATTCCCTTATTCTCTATTGTATTTCGCGCGCTCACTCTCTCTCTCGTTTTATATATATATATATATATATATATGGGAAGAGAAGGATGAAGGTAATCCGACGTGATGGTAAAATGAAAAAGGAAAACCAAAAACTGGATGTTTTTTATGTGTACATCAACGTTTCGTCTTTATTTATAAGACTTCATCAGGATGATGATATAGAGAAAAGATGTCATGCAAGTACAAATACATGTAGGGTAGACATGTTGGGAGGAAAAATAAAATAAAATGAAAATAATGGCCACGTCTGTACTTGTTAGAGAATAAAAATGAATGAAGAAAATGAGTGGGGGAAAAAAAAGGGAAGGATGGAGGGAGCAAGGACTACTGTGGCTGGCGGTAAGAGAAAGAGGTGGGGGATGAGCAGAGGTAAAGTGGATGGCAGAGAGAGATTGGAGGAAGAGGGGGAGGGAGGTGTTTGACCAGATGGCTGCGGTCAACTATTTTCTCCCATACCTCTTCTTAAATTCCCTCATTCTCTCAAAACGCTCTCTAAGACCATAACTTTCGCCCATCCACCAAAATCACAGCCCCCCTCCCTCTCTACCCATCCCCCTTTCCCTGAATACACCCCCCACACACAAACATTCCAACTTACTCTTCCCCTTCAATCTTGACCGCAGCCATCTGGTCAAACACCTCCCTCCCCCTCTTCCTCCAATCTCTCTCTGCCATCCACTTTACCCCTGCTCATCCCCCATCTCTTTCTCTTACCGCCAGCCACAGTAGTCCTTGCTCCCTCCATCCTTCCCTTTTTTTTCCCACTCATTTTCTTCATTCATTTTTATTCTCTAACAAGTACAGACGTCCACCAAGACGTGGCCATTATTTTCATTTTATTTTATTTTTCCTCCCAACATGTCTACCCTACATGTATTTGTACTTGCATGACATCTTTTCTCTATATCATCATCCTGATGAAGTCTTATAAATAAAGACGAAACGTTGATGTACACATAAAAAACATCCAGTTTTTGGTTTTCCTTTTTCATTTTACCATATATATATATATATATACACACACACATACACACCCCTCTCTCCTTACAGTTTCAAAGTTAAACTTTTTTAGTTTCTTCAGAGTCTAGTCATATATATATATATATAATTTATCCCTTTGTTTCATTTTACTTCAGTCAAGGTTCTCAGAAATCAGGGGGCTCCTTCCTGGGGCTAAACACTTGATCTCTATATGAGATACATAGATATTCGATAATTCTAATAATAATCTTCCTTTGTTTCTCAAACATTGAGTTGGTAAAGAAGTTAAGAACATACATTTTCCTCTCCCCAATTGACCAGTTTACTATGTTATAGTATATCTTTCTTGTTGTCTCTTGGTCTTACCAGATTCCAGGACAAGAACACATCTAGTCTACTGGAGTATCCAGCTATGTGTTGTTACTTGAAGTAACATCACTAGAAGGTGCACTATTCCTCGTATGAGCAAGTGTATACCGTGTCAAGATTTTATTTGTGCTGCGAATACTGTTATTTTAAATATTTGGTCAGGGTTTACTTGTAGTGGTAAGTATCCTCATGTCAGGTTGTCCTGACAAACCCTTGTACAGAGAGCCTGAAGACACTCGAGGATGATGTCTAGTAAGTAATTAAACTAATATATATATATATATATATATATGTGTGTGTGTATATTTCTAAGTATCTTGTATCGTAACATTTAATATGTATTACAACCTCAGTTTATATTAACCATATATTTAGTGAATAATACTTGTAGTTTACATATCCATGTAAAAAATCTTTATTTTATTTTACCTACATTTAGTTTTAACCTGTATTGTTAGTCTATTTTTAATTTTGTAGTGTTATTATTTCTAATTTACTTATAATTTTTTTTTTTTTTAAGTTTTTTTTTTTTTTTTTTATTCAAATTAACATTTTTTTTTTAAATAAAATTAAAAAATTTTTTAGGAATTTTTAAATTTTGTATGCATTTAAAATTTTTGTACTTTGATATTCTTTTTCTTCCATTGTGTTTTTTTTCCTATGTGTGGTTTTATTATTATTATTATGTGGCGTTTTGAGGGGAATTGGAATTGTGATATTCCCCCTCCCTCCCCCTTTTCTCGAATTGCTGTGTCTTTGAGGGTGAATGATACTGTAATTTTTGTGGCTTTATTTGACTTCAAACTTCTGGTATCTATACCCTGTGCTGATGAAGTACTTGGTATCAATAAAGGTCCAATTCGTCTCAGAAACGATTGTACGCCTAACTGTTGTTGATGTTGAATTCTTGGAATGGATATAAAATGAATTTCAAAAATTTGTTTATTTCTGAACTATAATATCTCTATTTATTAATCTATCTATCTATTTATATAATTATTTTTAAATTCATATTGAGGGGAAAAAGCTTTTTTCTCAATATGAACATCTGAGTGAAAGATCGGACATTTTTTTCACTTGATGAGATCTTAGTTTCTAATAACTATTGATAGATAACATCGACATGCCAGTGTAGCGGTTTTTTGTATTATATAAATAGCTCTATTTACTATTGAGAACTTTTTTATAAGCCCGTTTGAAATTCTGTGGATGTCTACTTTACCTGGATTATCTCTCTTTCTCTTTCTTTAAAAAAAAAAAAAATTTTTGTTAATATATATTATACGTACATGAACATGTAAGAATTAAATCGAAGAATGTGAAGAGAGAAAAATGGAAAAGTGTACAACTGCAAAATATAGACACAATCAAATTCAAAACATCTTTGTTCAGCTGATATTTAATTTCTTTTCTCGAGAACTTTATCAAAGTACCAAAAATAACGTTTTTAATCACTTTTGTACAGGAGATGGTTTTTATGGAGAAAAATCGGGTGGGGCTTTTATTTAATTTTCAGATGTATGTTTAGAAACAAAATAGAAATACTATGGGTCAATTATTTAAAACCTTTTAAAAAATCATAACGTAATAAGACATCTTTTTTATTCTAGTAACAGCCATTTCTTTCTGATATATAAGCAAAAGCTTTGTGTATACATTTAATCCACCATAAAGAAGGTGGAGAAATAACTGAAATGAAATATTTTCTTGATGTATTTTTTTTTTTAATTGTAAATATATTAATTTTACGATTAGCCATAACTTTTTAGTAAATACATATTTTTTGCTGTATTACTGCTGACAATTGTGCATTTATTTTTTTTTTTTTAAATTAAAATTTTTTTTAAATTTTGTTTTGGTGATATTATTCCCTCCTTCTTTTCAAATCTATATTTTTTTTAATTTTGCAAACTACTCCTGTTTGTCTCTAACAAAAAACAAAAAAAAACTAAGCAAAAGTATTTTTTCAAAAAAATATTTAACGTGTTGCTTTTTATTTTTAAATACATGTTTGAGTTGGCTCATAATTTTACATCGGTGATTTGATGAATATATATATATATATATATATATATATATGAGAAAGGAAGGATGAAGGTAATCCGACGTAATGGGAAAGGAAAAACCAAAAAGGATGTTTTTTTTGTTTTTTTTTTAATTTTTTTTTTTTTATTATTATATATTCATCAACGTTTCGTCTTCATTTGTAAGACTTCCTCAGGATGATAAATTTAAGAAAAATGTCATGCAAGTACGTGAAAATATTGGGTTGACATGTTTGTGCGTGGTTGTGGTTCTCAACTGGTTTCAGGATTTGAACCAGTGGCCAAAATAAACAAGAATATAAGTTACATTTATTAATGCAAATGTTATTTCAAGTGTTACACATTGACCAACGGACAGAACCTCTTATAGAGATGCTTGGCTGCGTCCATTCAATCTTCATATTTAGCGATGACGAAAATTCTGTTTCGAACTCAAGTGTGAGCGATAGATGAATCCTCTTGAATATGAGGATGTACCTAAAATTAAACAGCTACTATTGATATACATGTAAAATTTGAGATTATTTTGAAGCAAGGAATTTGATCCGAATCAAAAGAGACTGAATGTATTTAATGATTAATTCTTGTATCACATCGTTCATGGTCATCTATTCATCCAAAGGCAGCTTTCAGCTAATTTAGATGAAATCCAAGATGGCAACAAAGACCTGGCCCACATATAGAATCTAAGAAGCCATGACACCAATGGTTCTAAACCCATTTTAGAGCCTTGATCACCCACCTAAATAAACATGTTGTGGATCACACTGTGAGTGAATTATACATACACAGAAAGTATTTTAGTTAAAAAAAATTTCTTTTTCAAAACAATTTTGAGAAATTATTTTAAATAATGGCCAATGAATATTTTGATCTGAAATTTTTTTTTTTTTTTTTTAATAATATTTACCAATCAATTTGCCATAATTATTTCAAAATCTACAATATCCATTTTTAACAAATACAGTGAATGTCCTGTGAACCACCCAAAAAGTCTCCATGGACCATTGGTGATTTATGGATCAGAAGTTGAGAACTACGGAAGTTTTAATTTAAAAAAAAAATTATTTTTACTTAAATCTTATTTTATAAAAATTAATAAAAGATCTTTAAATGAATATTTTCTTTAGATTAAAATTTTTTTTAAAGTTTAATTTGTTTTGACTTTAACTTAAAAATTTTTTTTTTATCAATAAAAATTTGAAATATTTTTATTCCTTGATTACAAATAAAAAATAAAATAAAAATATTGCCCAAAATAAAAACATAATCGTTGCTTTTTATTATTTTTTATATTTAACACTTGAGTTGGCTCATAAGTTTACATGTTATTTGGTATACAAGGGGATGTAATGATAATTTATTTAGGAAAAAAAGAATTCAATAAAAATTTTCCCATACCCCCCCCCCCCCCCAAAAAAAAATTCTTTAAAACTAAATTTTATAATTTCTAATTTAATTTTGTGAAAAAAAAAAAAAATTTAAATGTCTTCTACATTTATTTTTATTATAACTTATGTAGTGATTTTTATATTTAAATAATTCTACCTCTTCTAAATTTAAAAGATTGTTTCTATTTAAAGGAGTGATGATTATCTAATTCAAGAGATAAGTTCCTAATTTTTAATCGAGAACAGATATCTACATTTACTGACAAAAATGCTATCTAAAACTTAAACGTGAGAGACCTAAGAAAAGTTTTTTTTTTTTGTTCTATAACTTCAATACTTCTATTAAATCGAAAATAATTGCACGAATGTTTACAATTCACATACCAATTTTCATTAAGCTTGGCAGGATACTGTGTGTTCGTGGACTTCGGAAGTCTTGGAGAGAGTTAATCCATGATGGACCATATTCTGCATTATGTGAAGAAAACGTGTATTAATGGTTACTTGTAAATCTATATTTGTGGTTTCTTTGTCTGAGTATGCAATTGAAACTAAGGCCTTAAGATCACACACTACTTTATAAACAATTTCCATATCCCATAACGTCAACAGACGTCGTCGGAGTCATCTAGATATTTTTATCTGTCATAACTTTTCAGTGGGCATGATAGAACCTGGCGGAGCCCATGTCCTCTCCAGGCCACATGCAGTACCTGGTATTCCCAAATGGTCACTCATTTAGTACTAGCTAGTCTCAATAGCCAGAACAAATAATATGAACATGATTATGATGATATCTCATAACGTCGTTGGGGAGTCATACAGATATTTTATCTGTCGTAACTTTTCAGTGGGCATGATAGAACCTGGCGGAGCCCATGTCCTCTCCAGGCCACATACAGTACCTGGTATTCCCAAGTGGTCACTCATTTAGTACTGGCCAGGCTCAACGTCGCTTAACTTCAGTGATCTAATGGGAACTGTTATGCCACCGGGATTATGTCATAAACAATTTATGTACGTCAAATGATTGATTTTAGAAATGCGCGTTTCTTTTTTGCGTATTGGCTGTGCATTTGTTTGGTTGTTGTAATTCATAATATTGAAAATTCATAAACTGTGACATAACTGAAAAAATAAAGTCTCTTTACTTTTATTATTATTATTATTATTATCATTATTATTTAGAAGTATTGTTGTTCTTTATTATGTAGAAGTCAAGAGACTTATTATTTTGCCATCTAGTTTACATACGTGTTTGTGGTGAGTACAAACACGCATACATAAATTAGATAACCACACTGAAAAAAAGAGTCACTTTTGCTCTAAATGCTCAGAGACATTAAGAAATATTAGCGAGTGGTTGAATTAACATAGTGAGAGGGGGCGAGAGAAATACATAGATAGCTAAGAGAGATGGGTGACTTCACTAGACCAACTCGACAATCAACTAAATCCCATCCATTCACTGTGGAGGTCCCCAGATGCCGGAGAGCTTTCTACTCAAATAGCTTCTTTCCTCGTGCTGTTGGCCCCTGTAACTCCCTCCCTGCGCCCTTGTTTCCCCGACGGTACTGACATGCAGAAATTTAAAACTAATGTAAACAGACATCTCACTGCGCAGATCCCAATTTAGGTTGATCCCGCCCCCCACCCCCCAAACCTTCTCCCTTTATTTTTCTCAGTAGCACCTTACGTCTACAGTGGCGGCGTCCTTGTTTGGGAGGGAACTATGTTAAAAAAAAAAAAATTACAAATTATGACTAATTAGAACAATTAAAACAATTTTTTTTTTCAAACGGAACTCAATCCCAGAACTAAAGAATATGATAGCATGTTTTTTTGTGTGATTAAAGTATATACGAAAAAGGTTTTAGAGAAATGAACGTTTATTGAATCATAATGATAATTATAACAATAAAAGATTGTAATTAATTTCTTCTTCTCATAATAATTAATATAAGATTGCAGGTTTCTACCTCGACACCTCTGGTGCTACCAGATCAGGCTGTCTGAAGATACCGACTTCCTGACCAAAAATGCACCAAACATTGATGTTGTTGTATTTTCCTTTCCTTTTTGAAAAACTCAATCATGTTCTGCAAAACAAAAAAAAACAATTTTCCTCTACAAAACAACCAAACCAAACACCATGAATACATATTTGAAAATATAAAGAACTTGAAGCATAAAAGCTTTTACCAAAATGACTGGACTCAACATTAAATAACCCAGAAAGGGTTTATATGCCGTAAAACAAATACAACTAAACCGATTAATTACCCCCCCCCCCTCTTTTTCTCATAATAATTATTTCTGGAGAAATGTTTCATTTTGAATTAAATTTTTTGTTAAATTAAAATGAAAGTCGTGAGTTGAACCCCACAAAAATGTTCTGTCATCCTTCACTATCAGAACTATGAAATTCTTGAGGAAACTCGTGCACATGTCAAAATAATGCAGTAAGGTAGGAAAACCATAAGCTATTATGTTACCCATCCATTTTGTAAGTATTTTCTTGATCTCATGCTATTACCATAAAACAAAATAATCAAGATATGAGATATCTCTGGGAATTGGTTAACTGCATAAAATGAAGCGGTTCAATTATGTAGGCTTCAACATTTTATTTCTGAACTTAATTTTATTTTCGTACAAGTTAGCTTTTTTTTTCCAATTAAAAATATTTATTTTCATCGATTTTTTTTTTTTTTTTTTTTTTTTTTTTTGTTTGTTTTTTAGTCTTTACTTTTAGAAAAACAATCTTTCTCAACTTTGCTTTCTTATCAACCATTGGAAATTTCCTTATTTTGTAAAATTCAAATAACTCGGCCATTTACAAAAAAAAAAAAAAAAAAAAAAAAAAAATTTCAGTCAACCATTCAGCTCGGGTGAGATTGTTTAAATCAGAAAATTGTGAGTTTATAAATCCATTTAAATATTTTTAAAAAATTAAGACAAAATGAAAAATGAGTTTATTTCTACTCTGTATATCTCCCGCTACCCCTCTTTATCTTTCAAGCTGGTGATATTCCCCTTTGTATATAATGGACTATTCCAATCTTTTTCTTTTCTTTCTTTATTAGGCTTGACTCTTAAACAGAGAGAGACACACAGAAGGAAGAGTGATAGATATATAAAATAAGAGGGGAGGGAATCAAACAACATAAAGTGAGAGTGATAGCAAGAGATGAGTCACTTGGTGAGTTAATTGCAAATTGCAGCTAATTAAAACAATTAAATGGTATTTTTTTTTAATATACATAACTCAATCTACAAACTGATGAATATTTTAACATGTATTTTGTGTTATTAAAGCATTTAAGAAAAAAGCCTTATGGAAACAGACGTTAGTTGACTCAGCTTTAGTATAATAATAAATTTCTTAGTACTGATACAGAATCCGACCCAATCTATGGCAACTTTGCGTCGGCATCTTCTGGCATGTTATGTAAGCAGCCGGAAAAAGCTGTCGCGAAGACTGACAGATGATAAATGCAAAACGCTGCTTCATCGTTTTTTTTTGTTTTTTTTTTTAATTATTTTAAAGAAAAGTTTCAAATAAATTAATTTTTTTTTTTTTTTAGTCGAAGAAAAGTTAAAATAGACAACTAAATAAATAATAAAATGATGACTCCTTCGGGATATTGGATTCGTTGAGATAGAGCGTTGAAATTCACTTTTTTCTCATTTGACAAATTTTTACTTGACTTATACTCAATTTCATCAAGATTTGTTGGAAAGTTGTCGTCTGCTGATAGCTGATTGGCTAATCGGTGTGTCATTTTTCGGCTACTGATGTAACCTGCTTGAAAGCTGCCGACATGAAGTTGATGTAAATTAGGTCGGATTCTGTATCAGTACAGATTTTTTTTTTCAAATAAACTTGCTAAAAGAAATGCCAACATTGAAACCTGTGTTTCGTCTTTCATTTCTGATGATCAAAAAAAAAAAAAAATCAAAATGAAATTCGTAATCAAAAAAAGAATGTTTTTCAAACGGCTGTAGATTTGAGCCAACTCAATATTTATAAAATCAGGAAAACATTTTTATTTTAAAATTTTCTGCTTGATATATTTGTAAAAGTTGTCTTGCTGATTTTCAGGCTGGAAAAATGTTTATTTATCTGGGGTTTTGAAAGAAAAAAAACTTGAAAAAAAAACCCTTTTTGTATGTAAAATTATTTTACTTAAAAAATTTTTGATTTGTAAATTAAAAAAAAATGTTTTATTTTTGTTTTATTTCTTTTTAATTAAAATGTTTATTTTACAAACTCTCCTTCCAAATAAATATTATATTTGTAAATGAAACTTCGATTTGAAAAAGAAAAAAAAATCATAAATTAAAAGAATTTAATAATTGCTATAACTTTGCAGGGTTTATACTCTATTTGTAGTTCCTCTGTCTGTTTGTCTTTCTTTTTACACCAAGATCAAACAACTTTCTGCAAGTAAACTTTTACAAGAAATTAAAGAGTTTTTACACGAATTTCATGTAGTCTTCATTCATAAACAATAAATAACGTTTTATTTCATTTTATTCATAACTAAGCCCTGTAACAAGATTAAACCTAACTATTCCATGGTAAGATTTTTACAAGAAATACAATGGTGGTGGTTGTTATTATTCAACACAAACACCTGATTTCTAGGAATTTTCGATAAAATCTATCTCTTACTAATAGAGATTTGGTATCTGTCTGTCTGTCTGTCCGAAGCCGACTATATACTATTACTTTTATTAATACACTATAGTACTATCTTTTAATGCCTAATTCAGGAGGGGGTAGTATCTGTTCTGTTGTCATGAGACCATCCTTCAAGGCATTACCTTCTCCTTTTGAGAGGGTAGTGTTGTATCTGTTCGTTCGTCATCTTTATAGGTAATATCTCATTGAAAAAATTAAAAACAAATTTTTTTTTTAAAGGTGGGTAGTGTAGTATCTGTTCTGTGCTCATGATACCATCGTCCCAGGAATTAGCTTCTTTGTTGGGTTTTTTATTTTTTTTTGGGGGGGGGGATTATTGCTGGCAGAATTGGAAAAAAAAAAGTTAGAATCCAGTCAAATCAATTACTTTCACTTATGCAGTAAATGGAAAGGTATGAAGTCCTGAATCCTCCTCACTCATGGAAAAAATGGTAAAATAGAAAGTATCCATTTCATCATGGCTGCCGTATTGGAAATTGTGAACCGGTGTTAATCAAAAAAAAAATTCATCCCCTTATATTTTAGGCTAAATTTTTTTTTTTTTTTTTTTGCAAATAATAATAATTCGTTTTCAACGATTTGTTTAATTATTTTTATAATTGGAATGTTTTTTTATTTTGAAAATATTCATTAAATAGTTTAATTATTAACCAAATATAATTATATTACAAAGTAACAAACAATTAAGAAATAATAAATTCAAACTGTTTGTTTTTTATAAATGATAAAAAAAATAAAAATTCAGCCAAAAGCTATGCAACCTAAAATAATTTAAGTTTTCTTTTTTGGATTAACACTGGTTGGCAATTTCAGATACTGCGGCCATGACGAAGTGGGTACTTTCTATTTTACCGAAAAAAAAATAGAAGATTGCATTCAATATTCAATTGATTTGATTATATTTTTTCCAATTTCGCCACCTGCACCAGTAGGTAATCCCCCCCCCCCCCATCATGCCATCAGAAGGATAAAATAAATGCAAATGTATGTAACTAGGTTCTTTTATACAATAGGGGCACGTGAACAAAATTAATATTAAAACATTTTTTTTTAATCCAAAAAGAACCATAAAACTTGATTTTTTTTTTTTTTTTTTTTTTTTTTTTTTTTTTTTTGCCTTTTACCTTTAATTCAAGCCAGAACTTTGTTAGTTTGAAGGCTTCAAATTACTCTCAAATAATAGATTAAAATGGCCGATTTATATTTATCATCATCATATTTTGAAGATTAGTAATTTTGAATCGGTAGTTATCTGTCGCCACTTTTGAATTAGCTTATTGATGATTCTAGGGAATTTACTTGCCGATGACGAAAGCATACCTTCATTAACCTTAGTCTGTGGTGACGTCGAGAATGCCGGGATCAAGGTTGAGACACGAAATGTAGCTTCACGTCAGAATTGAATAAAAAAAAAAAAATTAAAAAATTAAAAAAAAAATTAAATTAAAAAATAGTACTGAGCCACAGATATGAAAAGTAATATTTTGTACGAATTAAAATTGAATGAAACATTCTAAGTATTATGGGGCACTCTGGATTGGAACAAAAGTAAAAATTTCCTCAGTCTTCACTGACTGACGACAGAATAGACTAAGTGTAACATCAGAACAGATACTACACTTTGTATTACTTATTTGTAGAAAATATAAAAATTTACATATAATACAAATTAGGCACAAGGCCATCAGAAGTGTGGGAAAATGGGTGTTGTTGGTCACCCTTGGTCCATAGTGATAAAAGTGTCTATTCTACTCTTAAATAGAATCATCTCAGTCACCACAATACCATATTTACACTAAGGGCCGTCCTAGTTAAGATATCCCCAATTGGTTTGAAATTGTTTTGTTTTTTTCATAAATATGGTTATATTTACAGAAATTCAGTGGAATAAAACGGAGTAGGGAAAGAACAAAAATAAAAAAAAAATATTCTAAATAATAGACTGCCCACTGCTTTCCGTTTTTTTTTTTTTTTTTTTTTTTTTTTTTTTTTCAAAACCAAAAACAAGCAGGCCAATCTCTAAATGGGAGTGGGATCTAAGTGAGAGAAAAAAGAAAACGGAAGATGGAGTTTGGAGAGTGGGTGGTGTCCTTATGTTTCTAGTCAAAAGACCAAAGCCAAGTTGTATCAGAGAATTTATAACTATTTGTGGGGAAGGTTTTTTTTTTTTTTTTAAAATTTGATTTAATTTTATTTTCTAGTTCTTTTTAAAAATTGGTAAATGGTCATTAGGTTGATTCTCTTGCTGCCAAATTGAAAAGCTTTTCATGTTAAATGAAACGTTGTCTTTTGCTCTGACAACAAACATTTTTTTTGTTTTTAAACAGAAAAAAAAAAAGAATGGATGTGCATCCTTTCAATCTGTACGTTCAGCAGTGAACATTCTTTTTCAAACTTAAGTGTGACAGACCAACGGACCGACTGACAGACTTGATAGAGATGTGTAGTTACATCTCAAAATGCCATTTCAAACTTAAATGTGACCGACTAAAAAAAAAAAATTGTATTTCCAACGTGACAGACTGACAAAAAAATGCTATTTCAAGTTTGACTGACCGAACGACGGACGGAACCCCTTCTAGAGATGCGTGGACATATCTAAAAAAAACTTGTCACTTTTTTTTCCCTCCAATTTGTTTTTTTTAAGCATTTTGTCAGAAAGAAAAAAACTGTAAATATGATTTGAAAAAAGAATAGCCTCATGGAATTTTTTGGTCAAAAATAAATTCTGGAAAACAAAAAACAATCAGTATTTTGCTTCAATTTAAAAAAAAAAAAAAAATTTTTTGTGAAAATTTTAATAATAAAAAATGATAGAAAACAAATATGGTTTTTGGTGTTTAGTTTATTAACATTTTTATTTTTAATCATGAATCATTTTTAACTATTGTCAACACCATTATTTCTCTTTCGACTACATTTTGGCTGATGTTCCTGTAGTATGAGGAAAAATAGATTAGTGGCATGTTAAGCCTCTGCCTTTCCCTCTCTCCTCGTTTTGTTGCACCCTTTTCTTTGCTTTTCTCGGCTTTCGTTGTCTCCTCTTTAAAGAAAAAAAACTCCAAAACAACACTAAATGATCTAAATACAACGGTTGATAAGAACGTTCATTTAACACGCAATACAATGCATGGTTGTTCCTGAATTTAAAACTGAACATCAAAATCACCAGTTCATCGGATTTAGGTGTGTAAGAAACATGAGCGTGCACAAAAAATAAAAAATAAACGCAATGAATTGGCAAGTTACGATGCTGTGCTAGGATTAGTTTTCCCGGTATAATCAGGTACTCACGGGAAGGACCACATGAAAGTGGCCAACATCCATAATGAAAGTGTTGTTATGGACATTATTACAAGGCTCAAACATGCCACACTACGCTGAGTTGTCAGTCAATAATCCACTGCTGTCATATTTAAATACGGAAAAAAAAAAATCGACATAGATAAACAATACATTTAAAGGTCGAAATTAGTAAAAAAAAATAAGAAATAAAAAAAAATTCTGAAGTAAAACCATGCGATCCTTTTCCAAAAATCCAGACAAAAATTATTCTGCTGTTTATCAAGAGAAAAGTCTATCAGATATGTGTACGAAGTGTGATGATGTATGGAATGGAAGAGAAACGTGGTCAGTGATAGTTGAAGGTATGCGTTGCATGGAGAGAAATGATATAAGAATGATACAATGGATGTGTAATGTGTGTCTTAAAGACAGGCTTAGATCTGTTGACCTCAGAGTGAAATTAAATCTGGACAATATAGGGAGATGTGTGCAGAACAGGAGACTTCGTTTATATGGTAACATTGAAAGAATGGATGAGAGTTTTTGGGTTAGTAGATGTAGAACAGTTGAGGTAGCAGGGTCAGTTGGTAGGAGAAGACCAAAGTAAAACATAGGTGGAAGTGATAAGAATGAATTTGAGAAATAAATAAAAACTTGGCCAGAGATAGGTTAGTCAGTTTCTAAAAAGTCGTTCAGGTAAAATTGACATCAAACCAAATATCATTATTATTATTATGATGATGATTTAAATCTGGAAGCATCGAAATGTGACCACACGTTTAACTAATGTACTTACAGTCAATGAATGCCTGAAACTATCTTTGATGTTGAGATACGAGGGGGGGGGGGAGGGGTCTCGTGCAGCTGTGATGTAATAGTCGAGAAGTGTGTAGCTCGGCTCAAACCTAGTCTTTCCTGGCTAGACTTCAAACAAAGCAGACATCTAACTAGTGTATATAAGCTCCTCCCCCACGTCCCTTTCCCTCCAAGTTAAGAGGAATAGTTTGGAAACAACTGAAATGGCAGATTAATAAGATGATCCACTGAATATTTTCTATGGTCAGAAAAATAACAAAGAAGTTGAACCATGGAATTGTGTTGAGTGTTATTTATGATCGAGCTGATTTTAATGCACATGGTGAGCAAACAAAGAGTGTGGAAAAATTGAAGTCGGCAGCACCCGAGCAGACAGAAGCGATGCAAAAAATGCAGCTGCAATAGCATGACACTTTTTTTTTAAAATGTGCAGCTTTAACACCCGTCACATGCTATTGAATATTAACTTCAAGGATTAAACTATTGAAATCTTTTTAGTGTTGCTTGGTAGGTTTTACGGCACACCAACCCTTCTTTATGGATAAACCACATTTTTTGTATACGAATGGTTCATAGATTCATTTACAGTAAATAAATAATCTGTAAAGGATGAATTCTATTTAAAAAACATTTTTTTTATAGAAATCGCTCCAGACAAGGCATGAAGCCACTTGGTGTAAGGAGCTAACAGGAATGAAATATGATTAGCGTAAAGACAGGAGATGCCTATTCGCCTTAGTCTTGAAAAGACCAAGGCTATAGGTAGGTGGAAAACAGTCAGCAGGAAGAGAGTTCCACAAGCCTGCAGTTCTTGGAAAGAAGCTACTGGAATAGGAAGCTGTATTACAATGAGGTATCAAAACATCGAATTGATGGAGATCACTAGACCAATGAATCAAACGAACTGGAACAACGTAAGGAGGGAATAGATCAGACAATTCTGAAGAACACATGTCATAATTGTGTTTATAGAAAAGACTAAAACTAGCAACATTACGTCTGTGAGAGAGAGATAGGGTGCAGAGAAGAAGAAAAGGTGTCGCCAATCAAATTACAGATACGTTTCTGCACCTTATCAAGAATGGGACAGATTTACCAACCGAAATATGACAGTAGTACTCCATACATGGTCTGATAGTAGATTTGTAGAGATAGAGAATAGATTCAGGTGTGAGAAAGTGTTTGGAGCGATAGAGAGAATCGACTTTATGAGAAGCAGAAAGAGCAATGGATCTAATGTATGAACTCCAAGAAAGATTTGATGAGAGAGAAAGACCAATAAGTTTCAGAAAAGTCGATTTCTCCTCAAAAGCAGAGCCATCCATGAGAATCTCAGGAAGAAAAGATTGAAAGACACGAGCTGAGTCTTAATAGAATTAAAGGAAACAAGCCATTTCGTAGCCCAATCTACAACTGAACCCAGGTCAACTTCTAGATCAGGTGGATATTTCGACTGATCCGAGGGAGATGGGCAAGAAGCAACATCAGAATAGAGAGTGGTATCATCAGCATAGATGTTAATCTTCTGAATAATATTCTCTGGAAGATCATTTATATAGAGAAGAAACAGTGTTGAGCCTAGAATAGAGTCCTGAGGAACATCAGCATTGATAGGAACAGAGAATGAAGAGACTGTCCAAAGTTACTCGCAAGCTTCGATCAGAAAGAAAAAACTGAATAATGTCAAGAACCTCACCACCAATACCATAACCCTGAAGTTTGTGTAGGAGATCAGAATGCCATATTCTGTCGAACGCCTTCGAAATGTCAAGCGCTATGGCTCTATCCTCTCCTGAATTATCCATAAACTGACAGATCCGCACAGTTACAACAATTAAAAGATCAGCAGTTGAGCGAAAACCACGACATCCCAGAGATGGAAACCTGACAGGTATTACTATTCCAAATCAGAGATGACCTGGAGTGAATGTCAACTGAGAGGCGATGCAACACAATACTCCCAAAATGGAACCCTCACTATTGGATGCGGTTTCATGTCAGACACAGGACAGATCTCTATTTATATAAAGTTTGGTATGTGTAATTTGACATAATGGTAAAATTAATCGCTAATTCTCAGTCGAGTCATACCAAAGCCTTAAAAAATGGTACTTACTGTCCCCTTGCTAAATCCCTCAACATTATAAGGTGAGGATCAAGGGTAAATGAGAAAGGAATTGCGCCCTCCCCTACACCTCGTTGTAGAAGCTAATGAAAAGGGAGCCTTCGTGTCACTGTCGACTATGGTCGACAACTTTACTTTTTTATATGTTCATATATTTGTATACATAGGATTAACTTCGAAACTAATTAACCGATCATTATGAATTTTGGAACACAGTTGCTACACGTAAAATTGGGTAATGTGGGCTATATTTACTTTTATTTACTTTTATGCAAAGGTGGCAAAGAGGAAGTGGAAGCTCTTCGTGAAAATTCAGATACCTCAGAATTTGATGAAATTTTAACCATAGTTAATAAACATGAATTAATAATTATTCCATAAATTTCAGTTTCTTTGCAGTATTTTAAAGGGTTTAAGGGGGTATAATGTTGGCACAATCTCCCATTTTAAAATTCAGCTATTTCAGATTTGCATTAAATTTTATCTATAGTAATTAGACACTAAATAAACAAGATTCCTTGAATTTTAATTCCTCTTTAAGACCCCTAAAGCTCAAGAATAGAATTTTAGACATTTTTTAGAATCAAAATCATGTAATTAATTTTGATCAAAATTGGTATAAGGATTGTAGACATAATGTTTAGTAGCATTATATCTTGATTTTAATCTTAGTAAAAGCACATAAAAGTGGTGCACAAACGGTTCTGTTAGGGGAATTAATTTTACCTGTCCTGGGACGGGTGTTCTTTTAGTTAAATATATAAGCTGTAGATGGGTCGTTGACACGTACTACCTGGCTCTGAGAGAAAAGGCAACTATGGAGTAAGTCCGCACTCCTTAAAACTCCCAAATAGCTGATCCACCAACAGATGCAGTCTCATGTTATATCAACAACATTGGATTTCCGCTTAAAAAATTTGGAGGTTGAAAACTTTAAAGGAAACATTGCTGTACAAACCATTTATTTATGGAAGCGTTTTTGTCTTTTATAGTTTGGGAAGGCTCTTATGATTTAAACCGGTGAGCTAAAAAATGAACCTAGGTCATATTGATGGTTTTATTGGAAAGGAGTAGACATAAATCCGAAAAATGCAAGACTAAACACTTAACATGTTGTATGTCACATCATTCATATATATTTGATGGATGGTTTTAGCAGTCTGCTCCTGCTGATGGAATAATAAAACCAAGTATTGTAGAACAATAGGAAGTGACTTGCATTTTCAATTCTGATTGAATCGTAATGTCTATTTTAATTCTTATTTGAACTTCAATTCAGATTTAGTGAGCTAAGAAATTGTTCAACTAAAAAATAATACAACACCGCATCATATTACTTTCTTTAGATCACTTTATTATGGTTTGACAATTAATTGTCGCAATGTATGATATTAACTTATATAAACTTTAATGCGAAAAAGCTGCCCTTTTCAGGGCAAATTTTTGAACCTCAAACTACCTCCTGCGATGCAGTTCTTCAATCTTGGTGACGTCTACTTTGACCAGCGACTACCTCCGAGCGACTAGACCTGATGAGCCATCTTTCTTTCATCAGCGACATCCAGCCGAGTGATCAGACCTGATAAGCCGTCTCGCTCAGATCAGACTGCTAAAACCGGAGGCTGCAACAAACTGTATTAAAGCAGAAGCAGCAGACATCGTGACAAATATATTTACACTGGGGTCATTTGTATGACAGATGTATTTACACTGGGGTCATTTGTATGACAGATGTATTTACACTGGGGTCATTTGTATGACAGATGTATTTACACTGGGGTCATTTGTATGACAGATGTATTTACACTGGGGTCATTTGTATGACAGATGTATTTACACTGGGGTCATTTGTATGACAGATGTATTTACACTGGGGTCATTTATATGACAGATGTATTTACACTGGGGTCATTTGTATGACAGATGTATTTACACTGGGGTCATTTGTATGACAGATGTATTTACACTGGGGTCATTTGTATGACAGATGTATTTACACTGGGGTCATTTGTATGACAGATGTATTTACACTGGGGTCATTTGTATGACAGATGTATTTACACTGGGGTCATTTGTATGACAGATGTATTTACACTGGGGTCATTTATATGACAGATGTATTTACACTGGGGTCATTTGTATGACAGATGTATTTACACTGGGGTCATTTGTATGACAGATGTATTTACACTGGGGTCATTTGTATGGCAGATGTATTTACACTGGGGTCATTTGTATGGCAGATGTATTTACACTGGGGTCATTTGTATGGCAGATGTATTTACACTGGGGTCATTTGTATGGCAGATGTATTTACACTGGGGTCATTTGTATGACAGATGTATTTACACTGGGGTCATTTGTATGACAGATGTATTTACACTGGGGTCATTTGTATGACAGATGTATTTACACTGGGGTCATTTGTATGACAGATGTATTTACACTGGGGTCATTTGTATGACAGATGTATTTACACTGGGGTCATTTGTATGACAGATGTATTTACACTGGGGTCATTTGTATGACAGATGTATTTACACTGGGGTCATTTGTATGACAGATGTATTTACACTGGGGTCATTTGTATGACAGATGTATTTACACTGGGGTCATTTGTATGACAGATGTATTTACACTGTGGTCATTTGTATGACAGATGTATTTACACTGGGGTCATTTGTATGACAGATGTATTTACACTGGGGTCATTTGTATGACAGATGTATTTACACTGGGGTCATTTGTATGACATATGTATTTACACTGGGGTCATTTGTATGACAGATGTATTTACACTGGGGTCATTTGTATGACAGATGTATTTACACTGGGGTCATTTGTATGACAGATGTATTTACACTGGGGTCATTTGTATGGCAGATGTATTTACACTGGGGTCATTTGTATGGTAGATGTATTTACACTGGGGTCATTTGTATGACAGATGTATTTACACTGGGGTCATTTGTATGACAGATGTATTTACACTGGGGTCATTTGTATGACAGATGTATTTACACTGGGGTCATTTGTATGACAGATGTGTTTACACTGGGGTCATTTGTATGACAGATGTATTTACACTGGGGTCATTTGTATGGCAGATGTATTTACACTGGGGTCATTTGTATGACAGATGTATTTACACTAGGGTCATTTGTATGACAGATGTATTTACACTGGGGTCATTTGTATGACAGATGTATTTACACTGGGGTCATTTGTATGACATGTATTTACACTGGGGTCATTTGTATGACAGATGTATTTACACTAGGGTCATTTGTATGACATATGTATTTACACTGGAGTCATTTGTATGACAGATGTATTTACACTGGGGTCATTTGTATGGCAGATGTATTTACACTGGGGTCATTTGTATGGCAGATGTATTTACACTGGGGTCATTTGTATGACAGATGTATTTACACTGGGGTCATTTGTATGACAGATGTATTTACACTGGGGTCATTTGTATGACAGATGTATTTACACTGGGGTCATTTGTATGACAGTTGTATTTACACTGGGGTCATTTGTATGACAGATGTATTTACACTGGGGTCATTTGTATGACAGATGTATTTACACTGGGGTCATTTGTATGACAGATGTATTTACACGGGGCTCATTTGTATGACAGATGTATTTACACTGGGCTCATTTGTATGACAGATGTATTTACACTGGGGTCATTTGTATGACAGATGTATTTACACTGGGCTCATTTGTATGACAGATGTATTTACACTGGGGTCATTTGTATGACAGATGTATTTACACTGGGGTCATTTGTATGACAGATGTATTTACACTGGGGTCATTTGCATGGCATCTACTTGTTTAAGATCATTTCATACAAATATGCATGATATAGTTAAAAAGTTCAATGGTGGAGATCAAACGTGGCTAACTCGCCCGACAATAGAAATATGTAACACACAGAAAACCACCAGACTCTCTATCTCACATTACAACCAACTAAACTATGATACATCCTGAGGTATGGAAAGTATAAACCCTATCCATATGCCCTAGACTTCACCATGTAAATAATTTATACACCTACTTCACAAACTTATCCTCCCTACAAAATGTGGTGCTTTTTCATTGGACCGGCGTTTCATATATAAATCTCAGACTTTCAATAGTATAATAAAGCAGGATAAACAGCAGAAACAAAAAAGGAAACCGTTTGATTTAACACTACCGGGGCATGATTTCCTTAGACCAAGCAGAGACCTATATGAAGTAAGAAACTTACCGGGTACATCAAAATTAGATGAAATAGCAAAAGTACATTGTTTAGAATTACGAGGACAGAAACATCAGTGCTGATAAAAGATTTATAGAAGGAGAGAGTGTTAGGAAAAGTTGCAGCAAAATGAAAGCTCGGTCTCAACACTTATTTTTGACAAACTAAACAAAGAAGAAAAAGTAAAAATAAATAATTCAGTTAATAATAATAATAATAATAATAATAATAATAATAATACTAATACTAATAATAATAATAATAATAATAATAATAATAATAATAATAATAATAATAATATATCCAGAGAGAGGATGTATCCACAAAACAGACGTACCAGAGTGGATAACCAAAGGAAGGACAACGCTAATACAAAAAGACGCCCCAAAAATGAACAATCCCAACCAACTACAGACCAATAACATGTTTACCAACAATGTGGAAAATCGTAACGGCACAATTGAAAGAACAAATCTCCCTGCACAATCGTGGACTGCTCCCCGAGGAACTAAACTGATGCCGGAAAGGGAAAAGAGGAATGGATGATCTGCTATACACAGATCAAAAGATCCTGAAGGAGGTAAAAAGTAGAAGAAAGAACATATCCATTGCATGGATTGACTACAAGAAAGCCTACGACAGAATCCCTCAAGCATGGATAATTGAATGCTTAAAAATGTACACGATACCCGACAGAATTATTAATCTCATTAACAAAGCAATTAGAACATAGAGACTAAAACTGACAGCTGGAGGACAACACCTGGCTTAGATAAAAATACCGAGAGGCATCTTCCAAAGAGACTCCCTATCATCACTACTATTTATCATAGCCATGATTCCACTCAATTACATACTCAGAAAATGCGATGCCGGATACAAGTTCACAGACACAGAACAAAGAATACACCACCTCATGTATATGGACAACCTGAAGCTATTTAAAAAATGTAAAAAGGAACTGTAACAGCTGATAAATACGATCAGAATCTTCAAGCAGAACATTCAAATGGAATTCTGAATGGAAAAGTGTGCACTGCTAGAGATGAAAAGAGGAAAACTGGAGACAATAGAGGGCATGGAACTGCCCAACCAAGAGGAGATGAAGGTGCTAGGCGAACAGGATAGCTATAAATATTTGGGAGTTCTGGAAGCAGACACCATCAAATCTACAAAAATGAAAGAGAAAATTTGAAAAGAATACCTGAGAAGAACAAGAAAACTGTTACAAAAGAAATTATATAGCAGAAATTTAGTAGAAGGAATAAACACCTGGGCAATATCACTAATAAGATAATCTGGACCATTCATAGGCTGGACTAATGAACTTAGGCACCTTGACCAGAATACTAGAAAATTAATGACTATGCATAACGCACTACATCCAAAAGATGATACAGACAGACTCTACATGAAACGAAACGAAGAGGGAAGAGGACTGGTAAGTATAGAAGACTGTGTGGAAGATACACAAAAAAATTGGAGAAATACATAACTCAGAACGCAGAAAGGCTGATCACTGCAGCAAGAAACACCGTTCCAATAAACAACTCAGGAAGCACTAAAACCAGAAACAAAAAGACAAGAAAAGAAAAGTGGGAAGAAAAATAACTTCATAGACGTTTTATAAGAATAACAAGAGAAGAAATCAACGAAAATAGCTAGACATGGCTAAGAAAAGAACACCTGAACAGAGAAACGGAATCCCTACTGACGGCTGCACAGAACAATGCGATTAGGACAAACTACATTAAAGCTAAAATAGATAAAACCCCAAAAAACAGTAAATGCAGACTGTGTGGACCAAGAGACAAATCAGTAAATAACATAAGTAAATGCAGTAAACTAGCCCAAAACGAATACAAGAACAGACATGTCTGTGTGGGGAAAGTAGTACACTGGAAACTATGCAAACGACTGCACTTCGAACATGTGGACAACTGGTACAAACATAAACCAGAGACAGCACTGGAAAACGAAAATCACAAAATTCAAAAAGCAAGAGACCGGATGTCATAATAGTCAACAATAAGGAAAAATCCTGCCAAATCGTAGATTTTTCCATCCCAGCAGTTCACACAGTGAAGATCAAAGATACAGAAAAACGAAGCAAATACACGGAACTTGCCAGAGAATTGAAATGGATATGATGCATGAAAAAGTCAATATAATACCAATAATCGTAGGTGCACTAGGAACAGTTCTGAAAACCCTGGGAGAAATTAGAATCAAAGGGAAGACTGAGACCATACAACGGACGGCAATGATGAAAACAACTGAAATCTTAAGGAAAATCCTTGAATGCGGAAACCAACCCACATAAGCTACGAAGACTAATCAGTTACATGCAAATTGCAATAGGAAAAAAAACAAAGACAGAAAGAACACCACCACAAAAACATGGAACAGAAACTGCAAGAAATTTCATAAAATACCGCCCCCCCCCAAGAAAAGTGATACCATACAACATAGTCGTGAAGGGTCAAGGAGGATGAGAAGACCAAGGAGGGGGAGCACTAACCAGACCTCCACTGGGAGAGTGCAGAGAGTACTGGGACCTTGGGGAAGTTAATTACCATCCAACTCCAAGAAGAGACCAATGATCGTTACCAGCGAGAAATCAATAGTAGGCGGCTGTTGCGATACTGCAAGGTCATTTGCGGTGGTTAGCGAAAAGAGGTGGAGAGTACTGGAAATCTGAGGAGGCTTTTTGTCACTCAGACTCCAGGGAACACCACCGGTTGTTGTCGGCGAGAAATCACTGACGATGATTTGTGTGATAACTGCTGGTGAGTACAAATAATAATAATAATAATAATAATAATAATAATAATCACACAAATACTACAGATAGTGAAGTCATTATGGCGAATAGTAAAGAAATACAAGAGATTGACAGCGGAGGAGGTGGTGGATGGCAAGGAACACTACAAGGAAGCGGTGATAACGGATCACCAGCCACTGGGAATCACGTAAAAACATATGTATTCAAAAGAACATTTAAAAATTGCGTCAAATCAGATACAATGGACGATCAAACAATAGCTTTCCAGATACCTGCAAACATATACAAGAAAAGAAACGCAACTAAATTGAATTATTGGATATTAAAAAAGAATTTGCATAATCTAGACACTCTCTGATACTATATCATTTAACAACACGAATAAGACCTCTTCAATTAGGATCAGCGATAAAACACGGAACAGCTTACAGAGTAAAAGTTATATACGTTCAAATATCAGATGTAATAGATCAAGAAATAACCGACAAAATAGGGACAGAAAATTACGTACCATCGCCATACCCACATTTCTGATTAGCTTGTACATAGATGCAGAAGACCGATTTCCAGTATTTTTAAATACTGGGTATACTGCCGAAGTTTTTCAAAGAGATGGAAAGCACTTCTCTTTTAAACAACGATTAAACAAATTTGCAAGGGTATAAGCTAGTTGCAGCATTCTTAAGAACGATGATTGGGTTGTTGCCAGGATCAGTTGTCTTCCTAGTATCAATATTCTTGATAAGTTTGGCAACATCCTGGAAATCAAGGAAGGCGCGAGAGCGCTCTATCCCTTAATAGGCTTCAAAAATGGCCTATGCTGGAAATCTCATTTCTTTGATCAATCATAACTCAAAAACCAATAAACCAAATTAGTTAAAACTTTGCACAACATTTTTATTTGATAGGTTCTATAAGTGTGTAGAATTTCAGCATCATTAGTCAAGGCAACCCAGAGATCCAGAAAGTTCAATCATGAAATCATGTTATTTGTGTGTACGTACGTATGTACATATGTGCTACCCTGTATCTCATCAACTATTTGATGGATTCAGCTGATTTTTTGCAGAGATAGAGGTTCTAGGGTCTAGTTGATGGCATTTTAATTTCAGTTTACCATATACCTTAGTTTTCCAGAAAATTTGAAAAAACCTTTAAAATGACCATTGTATTGAGGCATAGCTTTTACAAAAGTAGTGACATTCCATGATAAATGCCAGTATACTGAAATCATATGCCCTTAATATGGTTAAGATGAAAATTCATATACACTAAATGTACAAAAGCAAGGAAATTCCCAAATTTTTACACTTTTATTGTCATTAAGGGTATGCGAGCACAACAGGGCTATGTATTTTTCTTCAGTGCACCTCACACACTTCATCCACTCATGCATAGAGATTTATACTGTAGTGATGTGATAATGAAATGGTTTGGTTGATATGTAGTCATACCCTTAATTAATGACAATAAAAGTGTAAAAATTTGGGAATTTTTCCTTGCTTTTGTACATTTAGTGTATATGAATTTTCATCTTAACCCTATTAAGGGCATATGATTTCAGTATACTGGCATTTTTCATGGAATATATATAGATGTCAATTAGAGTATTTTATGTCATAGGGGGAAATTCTCGAGGTAGGTGGCCTTGATTGCAAATGGTGGAATTTGATCCAAACTTCTTTACAAAAAGATTGGCTTTATCAGATGCTCAGTTTTAAAGACGGCTTTGGTTTCAGGGCATTACTTTGTTAAAAGCAATTAAAATAATAGCTTTTGTAAGCAATCACGGCAGCATACACAGGTGTGTACCATTGGTAGCTGTTTGATATCTGTTGGAATTCTTAGAGGATATAAAACTCAATACAAGCGATTAACCATTCAGATATATCTGAGACGATTCAAGACACATTTTTTTCCTGAAAATGGAACGCAGAAAAGTATCAAAGATAAAAGATCTGAAGCTATCCCAATGAGCCCTTGAGTATCGATACATTCTGCGAAGGCAAACGACATCCGAGGTCCTCCTGAACTTAGATTTTATATTAAAATAACTGAGTGATCGGAAAATATCAGAATAGATAGCACAGTAAGTGTGAAAGGTTTCAGGAAAATAAATCAAGAAAGCTTGCAAATGTCCATCAGCATCGAGGTTGTTAACATCATGTTTTACCTCATTTGCACTGGGAAAATCGTGACAAAATCTTCTTGAATTCTCAAAGATAAACATATTTCTTTTCATATGTAAAAGTTTATTTATATCCATTGATTTTGATGCTGTTTGTATTCCTATCTAACACATAAAGTTAACTTGTAAGATTTTAAAAATTGGACCTAAATAGAAGTCAAGCTGATATGCTATTTATTGTTGTACCATGTTATTGGCACTATGATAACGTAATTCATAACAGTTTAATTTTTAAATTATTTTCTCCCACCTGGACAACTGGTATAATGGACACATTTTTCAATTATGAAAAATGAAAATCTGCAAGGGGAATATGTCACATTTATAATTGAAGAATATAACAACATTTTTTACCTTATCAACGTTGTGCGTTATACACTTGTGAAACTATTATGGTCTGAGGAGTGTATCTTGATGTGGTTGCTCTGTGGAGATATCTTAGGGTGAAATCTTATTGGTTGGGCACGGCACCACAAGATCCTCGAGTACGATAGTCACCTTCCCGTCTTGAGAAGAGGTTGACCATTTTCTTGAGCCCATGTTGTCTTTAAATGCCCAAAAGCATGTGGGCTGCTGCCTGGTCGAACGTGTAATAAACAGTCGCATTAGGTGTTAGTCATTAATTATCATCAGAGAATTAATTATCTCGACTTTGGGAAAAGGGGCTATAGCAGTTGGAAATTGAACACTTGGACAAGCCATCATATATAAAAATATAATTTATTTTTATCACTAAATTTCGTAAATCTAAAACTCGAATCGTTGGCACTGGGCAAAAGCGCCCATATCCTCGGACGGAATTTCAACTATTGCCCTTCTTTCTCGTGACAACAAAAAAAGAGAAAAAACAGTTCAACAAAATGAAAAGGAGAAAGAAAAGATCAACAAAAGGAAAGAGAGAAAAAAACAAAAGTCACTCGTGATGGTTTATCCACCTGTCTATTTGACCTTTCCACCCTTCGGGCACTGAACGACCAGAGTTATTGACAACAATCCTACGGCAGTGGTGAGGAGAAATTGGATTTACTAAGCAGCATTTTAATGCCAGGTATAATGATGTTTTCGTTAAGAAAACAGTGTCATCTCCTTACATATATTCCTTAGATATTGAACTGTTTATATGTTAACTGCTTATATATTAAAATGCTAATATATTAATCTGCTTAAATATTGATCTGCTTACATATTGAACTGATTATTTATTGAACAGCTTATGTATTGAACGTCTGGCATATATAACTGCTTACACATTGAACTGCTAATATGTAGAACAGCTTATATATTGGACTGCTTATATATTGCACGACTTACATATTAATCTGCTTGTATATTGAACGGCTTACATAATACACTTTTTACATATTGAACTGTTATATATTGAACTGCTTATACATTGGACTTCTTAAATATTGAACTGCTTAGCTATTAGGCTGCTCAGATATTGAGCAGCTAAGATATTGAACTGATTATATCTTGATCTTAATATATATATTGTACGGCTTTACATCGGTCTGTTGGTTTGTCCTGTGCAGTTTTAGGAGGTCCATCCTCCCAGGCTTTGCCTCCCTTCTTTAGGGAGGAGTAAGTTTATTGCTTACTGTCTGAGGCGCCCCTACCGGAGAATGCCGACGGGGCTGCCCAGGCAATTTTTAATGGCCAGAGTGCTCACTTTCTCGGGCGCTGGTTTATTAAATCCCACTTTCCCGACCTTGTGTCACATCTTACCGCTGTGGGAGGTAGATAAATTATATTAGACTGTTGATATATTGAACTGCTTAGATATTGAACTGTTTAGATCTTGATTTGCATAGATATATTTTACGGCTTACATATTGAACTGCTTGCATATTGAACTGCTAACATATTAAACTGCTTACATATTGACATGTTATATATTGAACTGCTTATATATTAAACTGTATATATATATATTAAACGGCTTAGATTTTCATCTGCTTAGATATTGAAATAAATCAAATAAAAAAATATAATTCAACCGGCTAAAAATAGCAAAATGCTACAAGTCATGTAAAAAGTCAGGAGAAATCTATTTGCATAGAGTCTGAATGTTTGTCTAAGGCCACTTAAAACTTTGATACATAAGTCATCATTGAACTGATTATATATTGAACTACTTCCGTATTGAAATGCTTACATATTGAACTGTTTATGTATTAAACTGCTTACATATTGAACTGTTATATATTGAACTGTTAATACATATTCTACTGCCAAAATATTCATCTGCTTATATATTGGACTTAATATTAAGGGGTCTTAAGAAGAAATTGAAATCTAAGAAAACTTGCTTAATTGGGGTCTAATGACAATGCTCCTTGGACTTTTGGCTAGGGGCATTGCGGGGTATGTATTTTTATGTTGCACTTCATCTTTTCCGTCTTCGGTCAGTGAGGGGGAAGTTTTTTTAGACTGAGCAAAATTGGATTCCCCCTCCCCCTACCATTAAAACCGACCTTGTGTTTCACTCTGCCCTTGTGCAAGTAAAAAGGGGCCGTGTCTAATGACAATAAATATTAGAGTGGCTAAGTTGACTAGTAGATATATTAGCGATTATGCCGGAAGTACATCAGACAAAGGTCAGAAGAGATCAGGGAGTTAATCATGACTATAGAAGTGATACGGTGAGAACAAGAAATCGTTGATAAAGAGCGGACGTGACGTAATATATTCGGAGAATTCTGGTATGAGTTTTCAAGGTAGTCTTAAAAAAAGTGATTAAGAAGAAAAGACGTGATAAATATGGTCTAATGAAATGATGATCTGTAAAGCAACGGGATTTGCCGATTGACGCTTTTTCTCTCTCTCTCCTTCTTTCTCCTTCTTTCTCTTTCTATTTGCATTTCCGTCTGGAACGATTGCCACACTGGAACGCTGTAACTCGGGAGATGTAACTCGAATATACCCTTTATTCTCTAAGAGTGTGGTAGAACGTGTAACTCAAATACACCCTTCATTCTCTAAGGGTATATTGTCGAATTAATTACATAATTACTCTAAGAAAAGTATGCTTGGCGACGTTTGATTTTCAGCAACAAGTTCAGACACATAATTTCGACGGTCCTTGCTACAGGGAGGAAAACAACAAATCATAGACACAAACACAGTTCGAAAACCTTAGTCAAGTCAGGGAATGGTTTTTGTTTTTTAAAAAATCAATCAAATGTTTAAAAGACTATATGATTATGGCACACGAGTAAATAAAATGAAAAAGAATTACACCAAAACTTCACCAAAATTCCCGGTGGTGTTTGTGATTTAGATATTTTAACACCGAATTTTGCTCCAATAATAAATGTTCATACAACATTCCGATTAAAAAAAGTAATCACTGATATCGTGACTATTGTAATGAGCTATATTTATGGCGCGCAAAAATATATAATGACTGAACCCAAAGAATCTATAATGCCTATTGATTTTTAATGAAATAATACAGAACCTGATTTACGCAAATTTTATTTGTGTCAGCAGATGTTGGCTTGTATTACAGGTACATTCAGAATATATATATATATATATATATATATATATATATATATATATATATATATATTAATGACGATCTGATTAGAATTCTGTCATTCTATTAGCATAGTATCTTATGAGTGTTAGCTGCTTTCTATTGTTTGTTTTTTCTCCACGAATTCTGTGATTGATGTGACACTCTTTCATTTCGGTTTCCGAAGAACAGCGAATGAATGCATTTAATGGCTGCACTCTACTCGTTGAGAAACAATTGTAAGACCATCAGCAATTCTGCCATGCAAAAATAAAAATTTAAATAAATGATTTGATTAAAGACTGATTTTGTTGGTCATTGGGATATAATCAACATTGTATATATATATATATATATATATATATATATATATATATATATATATATATATATATATATAAATAAGACACAAATATATATATATATATATATATAGTAAGTTATGAGAATATATTTATGGCAATTAAGCTACACATCTATATATATATATGTATATATATGTACAATATGATACAAATTATATACATATATATATGTATATATACGTACAATATGATACAAATTATATATATATATATATATATATATATATATATATATATATATACAAACATACATACTAGAATACCAGTCAGTAAACAGGTAAAATTAATCCCCCAAAAGAACAGTTCTGCACCACTTATACGCCCCCTTACGAAGATTAAAATCAAGATATAATGCTATTTAACCTAATGTTTAAAATCCTTATTCCAATTTTCACGAAGGTATTCCATCGATTTCTTGCCCCTTTGCATAAAACTAAATTAAACTAAATATAGCTCACATTACCAACCTCTTACGCATAGCATCTGTGTTTCAAAATTCATCATCTGTAAATTAGTTTAGGAGTGAACCATCCACAGAGAAATATATACACATATGCACATACCTACCTGTGTGTGTGTGTGTGTGTGAATAACGTGTGTTTGCATGCATGCATTTTTAATTGATCACACGCAATACATATATATTTAAAGAAAAGTAAATTTCAAAGACTATAACTTTAGTTATATCATAAGAAGACAAATGGCACCGATTTATAATATATATATATATATATATATATATATATATATATATATATATATATATATATATGGGAAACTGAAAAAGGAAATACCAAAAACTGGATGTTATTTATGTGTACATCAACGTTTCGTCTTTATTTATAAGACTTCATCAGGATGATAATATATTGAAAAATTGAAATATTTGGAAAATGATGGCAATGAGTGAGGGAGTGGAGGAGAGGGAGGAGGGAGGTAATTGAACAGGTGGGTATGGAATATTTGAAATATTTGGAAAATGAGAAAGTTTCATTGGACAGCAGTGTTAAAAATGTGAGGGAAAAAAAACAAAAAAAAACACTGCTGTCCAAATATTTCATACCCTATCACAACAACCCCCCCTCTCCCCCTCCCCTATTCCCCCTCTCAACTATTTCTTTCGTACCTTCACTCCTCCATACCCCCTTCTTAAATCCCCTCATTTTCTCAAAACGCCCTCTAAGACCATAACATTCGCCCATCCACCAAAATCACAGCCCCCCTCCTTCTCTACCCACCCTCCTTTTCTCTGCATACACCCCCACACACAAACATTCCAACTTACTTTTTCACCTTCAGTCTTAACCGCAGCCATCTGTTCAAACACCCCCTTCCTCTCTCTCCTCCACTCCCTCTCTGCAATCCTCATTATTTCTGCTCAACCATCCACCTCTTTCTCTTACTACCAGCCACAGTAATCCTTGCACACCCCCATCTTTCCACTTCTTCCCCACTCATTTTCATCAACATTCATTTTTCACTCCTCACCCAGTACGGACGTCCACCCAGTAGTGGCCATTATTTTCTTCCTTTTCCCAATATGTCAATCCTACATATGTTTGTACTTGCATGACATTTTTCTCTATATTATCATCCTGATGAAGTCTTATAAATAAAGACGAAACGTTGATGTACACATAAATAACATCCATTTTTTGGTTTTTCCTTTTTCATTTTCCCATCACGTCGGATTACCTTCATCCTTCTCTTCCCATATATATATATATATATACTGAAATATTCCAAATCTCCAGGAAACAAGTAAATAAATAAAATAAAATAAATAATAAAGCTCAATGATTAAGACTTAAAATCAAATAGAGCTCATATACAAAATTTAGTACAAAATTAATCATGCAATGTAATTATGCTCCAAAAAAATTTAACACCAATAATATTTATCCTTGTGTACATATGTTTCAGAAATTTATCATCAATTCAACCGTGGGGTTGATACTGAGAATTATAAGCATCTATCTTCAGCACATAAGAGTTTATCAATTCGTTACAAGCAAATATACAATTGGAATTGCTAAATGACCACACACACAAAAGCACAAAATCATTTTTTTTACAAGCAGATGCATCATTTTATCAGTGAAAGTGGAATCCCGACCTTTCTCAAAAGTACTTCCCATGTTCTCATCATCATTTTTTTTAATGTCGACCACGTAAGTAGGATTTTGAATTTTTTTTTTTTTTTTTAACATAATTCACCCCAAATAAGGCAGGCTGCCACTGTAGACGTAAGGGGCTACTGAGAAAAAAAAGGGAGAAGGTTTGGGGGGGGGGGGGTAAACCTAAATTGGGATCTGTGCAGCAAGATGTCTGTTTACATTAGTTTTACATTTCTGCATGTCAGTACTGTCGGGGAAACAGGGGGCAGGGAGGGAGTTCCAAAGGCCAGCAGCACAAGGAAAGAAGCTATTTGAGTAGAAAGCTCTCCGGCATCTGGGGACCTCCACAGTGAATGGATGGGATTTAGTTGATTGTCGAGTTGATCTAGTGAATTTACGTCGAGGGGGCACCAAAGTAGCCAATTCATCGGAGCATAATCCATTGAAGTATTTGTAAAACAAGCACAAGGATGCTACATTGTGGCGATGGGACAGGGGCTGGAGCTTGGTTGACAGTGCGGGACCTATTAGGTTGGCGACTCTTTTTTGGACCTTTTCAAGGAGAGAGAGAGAGAGAGAGACTAGTAGATGATACTCCATGCATGGGCGGATGGTGGCTTTGTAGAGATACAGGATAATGTCAGGTGTGAGGAGTTTACTAGCACGGTAGAGGGAGCCCACGTTTTTTGTGGCAGCCTTGGCAATGTCTTCAATGTATTTGTTCCAATTCATGTTACCTGTGAAGGTTAGGCCGAGGAGTTTGAATGTTGAACTCTCAGGTAGGGTGTTGTTTGCCATGACAATCGGTGGTTGGAGAGGTTTCTTGTAGTTATTGAAGGAAAGGAGCTTTGTCTTTGCGGCATTAAAAGTTACCAACCATTTATGACCCCAATCCACTACAGCCTGTTTCGAAAACAGTAAATGGAGCTAGAATGACAAACATTCCAAAAAGTAACTTTATATTGTTAGGATCGAGGGTCGTGTTCCCCCGATTATAGACGTGTTCAGTAAATCAAGCAATTGTTGCATGCAAAGACAGAGTAATAATTAATAAACAAAAATGAAGTAGTTCAAATAAGGTTTATTGAACGTGTGTGTACGTGGAATGATGAAGTGTGTGATGTATGCATGTGTGTCGATGGAAAAACAGTTCTTGAAAAGGTATAAGAAGAAATGAATCCGGCGTGTGGAAAGTCTTTGAAAGCCGTATACAAAGAAAACGAGTTGAGAACTCTTACCGTTGTTTGCCCACGTGTGTTGGTAGTTGTTAGGCCGATTGAAGAGAAAAGCGTGAGACGAAACGCTAGTGTATTAGCGTCGTTCTGTCGACCAGAGAAGAGAGAGAGAGAGAGAGAGAGAGAGAGCGCTGGTGCCAGCATACTTCTGTCGAGGCTGGTCGATGAACAAGAGATGGATTTTTCGTTTGCAACGGTTTTTATAGTCAGAAGGGCAGATAACTCTGGTGTCGCTTTACAGTGCCACCTGTCGGTGAAAAAGCGACACCTACCGGCAAACCGGTGTAGTTATGTTTTGAAAGGAGGAGGTAACTGCTACAAGGACTCCCCCCCAGATTGAAAAATATTGAAAATATTATTCAATATGTACAGTTGTAGATGAGAAGCATTCTTTGTGGGTATGTCTGTTTTGCTGTTGAAGATTAGAAAAAGTAGTGTGCACGCTACTTATTTCTGTTTCTGCCTCTGTATTGAATGATTGATCGCAAGTGCGTCTGCGGAATTGAGTGTTTGTAACGCATGTGGATCTGCGTGTTGTTTGGGTCTGCATCAAGTTTGAGCGCAAGTGAGTCTGCAGTCGAAAAATGCTGAGCGCAAGCGAATTTGCACTTGTTGGTGGCGTTGTTCATGTTGATTAGTCTGCGTGATGCAGAGCTGATGAACGAACGTTGAATTGTCAGTGTTGTCCCGGAATGTTTGGTGCTTGGGTCTGCGCGGTTGTTGATGAGTGAGCACAAGTGAATCTGTGCGGTATTGATGAGTGAGCACAAGTGGGTCTGTGCAGTTGTTGATGAATGAGCACAAGTGAGTCTGTGCAGTTGTTGATGAATGAGCACAAGTGAGTCTGTGTAGTGTTGATGAATAAGCACAAGTGAGTCTGTGCAGGTGTTGATGAATTAGCACAAGTAAGTCTGTGCAGGTGTTGATGAATTAGCACAAGTAAGTCTGTGCAATTGTTGATGAATGAGCACAAGTGAGTCTGTGCAGTTGTTGATGTTGTTCATGTTAATTAGTCCGTGTTGTGGAACTGATGAACAAACATCTAGTTGTTGAGATTGGTGGTACACTATGGTCAAAATCAGATGCACAAATGTCTGCAAGTGAGTTAGCAGGTCTTGGTACAAGTGGGTCTGTACTGGTGTTGGTGCGCGTCGTTCGAGTTGATGTGTCCCCCAGTTGATCAACGAACGTCCAGTTGTTGAGTATTTAGTCGTGCTTGGGCAGTTGTACTCATTTTGAACTGGTGTGATTTCTTCCATAGTGTCGTCAGTGATGTCCGGAAATGTTTGGTGCTTGATGAATGTCCGGGAAAATGTGGTTGTTCATCTTGTGTTGAAGATTGTTGGTAGGCCTTGAAGGGTGATGTTGTTCGTGTTTGTCGTTTTGTAGTTTTCTTTTCCTTTATATATATATTTCCAACACGTGGGTAGAAAGGAAAAAGAAGAAAAAAAAATAGAGCCGTAACTTGTTTCACACACGGAATGACGTTTTTTGTTTTCGTTTTAGTTTGTTTGAATGTTCGTTTCCACGTAGAGAAAGAATGGTGGCTTCTCTTTCCTTTGTTGTTGAAAAGAAAGAAAAAAAAAATTCGTATTTTCTTTTTTTTTTTTTGTTTGAATTTTCATTTCCACGTGGTCCGATAGATAAAAAATGGCGTTATTTAAAAAAATTTTTTTATCAACACGTGGTCCGGAAAAAGATGACGGCATTTTTGAATTTTTTTTATCAACACGTGGTCACGAAAAAGATGGGCAGCGTGAGCGTTTGTTTTCTTTTGTTTTCTTTTTATCTCCACGTGTTCAAAACAAAGGAAGTGGCGTCTTGTAAGGTCCTTTTGTTCGTCGAAAAAGAAAAAAAAGGATTGGCAAAAGTTTGTCTTTTTCTTTGTATATAATTTTCCGACACGTGGGTAAAGAAAGAGAAGAAAAAATGAAATTGTAATTTGTTTTATATTCGGAGAGAGAGAGAGTCGAGAAATGTTTTGTTTTCCTTTGTTTGGGTATTTCCACGTTGCCAGGAAAAAAAATAATGGCGGCTTCTTTTCTTTTGTTTGTTTGTATATTTCTACCACGTGGGTAGAAAAAAAAGGAAAAGGATGGGTGCGTAATTCGTTTCACCACGAAAGAAAAAACGAGAAATGATATATATATATATTTTTTTTTGTTCTTGTACGAAATTAATTACCCTGCCCCATACAACAAAGCTTGCACGTTGGGTCACCAATGTTCGGATCGAGGGTCGTGTTCCCCCGATTATAGACGTGTTCAGTAAATCAAGCAATTGTTGCATGCAAAGACAGAGTAATAATTAATAAACAAAAATGAAGTAGTTCAAATAAGGTTTATTGAACGTGTGTGTACGTGGAATGATGAAGTGTGTGATGTATGCATGTGTGTCGATGGAAAAACAGTTCTTGAAAAGGTATAAGAAGAAATGAATCCGGCGTGTGGAAAGTCTTTGAAAGCCGTATACAAAGAAAACGAGTTGAGAACTCTTACCGTTGTTTGCCCACGTGTGTTGGTAGTTGTTAGGCCGATTGAAGAGAAAAGCGTGAGACGAAACGCTAGTGTATTAGCGTCGTTCTGTCGACCAGAGAAGAGAGAGAGAGAGAGAGAGAGAGAGAGAGAGCGCTGGTGCCAGCATACTTCTGTCGAGGCTGGTCGATGAACAAGAGATGGATTTTTCGTTTGCAACGGTTTTTATAGTCAGAAGGGCAGATAACTCTGGTGTCGCTTTACAGTGCCACCTGTCGGTGAAAAAGCGACACCTACCGGCAAACCGGTGTAGTTATGTTTTGAAAGGAGGAGGTAACTGCTACAATATTCAGAATATGAACGCTGGAATTATTTTTCTGTTAATGTCACTTCATAGCCCATTTATTTTTCGCCGTGCAATTAAAATTAAAGACAACGTCTTTTTTTTAACCCATTGTCATCGATTTGATTCGAAGACATCTTATTGAAATAATTCTATTTGATTTACAACTTTTTCACTTTCTTCGCACGAGTTTCCTTTCTCCTTTTATTTAATGGCGTCGCAAGAAACTACGGATCCCGGCGCTTTTATACAGAATCGATTATATTCCGTTTTCTTATATAAATTATCTTAAGTATAAAAATATTTAAATATGCCTTCTTAATTATACATTCTCTTTGTTTGTGCATTCACTAAGCTGGCATTTAGAAACGTAACTCAGTTCTCAATATGTTTCCATTGAAATAAATTAAACAAATCTATTCCAATCACGCTTATATATTAACGAGCATAAAAAACAGAGACAGATGTGACGTCATACCAGTGAGACGAAATAAATTGTACATTCGAATTGTCCAGAAAAAAGTGTAACGAACGGTTCACCGCGTGAGCTTTTCCGGTGTTCATTTTTTTGTGTTCCTTCATAAAAGATATCCCGTGTGTTTAAAAGACTGCTAGTTTTTAGTATTTATTTAAGTTGAGAAGGTTTTTTTATTGAATGTTTTTTATTAAAAAAAAAAATCTTTATTTTTGTTTATTGTTTATTTAGGCGGATTGTCTCCTGGGTAGGTTTGCTTGGAAAAGTACTTTACATTCTATAGCGTAAGTAGGGTATATTTACGCTTGTGTGTGGGTATATTCTTCGTGTATTTGGTTATGTGTTTAGTGTGAACATCTTTAAATTTTAGTAGCGCTCGGCATATGTAATTCTGGAGTTTGGTCATAGGAAGTCATAATCTTCATTTAATTTGGATGCAACGATAGGGGTCCTCTTTCTCTCTCAATTGTTGTCATCGACAAGTCAACCTTAGCACACGCCGCTAAAACGGTGCCCTCTGTTATTTGGTACCTTTTCAAGACATCGACCCAGCTAAGGGGTCCATTGGGGGAATAATCAGGTAATTGGACATCTTATATATTAGAGAAGATAAATGATAATTAATTTTAATAGCTGTTTCAAAATAGTTGTCGCGATTGTAGAATTATCTATTCTCGAGTGGAGGTGTTGGGGGTTGTGAGGTAAGGAGGGGTTTATTTGTTCGTGTATTTCATATGGGTGTTAAATTAGGCGTGACTTTGGATATTGTGGGAGGAGGCCTGTTGTTGGATTTAGGTCTGAATGGGGGAATATTCCCGTTTTATGTTCCAGGACTAGTAAAATTAATTCCTCAAAAAAGAAGAGTTTTGCACAACTTTTATGTCCTCTTATGAAAATAAAAGTCAACAGATAATGCCACTAAACCTTATGTCTAGAATCCTTATACCATTTTAAAAAAAATCAAAATTAGATGATTTTAATTCTAAATGTCGACAATTTAAGGCTTAAGCTTAAGGAGTCTTAAGAAGAAACTGAACATGAGGGAATCTTGCTTAATTGGTGTATAATTACTATGGATACAATTTAATGCAAATATGAAACATTTAAATTTTCAAATGGAAGGTTGTGCGCATATATCATCTCCCTTGAAACTCTTTAAAAAACTTCAAAGAAAAGGAAATTTGGGAAATCTTTATTAATTGATGTCTAATACCTATTGTAAAAATCTCACAAAAATAAAAAGTATGTATACGTTTTTGAAAGAGTTCAACTCCCTGTTTGCCCCTTTACATGAAACTAAATTTAACTAAATATAACCCACATTCCACACCCTTACGCATAGCAGATATGTCCCAAATTTCATAATGATGGGTTAATTAGTTTAGGAGTTAATCCTGTAATACAAATATATAAACATATATGCCTACTTAACAATGTATGTAAACCGTGGGGTTTTCTTCTGTTTGCATGGATTCGACATGGGTTGTATTTAGATTAGAATTGAGATTGTCGAGGGAGAAAAGTACTCCTTAGACTATATATATATATATATAGTGAGAAGTAATAACACAGCCGTCAAATCATAGCTATAAATGCATGTTCCTCCTTGTTGAACACGGTTAAGAAGACTGACTATCGTCGCCTGCTCGACATAATAGGATTTATTGCTTACCATTTTATATAGTTGTTCAGAATGGTTTAATCGATTAAGGCATCGGGATTTGGAGTGAAGAATATTTTTTATATTATTTTTTTGGTACTTGTGCAGTTTACGAACCGGGCTATTTTTTAGATAAGATTTTCAAGTTAAATTAAATTTTTACGATATCTTTTGTTTATTAAATTGTTAGGTGAAAGTACAGAATAGTCAACAAAGCCCCCCCCCCTCACTCCATGTTAAGAATGGCTTTCTAAATAATGTTATTTCAATCCAGTTCGTAATTACGTTACGAAATTAAAGGTTTGGACCGGGTTATTTTTTACATAAAATTTTCAAGTTAAATTCAATTTTTACGATATCTTCTGTTTATTAAATTGTTACGTGAAAGTACAGAATAGTTAACAAAGCCCCCCCCCCCCCATTCTCCCCATGTAAAAAAATCGTTGTCTAAATAATGTTATTATTTCAAGCCGGTTCGTAATCAGGTTACGAGATTAAATCCATCATAATTCATTTAGATTTCTTCGTAAAAAAGTCAGCCATTTAAATTGACAACACATCAATTACTTCGTGTGTGGTCAAAACTTGAAAGGAATTTAATAACTATCGAGTAGAAAGTCATTTAAACTGGCTTTAAATTCTTAGAAAATTTCCATGTATTTAAAAAAGCAAAATTGTTTTCTTGTTCTCAGGAAACGAAAATTTACGTATAATCCTATACTTCGACATGTTCTCCTATAACTATCAAAATATTAGCGAGATTTTGTCAAATATAATCTTACGGTCTTACACTTAAAGTGACATCTCAACCCATATTGACGAGATCCTTTCCTTCGACCACTCATTGGCAGAATAGAACGTTTATGAAAGAAGGTATATTTCTATTATGGAGCGCTGAAAAAGAGCCGCTCCTTTTTTATAGGAGTTGGAGCAGGAGCGGCTCCTTTTTGAAAATGGGGAGCGTGAGAGGAGCCAGCTCTAATTTTGGGCGTTGGAGCAGGAGCGGGAGCAGCTCCAAAAGTAGTGGAGCGCGTAAAGCTCTGTATATATATATATATATATATATATATATATATATATATATATATATATATATATATATATATATATATGGGTAGATAAAAGAATAAAACAATCCGACGGGATGAAATTAAAAACAATATCTAATGTATTTTATACATAACTCTAAAAGAAAAGCTCTCCGGATTCACGCAAATATAAAACAAGATAACACATTAACTAGCCCAATAATAAACAGACACCTTGCTTTACCTACTAGCCATAATAACAACATCATTTATACAAAACTTAACAAACTAGGAATAAACATAGCTGAAATAACTTCAGCTACTATTAATAATTTAATCCAAACACCTAAATCCAGTACTATGCCTAATATCAAAGCTGGCATATACTCCATCCCTTGTCGAGACTGTAAAAAGTTCTACTTTGGAGAAACTTAACGTAACCTTGACAAGCATATTTATGAACATAAGAGAGCAATTAAAACAAACAACATGCTTAACGCCTTATGTGCTCATTCTATGGAGTATGGAAACAGCTTTGACTTTAACAAATCTACTCTGATCAGGATGGTACATAAAAAGTCGATACGCCGTATAATAGAATCTGCAGTAATAGCCATCTCTACAAACAAAATCAGACAAAGAATGGGTTTCTACTGTATCTCCCCCAACCTCTCTAAAACAATCTTAAACGAAAATAAGATACGTCTAGACACTGGATGATTCCCTGAATATTATTTTGTTTTTTTTCTTCTTTCTTTCTTTCTTTTTTTTTCATTTTTCTTTTGCCCCTATCTTCTCTTTAGTTTCTCCTTCTTTTTTATATTACTATGTACATTTGAAATTGCAGGTTTATTTATGCATACATATATGTATTTTAAATAATAATAATAAAAAAAATTATATGCTGACATTTTGCACACTTATTTCTGACACTTTACATATTTGCATATATTTTCCTCCATTCAAAACCTACCACTATATATATTCCCCAATTATATGACCTTCCCGTCTTTTATCATTTTTAGCACACTTTTCATCCGCTCTTGAAAAAGCCCACATCACATCGGGCGAAACGTTGAGCTTATGGGTTTTCCACTGTTCCATTTTTAATTTCATATATATATATATATATATATATATATATATATATATATATATATATATATATATATATATAATTATTAAAATTCAAAATGGTGTATTAGTGGGTTCCTCCACGTGTGCATTTGCTCTTTTCTTTGTTTTTTGTTTGGTTTCACCCAAAAATGAACCACTGTAAGTGTAGTTTTTTTCAAGACACTTTAATCCAAGAACTCTTTACTCTTTGTGAATTTTTCTGATGATTTTATAATGTTGCAGAGACGATATTAACATAAAAATGTTGTTTGGCACAAGACATATGAAACGGACCGTAAAAAATATATCTCACAGAAACGTTATGTGTTTTTGAAATGTGAAAAACTAAAAATAAGAATAATAAAATAAAAACATGGTTATTTGAATATAACATGAACCTGTCATATATATATATATATATATATATATATATATATATATATATATATATATATATATATATATATATATATATATATATATCATTCGATTTTCTTAGTTTTTAATTTATCATTCTGACGTTTTCTCTTAGAGGGTCAGACGATAAGGCCTTAAGGAAAATTTAACAATGTTCTTTTTTTCCACCCGCCCGTTCATTGATTAAAAAATGTTTCCTCTGAAATCCACCCTACGATTTTGTTGTACGCGAAATTTACTTTTATACATATATATATATATATATATATATATATATATATATATATATATATATATATATATATATATATATATATATATAAAGAGAGAGAGAATTTAGAAAAATCAAGAAACGTAATTTAAAAAAAAATCATTTTTTCATAAATATATGTATGAGATAATGAGATATTCGCTGTGCTACAGCCTTTGCAAAGAGTAATTTCCTTTCTTTCTTTCTTTCTTTTTTATCTTCATCTTGATGATGTTAAAAATCGTAAAAAAAACTCTCCTCGTGGTACCGAAAGAATATTCAGCATTTGAGGTTGTTAACGTTCTCGTAGAAAGTGAACATCAGATGTGTTTACAAGCGTGGTTTGCGCTGATTTGAATAATATTCTTTCAGTACCACGAGGAGAGTTTCTTGCGATTTTTAACACCAGCAAGATGAAGAAAAAAAAACACAAATAAATAAATAAAGGAAATTACTCTTTGAAAAGGCTGGTTCACAGCGAAAGTCTCAGACATATATTTATAAAAAAATGATTTTATTCATTCAATAAATATTAAAAAAGTAACAACGTTTCTTGGTTTGTCTAAATTCTATAAAACACTTCAGAAAAACGTTTTCTTAAGGATGTTTGACCCATCTTATATTCAAATTAACGACAACCACGCTTATAAACACATCTGATTTTCACTTTCCTGCAAGATAAACAACTGGCTTGTCGGCTGTAATATCACACAGGATCAATGAATCTATCGAACGCGGAATTTACATCTGGTCTGTTTGGAATACAGACTGGAACTGCTGTGTTCATGTTGATCGCGTGATCTGGCTTCATTGATCACGCGTGAATCTCGTTACATTCAGACCTGGTGAAGAGGCGATGACTACATAATCGATAAGCCGAATCACAACTCTAGTAGATCGACAGAAAATAGGTAATTTATGTAAGTTACTACAAAAATGCTTTTACTAACAATTTCTTCATCCGATATTATCACCTTTTAAAAAATATTTACATATAAAAATATTTAAATATTTATGTCGTTTACTCAGTTAGAAAAGGCATTTTGTACCTTTGAATCTGTCAAATCGCATTCGTTGAGAATTGTTTGCCGTTGATTTTCAGAAGAACTGTCCAAGAACCCCCCCCCCCCCCCAAGAAAGCAAGCTCGAACCGGAAACAAAACATTCAAGGAAACTGGCTGCTTAAACATTGGAAAATGGTCTTGACATTCTAGAACTTCAGAAAAGACTCTGGGACGAATAAGTGGTAAATTCAGTTATTTAGTCTTGCTTATGTTTCGGAAGTTTTGAGATAGGGGTCTGTAATTTTTTTTTTAATGTTTATCATTCGGACTACTATTCTCATCTTGTTATATATAGACTTTACATGTATACTTTAATTACGAGAATTACTTATAAAAATACATGACATTTTCATGTTCGTCTGCAATTTTCTTATTTGATTGTTTTTATTTAATTAATTATACCAGTTGAAAATATTGTTAAATATCTGAATGATACGACTGTTAGGTTATCTCCCCTTGGTTATTCAGCATTCAAAAACTTGAGGGGGAAAACGTGTTAATTGGGTTTGAATTTTAATGACGACAGAAATGCACTAAAAAAGTTAAGAAATAACTTTTTTATAAATACGTATTATTTAAATTTAAGAGATAAAGTCCCAATTCAGTCACGTATTTTTTTTATAGAATAAAATTGGTTTTGGCATTATTTCCAAACAACTTATTTTTACTTAAACCATGTTATTGTTTTAGTAAAAAAAAAGAGAAGAAAATAACATTAAAAACTTTAAGGTATAGCACGTTTATACGTACACAAGGCGCCGAAATGAAAATTAAGTCGGAAAAGATATAGTCGCCATCTTTATAAACAAGTCGAGAACAAAGCTAAGGACACATAACTCAGGTTCATAATTTTCTATTTAAGGACAGAGAACCTTTTGAAAATTATGAACCTGAGTTATGTGCCCTTAGCCTCGCTTCAACTTGTTTACAAAGATGGCGACTATTCATTTCGGCATTACACGTGTACGATTAAACATCGGAAATCTATAGGGAATTTTGAATTGGACCCTTTATTTAATCCATGGGGGTAGATTGTTCTCCTTCCGCAAGCTTTAGTTATGGAACTATTTTCAATATCTGTGAAAAGTGAACAGACCCAATTTCAAGATATTGAGACAAAGAAAACTCCCATGAAATAATTGCGTACGTGAGAAATTCGCTGAAGGTGAACGGCTTTTTACACACATTGAGCGTTGGCAGACAGTTAAATAAAAATCCCGAATGAGTAAGAAATCGGCGCGTACACTTTCTTATAAAAGCTAAGGATTCTTGAAATAAATGTTTAATTGTTCTAATTTGAGTATATAATTTGTAATGACTATCTAAATTCCAATTACCAAAATTCAGTCTTTTCTCATATCATTTGTTTTTTGCAATGGTAAAATGCTACAATTACACGCAATCACACGCTGCTCTTCAGAAACCACATTCATAAAGATAACATATCGTACATAAAGTTCATGGAAAAGACAGAAAGCAGACAACACTCACGCGTGACCCTCCCCCGATAATAGGATGACAGAATTCCAATCATAGATTAAGTTTTCTGATTAAAGAATATAAATTGTATATATAAATTGTAGAAGCATTTAGTTGTTTAATTGTGTTAGAGTTTATAATGGGTGCTGATTCAAGAAGTCTTCGTCGAGATTTATTTAAAATTAATTTAACGAGTCTAGCCTGTTCAAGATTGAAAGAATGATCATTATATTTTACAAAAACAAAATATTTGTATAATCTGAACATTTGTTGCTTAATCGATAATATTCAGCAAACTTATTCTATCCGAACAGAACTTGAATTTAGACCCAGGCTAGCTATTTTAAACTAAACCCCTAACCAAACTTTGCACATAATATCGATAATAAAATAAATAAAAAACAAAAAAAAAATCAAAATTAAAATCAAAATCAAAATCAAAATAAAGAAATAAAAACACCGATTTCATTTCATAAACATATTACACATTTTAAATTCTAACGACTTTTTTGTTCCAAAAAAAGAACAAAACCATTTTCTTTCACGTCACATGTCGCACCACATTTTTTGAATTCTAACGACTATGTTTTTGTTTGAACCCCCCCTAAAAAACACTCATTCTATTTCATAGACGCAGTACACATATTAAATTCTAACGGCTATATTTCGTTAAAAAGATGAACAAAAAATTACTTATTTCTTCATGACACACAGTCTTAATAATAAAATCAACTTACATTTACAAGAACATAATATATGTAAAAAAGGGGGGAAATGTAAATCATATTTGATAATTATTTGGAAAATTATGCATTATCAATACTGATTATGTTGTCATGAGAATTGTATACACATTTTTCCTAATAATATGTATAATTGCTAATTACTGGACATTACTAAGAATTTTTACTCAAACTTTTTTTCGGTAATTATTATTTAGTAGTAATTTTGGTCTTCACATGTTCTCCCCCAGTCGGGGACCCCGGTCGCATGTTTGCCAGGCCTGTATTATGGATTGCCTTGGTTCAATCTCAATACGGATATTTGGTTGCTTAGTTTGGACACGTGACGTTGAAACGTTTTGAAGTAAGATTTAGTTACTACCAGAATGTTAGCCTAGGTACACGTCATGAAAGCCTCTGGGGGATCTGGGATGTTGTTAGCCAGAATAATCATCGTCACAACTTTCTCTGTTCGTCTGTTCCACGGAGCAGAAACGCGGGCATGGAATGCTGCCTTCTTCTTCTTTTCTTATTTTTACTGATGGGTAACTACTTATCAAGGCCCGGGGGCACTCGAGGATGAGTGTTGAAGAGGTCGTCTGTTGGACGATGATTGTCACTGCACGAGGATTGGAAACAATGCGTTGAATTGGCAGAAGATTTCTTAAGAGGAATTGATTATCCAAGGGGACGGCTCAACAAGTATTTATTTACTTGAAGACAACCATGTTGTCGTCAGTTGGGAAGCAGAATCGTAGTATCTTGTTCCACAGATGGAATGTTCTAGGAAAAGAAACTTTGTTCATAGACGTTCCGTTTTGTTTTTGGTACAGAGAGAGAGAGAGAGAGAGAGAGAGAGAGAGCGAGAGCGAGAGCGAGAGAGAAAGAGAGAGAGAAAGAAGGGAAAGTTATTTGCTGTGGTTGTAGCTAGACGAGTTCTTGCTGTGACTATTTTACTTTGCTTGAGTAACTTTGAAAGAAAAACGCCCACGGTAATCTTTTTCTTCTTTTCTTTCTTCGTTTTTTGCTTTATAATCCTCCTTCTTTTTTCTCTCCTTTTCTTCGTCTTTTCCTTCTTTTTCTTTTTTTTCTTTTTTTTCTTCTTTTCTTTTTTCTGCTTCTTATTATCCTTGTTCTTTTCTTTATTTATTTCTTCTTCATGAACATCTTCAAGTCAGAAAAATAACTTGTGTTTCTTTCTTCTTCAACCCTTTTTCTTCTATTACTAACTCTTTATCAATCTTTTTTTTCTGTTTCTGCTTATCAGCTTCATTCTTTGTTCTCCTTTTTTCCTTCGTCTTCTTCTTTTCTTTCTCCTTTTCTTTTTCTTTTTTTCTTTATCTTCTTCTTTTCTTTCTTTTTCTTTTTTTTTCTTTCTTCTTCATTAGCATCTTCAAGTCAGAAAAATAACTTGTTCAATTTTTCTCAAGCGTTAACTTTACCATGTAACTTTTTGTTAATATATCAATACGTTTTTTTATTGCTTTGACTTGTTCTGAGGGCCTTTAACTTATAAAAGGACCCTTTAGTAGTATGAACTCCGTCATGGAACAGATGGTCCTGCTAGTGATATTTTGTTTATTTACTCCTCGCGGAGTTAGGCACAAGGCCAGTTTTATCTTACTCCCACAAGTAAGATGTGACCCAAGATCGGGTCGAGCAAGTGGGGTTAAAAGCCAGCGCTCGAGAGGTGAGCACTCTGGCCATTTAAAAATTGCTTGGGCAGCCCCGTCGGCATTCCCCGGTAGGGGCGCCTCAGACAGTAAGCAATAAACTTACTCCTCCCCAAAGAGGGGAGGCGAAGCCTGGGAGGGTGGACCTCCTAGAACTGCACAGGACAGGCGTGCAGTATCCATCGGAACAGATACTACACTTTGATCTTAGCCAAAAGGCTGAGACCATTTCTCTCTCAGCTTAAATATCCCTTTTTCCTGTTGACGATCGAATGAATACTAATTGTGCATATCTAAACATGTAATTCTTTCCACGTCAGAATGTGAACTAAACTCTAAAAGGCCGGGTTAAATTCGATAAAAGTTTTTCCACTGATTCGGTGGCAATCCCACAGATGGCGCTGTCAGTGGGCAACAGCTGGGAAGCCCCCAGAAAAACGTTCGACCATTCAATAATGACGCAGACGACAATGATGGTCACAGGCGCGATACACAAAGAAAGGGTAGCATTTCGTTTGTTTTTCATCAGAGTTGCACTTCGGCGAAGAGACCGGGAGGAATGTCGAATGACCGCTTGCTGCATTTAACATGGACTTAAAATACAATTTTTATCCACTTGTCTGTGTCACCCTCGTTATATTTTGGGATTCTGCCTTCGTAAGTACTTTTAGCTTTCGATACATTCTTACTGGTTGAATTACACGTCTACACCGAGTAAGATAACACAACATTAAATCTTAATTGTGAACACTGTTCATATATATATATATATATATATATATATATATATATATATATATATATATATATATATATATATATATATATGGATATATATATATATATGGATATATATATATATATGGATATATATATATATATATGGATATATATATATATATGGATATATATATATGGATATATATATATATATATGGATATATATATATATATATATATATGGATATATATATATATATATATATATGGATATATATATATGGATATATATATATATGGATATATATATATATATGGATATA
>OY744535.1:48067960-48092960 GCA_963556195.1 Sepiola atlantica
TTCATTTTCTTAGTCTTCATATTTCGTCGAACGACCCTAACCATAGTCTTTCTCATTGTCTTACAGGCAAACAACATCTTCTTTTAAACTAACACTACATCATATTTCAAACGTTAGAAAGTAAATAAAAATAATGTTAAGTTATTTAATAGTGATAGAATGTTTAAAGTCTGTAAAGTCTTGACGAAAAGACAATCTTTTTCTGTTCTCAACGGCCCCTTTCTCACAGAAGGGACGTCGCTAGTCTTTCTCTACTCTGCAGGAAATTTCTTGACTGATCCCCAATCTCTGGTTTCTTTTCATAAGACATTCACAGCAAGAACTCGTATTCTTACTACTGTAAAAATTAATATTTTTAGGCGACGAGTTTTGGAAGAAAAGAAATACCATGTGTCTTTATAGTCACGTGGTATCTTGGAACCATCCTCCTCATTGTTAAAATGCGCCAGAGTGGGGACCAGTTCTACTTGATTTTTTTTTGTTGCAACCCTCAACTTCCCGTGTCGCCTTTGTAGTAGCTCAACATGTTGCTTTACTTTGCAACAAAAAAAGAAAAAGAAAAAGAATGTAATATTCTATTACTGGCTGCTCTTAGTGTGATGGAATATTGTCTCCATGTGGTGCTGCTGCTTCTGCTGCTGCTGCTCGTCAAATCTATTTTGTTCAACCACATCTAATCTTCAGAGTGATTTCTTATTTCGTGAAGAAAGAGTGTTCGTGTGCACAGAAGTTGTAACTATTGTCTCTCTTAGACAACCTAAAAGGATTACGTCCAAGAGTATCGAGGTGAAAAAAGCTGTCCGAATGACTGGTTCCAGAAATGGCCGAGGCAGTACACCTGAAGGTGGGTTTAGCAACAATTCCAACAGTTATGCAGGTGGCTGGAACTAGGGTGGCTTTAATTATGGAGGTTACGGAAACTCCAATGGCGGTAGTTGGTATCAAGGAGGTAATGGCCTCTATGACGAGGACTACAACAATGGCGGTTATGGAAACGGATTCGGTTCTAACTATGCAAATGGACCTGGTGGCGGACCTCGACATGCAGGAGGATTTTCACAGAGAGCATCCGCCCCTTATGATGGGAGCTATAGTACTGGTACTGGAATAGGTGGTAGCGACTGGCGCTAAAGCTAAACCATTGTTATTACCAAATGTAATCTGAAAAATAAGTTCAACTACATAGGTTTACGAGCAACGATGCCAAAACCATTTTTATTTTTCTATTAATGTATTTTAAGTCCAAACAAAACATCTCTGGATAAGCCTGGCCTATTTCTTGGCTTAATGTGTAGTCAACTTAAAATTATGAAATGTCTAAAGGGATATTTTTAGATAATAGCATCTGACACTTATTTTATTCTTAAAGCTTAAACCTCGAAATCATCTTGACTGACTAACTTATAAACAATTGAATCGAACTCCATGTTCTTTCCTTTTACTTCTAAAATCTCAATTATTTTAATTGCTATAATCCATCAATTTAATACCGAGAATTTTTTTTTTCGATTATTAAAAGACAAGGTGACTTAAAGGTTCACAGGGAGCTTTGAGTTGAGCCTAGTGTCACAGGAAGTTTCAAGTAAAAGCTCATGTCATCAGGACGAGCAGACAACAGCTCCTAACGGAGAAACTCTGAAGAAATTCCACTTACCATATTCCTTCTATGGCTTTTTCTTCTGTCAAGCACACGGCTGCTCCTGAGGATTGTTCTCTCTTTTTGAGACCTTTCACCTGTTCCTGCTGTGTAACTTATTTTCCCATTAAGCAAAGCACCACTCGACCAACGTTATTCTCAAAATTTGACTTCTATAGAACTATCTCCATATTCTGTAACCATGTATGGCAGTAGGAACATTAATTTGAAGACAATAACCAGACCTTTCTATATTTTTAAGGCAGGGACACAACCGTTGCTTTTAAGCGGCAATTAGTCTTGGTCGCATGCGTGGGAGAAGGTTTTTGACAGCAAGTCAGGGCACCAGGACGAGCGGACGAAAGCACCTAAAGGAGAATATATGAGGGAATTCCACTGTTAATTTATTCTTTTCTATGACTTTTTCTTCTGTCAATCACACGGCTGACCCCTGAAGATTGTTTTTTTCACTTTGAGACCTTCAAACTGTTCCTGCTATTGGGACTTGTTTTCCTGCGAAGTAGAACGGACATTTTGGAGTAGATCACTGCACTGGCGACTTTCAAACTTTGACTAATACTCGGTCAATTTTCTATTTTAAGTTTTTGTATGCGATTTACAATTCATAACGACAAACGGACGATTTTGTTTTTACGAAAATGATGGTTCAAACTTATTAACTTACTGTCTTTTAAATTACCCAGTGATGATAAAACAAATGTTTCTTAGTAAAATTTAAATTTAATATTATGTTTTCGGATACTTTTAGACACAAACTAGATTTGATTTGAGGTTCGGTTTTTAATATTTTTTTTATTTCTACTGATTCTTTTTTGTCGACTTTATTCCAAAACCTAGTTTTCTGAACTTTTTGAATGTTAACTAAACATGATGGAGAAGTCGTAATTTGATAGACTAAATCAATTAAAAATATATAATGTCCACTTTATTAATGTATTTCCTAATATATTCAATAATTACTGCTTTCTTATAGACGCCTGACTTCACTTTTTATTATTGCTAACATAGGTGATCCTGTTTCTTAAAGTTAAAATAATCATGTAATTTAGCAGCTCTCCATTATATTAATATTTATAAGTTCTATAGTTTACTCGTCTCAGATGTATGGATTTTTTTTTACTGCGTAGTCATATATCTATTATGCTTGTGACACTGAGTTTATAAGCATTTGGTCATATATCTTGGTCATATTAGCACTTGGGTCATATTAAACTTGATCATATTAAACTTGGTCATATTAAAGCACTTGGTAATATATATATTATGCTTGTGACACTGTGTTTTATAAGTATTTGGTCATATATCTTGGTCATATTAGCACTTGGGTCATATTAAACTTGGTCATATTAAACTTGGTCATATTAAACTTGGTAATATTAAACTTGGTCATATTAAAGTACTTGGTCATATATCTATTATGCTTGTGACACTGAGTTTATAAGCATTTGGTCATATATCTTGGTCATATTAGCACTTGGGTCATATTAAACTTGATCATATTAAACTTGGTCATATTAAAGCACTTGGTAATATATATATTATGCTTGTGACACTGTGTTTTATAAGTATTTGGTCATATATCTTGGTCATATTAGCACTTGGGTCATATTAAACTTGGTCATATTAAACTTGGTCATATTAAACTTGGTAATATTAAACTTGGTCATATTAAAGTACTTGGTCATATATCTATTATGCTTGTGACACTGAGTTTATAAGCATTTGGTCATATATCTTGGTCATATTAGCACTTGGGTCATATTAAACTTGGTCATATTAAACTTGGTCATATCAAACTTGGTCATATTAAAGCACTTGGTCATATATCTATTATGCTTGTGACACTGAGTTTATAAGCATTTGGTCATATATCTTGGTCATATTAGCACTTGGGTCATATTAAACTTGGTCATATTAAACTTGGTCATATTAAAGCACTTGGTAATATTAAACTTGGTCATATTAAACTTGGTCATATCAAACTTGGTCATATTAAAGCACTTGGTAATATATATATTATGCTTGTGACACTGTGTTTTATAAGTATTTGGTCATATATCTTGGTCATATTAGCACTTGGGTCATATTAAACTTGGTCATATTAAACTTGGTCATATTAAACTTGGTCATATTAAACTTGGTCATATTAAAGCACTTGTTCATATATCTATTATGCTTGTAACACTGAGTTTGTAAGCCGTTCGGTTTGATAACTAAAAATTCCGAACGTTTCTTCTTAGCGTAGCAATGAAGATTGTATGTAAACTGACGCCTTTCCAGTATTTCACTTTCATAGAAGTCTCTCAAATCGACTGGAATATGGTGCGGGGGTTTAACGATTCGTAATGTGTAAAATAATTGGACAACATGAGCTGAAGCATCAGTTGTACACTAACGATATGACTGGGAGCATTTTAAACAGGGCCAACAAATGCGAGTTTACTTTTATTGCAATACATACAGTTGCTCCTTTGAATCGGTCGCATTATCTACCTTTATGTCAAGTTCATGTTTTAAAGAACTATTGAAACATCAAAGGAACCTCAAAACTTCAATGGATTATGCTCCGATGAACTGGCAACTCTGGTGCCCCCTCTACGTAAATTCACTAGACCAACTCGACAATCAGCTAAATTCCATCCATTCACTGTGGAGGCCCCCAGATGCCGGAGAGCTTTCTCCTCCAATAGCTTCTTTTCTTCGTGCTACTGGCCTCTGGAACTCCCTCCCTGCGCTCTGTTTCGACGGTACTGACATGCAGAAATTTAAAACTAATGTAAACAGACATCTCGCTGCGCAGCTCCCAATTTAGGTTGACCCCCCAAACCTTCTCTCTTTTTTCTCAGTAGCACCTTACGTCTACAGTGGCGGCCTGCCTTGTTTGGGGTGAACTATGTTAAAAAAACAAACACTATTAGTGTAGTGTGGGCATTTAGTGATGTAAGTCATTATCACTCTGTGCTCTTTAGACATTTTCAGTATTTTTTTACTTTGCCATTATGAAAGCTACGTACCCAATGGTGAAAGTACAGAGAGCCCACACCCTCTTGGGGGAAGGGTTTCAAAGTGATAACTAAATCATTTGTAGGCCAGTTAACGTGAAGGAGATTGTTAACTATTCTGTACTTACACCGTAAAGCATCATAAATTTGGGAGGTATGCGAAGCTTGAATTGTTTTATTTGTAAAAACAAAACAAAAAAACAACTGATTTTTTAAAATTCTGTCTCTCCGGAGAATGTAAAATTTAATATTTTTAGGTGACGAGTTTTGGAAGAAAAGAAATACCCCGTGTCTTTTATAGCCACTGGTATCCTGGAACCACCCTCCTCTTTGTTAAAATGCACCAGAGGGGGGAGAAGAAGGAACCAGTTCTATTCGGCGAACAAGCCGCAACATATTGATTTTTGTTGTTGTTGTTGCAGCTCTCAACTTCCCGTGTCACCTAAATTGCTTTACTAAATAAAATAAAAATCACTATGGTGCGCCTTGTTCGCAATGAAGAACTGGTTCTATCCCCCCCCCCCGACACATTTTAACAATGAGGGTGGCGGTTCCAGGATACCACATTACTGGTATTTCTTTTCTTCCAAAATTCGTCGCCTAAAAATATCAATTTTTACACTATTAATTTAAAGTCGTTGTCATTCTTATTTTGCGTACCTAAAAATCCCCACATGTAGAACACGTTACTATGGGAGTGCTTCCACGCAGTCTACAACATGCTCGTCAACAAATACTTGTCACAAACGGTTCCTATTAGTAATCAAACTTTGCTATTTCATTCATCATTTTCAATCTTCTCATAATATTCTTCCTTATTCATTCTATTCATCTTATTAAACTTTATCCTCGAGTGGTTTTAGCTTTGATAAGTGGTGAGTCCTTAGTAATCCCCTCCCAATCCCCATAAACAGAGGTTTCAGTCAACTGAAACCTCTAGTATTAGTGTTGTTTTGTTTATTATCAGACGTTCATAAGTATTGGCCTATTTTAACATCAATACCGCCGTTACTATCTACGTACACTCTGAGATAGAATAAATTCAAAACATACTCTGTCATTAATACTTATTGGTATTTACCAGCCCCCGAAAGTGAGATGGGGGACTAAATCGATTGTTTATGGGAGAGCAACTTACCATAGTCGCCCAGAAGGGAAATTAATTCCAGACGTAATCTTCTCTACATCTATGCCTGGATTAGGGTTAGGGTGTAGGTGGGAAGACAAGGACGTGGGCGACAACAACCAACGAGGATTTAGCTGAGATCTCAGGTTCACAACTGATCGGTCCCTATTTACTTGTATCCCCATGAGGGCAGAGTGAGACACAAGATCGGGTTTTTAATGTGGGAAACTCCAGCTCCCTCAGAAAAGGGCACTCTGAATTCGGGAAAAATAAATATTTTTTTCAGTGCAGAAGGATTTCTCCTTCACAGACCGAGTACAGACAAGATGTAGTGTAGTATCAGAACAGATACTACACTTTGTTCCTAGCCAAATCACCTGTGGACTGTGGAATTGCCATTGGTTGATTAGATGGGCCGTGATGGTTCGGGATGAGGTGCAGACCAAAGAAGAAGCCGGCTCAACCCAACCAGACGCAGTTGCATCAACAGCAGCAGTAACAACAACAGTCTCCCATAAGGCCGTTAAATGCATTGGATACAATTTGTAAAATTTGTCAGAATGTAACACGTTGGTTTTTCCTGTGAGAGAATCTACATTGTGTTCATAGACGTTCCTCTGCAGACACCAGGAGGTACATAATTGTTAGATGACCTTTTTTGTAGATAAGAGTTTCATTTCATATGAAATGGACTCTTCCTCGCCACTACTTAAGCGTCGGCTCAACTATTTTCTTCCTGTTATTCTCCATTTTAAACTAATAAGGTTAAGTATAGCATTTAGGCTGGAGCCATAAAAATGTTCAGTTATTGCTCAGAAAGGGTAGCATTCCAGGCTTTGTCTCCTCCTTTCGGAGAGGTGGGAGAAGTCTATTGCATCTTACCTGAGCCGCCCTCATGAGAGAATGCCGACAGGTGAGAACATGGCTATTTATATGTACTTTGAGGAGCTGGGGTTCTCACTTTAAACTCTACCTTGTATCACACCACGTATTGTTGTAAATACAAGTAAACACTTCCTTGCATGTCATATACTCGTCTCAAATCAACATATTTTCTCTTTTTTAACTTTAGTTCACCCAAAACAAGGCAAGTTGGCACTGTAGACGTAAGGGGCTACTGAGAATTAGGGTGAAAGTTTAGGGAGGGTCATCCAAAATTGGGAGCTGTGCAGCGAGATGCTTATTCACATTAGTTTTACATTTCTACACGTCAGTACAGTTAGGAAATCAGGGAGCAGGGAGGGAGTTCCAAAGACCGACAGCTTGAGGAAATAAGCTATTGGAGTAGAAGGCTCTACGGCATCTGGGGACCTCCACAGTGAATTGATGGAACCTAGCTGATTGTCAGGTTGATCGAGTGCATTTACGTCGAGGGGGTCCAGAGCAGCAAGTTGATCGGAGCACATTTCATGGAAATACTTGTAAAACAAGCACAAGGATGCAACATTACGGCGATGGGATAGAGGCTGAAGCCTGGTTGATAGTGAGGGACCTATTAGATTAGCGACTCTTTTTGGGACCTTGTCTAAGAGGGAGAGACTAGTGGATAATGCACCAGCCCAGATGTGACAACAATACTCCATGCATGGGCGGATGGTGGCTTTGGCGAGATATAGGATACTGTCAGGTGTGAGAAGTTTTCTAGCACGGTAGAGTGAATCCACCTTTGTTTGCAGCAGTCTTGGCAATGTCTTCAATGTATTTGTTCCAATTCATGTTACCTGTAAATGTTTTGTCAATAAATACATCATTCGAATGATATTAACGCGTTTTTCTTTTTAAATGGTTTATATTACTTTTATTTGTTCCAAACGAGGCATATTGCTACTGAAGTGCAAGGAGGTACTCTGATAGAGACGAGATTTATACGGTTGCAACCTGTGACGGGATTTGGGTAGCAAAATGTTTGTTCACCTTACATTTAAATTTCTGTATGTTGATACGGTCGGGGAAACTGAACAGCTTCCTGGTTAAATAGTATGGGTTCACTAGTCATCATTGATAAAGGATGCTAACGAAATCAAAATCAAAGATTACCTCGTGTTCAACAGGTGTAACTGGATCATGTAATTCTTCACTGTGAGGTCCTGGTCAGATTGCTGACGCGAGATCGGGATATTGAAGTGTAATTCCTGTTTTCATGATTATTCTATGAAAATACAAATCGTTTGTTTTCCATGTTTCAATTCAGTTAGGTGATTAACACATAACCTGCATGCTATGGGCGCTCATTTTTTGTTCTTGTATCCAAATGGAAATTTAAAGCAGCATTTGAACTGCTTTTGTGGTTGGTTTCTTCTTCTTCTTCTTCTTCTTCTTCTTCTTCTTCTTCTTTTTCTTCTTCTTCTTCTTCTTCTTTTTTTATGGAAATCTCTCCAGAAAAGCATGAAGCCACTTGATGTAAGAAGCTAAGAAAAATACTACAAGGTCAAATACTATCCAACAATAAGTGTTTGATGGATAGATTCCGACACAGAAAACAGCAATTCTTCCCCCTTTGTCAGAAACATCGCTCATGGAATGTGAGGACTAAAGGACAAAATAAGGGCAGCGAGGGTTACGTGGCTGCTGAAAGTAAATCCAAGGTCCACTTTCCTGACGTGAAGAATCCACAAATATAAAAAAATCGATTCAGGTCATTTACACATTTCTTCGCATTCCATCGCCCCAGTTGTGAATTATCCAAGAATACCTCAGGATAGTTACAATTCTGTGATCTAAAACAAAAACACAACGTATAAATTGATTAACAACTAAATATAGTGTTTCTCGCCTCTACGTGAATTAGTCATTATTTGACTTTTTTTTTTAATAAACTGTAGTATTTATTGCAATAGCTTGAAGCACTAAAACATACTTTTCTAAAAATCAAATTTAAAAAAATTAATTTAATTACGAAATTTAATTGACCAGAATTTTTCGATTTATATAAACTTTACGCAAAAATCCGCGGCCTGGAGACTTAAACAGCAAATAAATATCGGAGAATAACGCAAATCATAAACAGGATTTGAAGTGACCACCTTATAGATATGCACACTATTTACTGCTCAGCCATGGGCATTGGCAACATGACATGTTTGCATGTATGACAAGTCTAAATGTATGACAAGTCTAAATGTGTGACAAGTCTAAATGTATGATAAGTCTAAATGTATGACAACTCTGAATGTATGACAACTCTGAATGTATAACAAACGTCTAACATCTAAAATCCCCCGTTAAATACAATGTATCATATTTAAGAACGATTCATAAAATAAAATATGTCGGATTTATTCTAAAATCTGAAGTATGAAATCAAGCTGTCATCGCCGGCCAGTGTCTAGTCGATGCAGATCACAACAAACAGTCGAAGACTGTTCGTTGTAGTTGGCTTGCAGGGCCATTAGGACCGGATTTTACATAGAGCACCAGATATTCCCAAAAGGTCACCCATCTAATTGCTGACTAGTCTCAACGTCAGCTTAACTTCGTTATTAATGGGTACTAATTTGTCAACGTGAACATTGTTAATGTATGTCTACGTTTAAAAATACGAAAATATTTATCAGAAATGGTGTACAAACACACAACAAGATATATCAGTGAGAGGTGTTAGACGCTTAACATAAATTCAGCCTTGCTGATTTATTGCTCCCAGGCGACGCCGGGTTTCAACACGTAGTTAAATTAATAAATAATATGAAAAAATAAGTCTGCTTGTTGGTGATTCTGCCTTTTGTTCTGGCAATAGGATCAAGACTGGAGAAACAAAACATGCTGGAACCTGGCGTCCGCATTACAACCGCTTGTCATCGTCATAAACAACTTTCATTTTTTTTTGTTTCAAAATGTAAAATAATATTTGCTTCTATTTATCTTCCTCCCACAAGGTAAGATGTGACACAAGTCGGGAAAGTGGGAAAGAATCAGCCCTCGAGAATTTGAGCACTCTGTCTGTTTAAAAATTGCCTGGGCAGCCCCGTCGGCATTCCCCGGTAGGGGCGCCTCAGACAGTAAGCAATAAACTTACTCCTCCCCAAGGAGGGGAGGCAAAGCCTGGGAGGGTACACCTCCCAGAACTGCACAGAACCGACAACCAATAGACCGGCGTAAATCCAGACCCGAAGGCCCGGACAATACCGGTTTATTAGGCGGGCATGATACAGGTTCTGTCATGCAATAACTGTGTATATCTGATTCATACAAACAGGATATTTGGAGGTTGTTCATTGAATCAGAAAAAAATACTGTAAAAGCTGTCTCTCTCCACAATTGAACCTGGCTTCCCTCTGCACCAATTGAATATACAACAAATATGAATTATGAAACAATGAAGAATTTACTTTCATCAGTTCATTACCAGAAGCATCAGTGAAAAATTTGCGGACATCTCAAAGTAATTAGTCTACTTCCAGGTCTTCAGATTGGTTACACAAAACATATGTTTTCTATGTTTGCAGAATAGTAGAGCAGATGCGGAGCACTACGTGAAGTTGAATGCTTACTAGACAACATCCTCGAATGTCTAAGGTCTTTCTGTGCAGAGATTTATCAGGACAACCTGGCATGAGGATACTTCTGGCACGCTAGGAAGTAAGTGTAGTATTTGTTCCGATGGATACTGCACCCTATAGACGGGTGTCGTCTTGTCCTTCGGGACTTGATTCCCCTGTCTGTGGGTTTGTCCTGTGCAGTTCTAGGAGGTGCACCCTCCCAGGCTTCGCCTCCCCTCTTTGGGGAGGAGTAAGTTTATTGCTTACTGCCTGAGGCGCCCCTACCGGGGAATGCCGACGGGGCTACCCAGGCAATTTTTAATGGCCAGAGTGCTCACTTTCTCGGGCGCTGGCTTTTCAAACCCCACTTACTCGACCCGAGCTGTGGTCACATCTTACTTGTGGGAGTAAGATAAAACTGGCCTTGTGCCTAACTCCTGCAGAGGAGTAAATAAAGATACTTCTCCCTACAAGTAAACCCCGACCAAATATTCAAAATAACATAGTATTCAAAGCCCAAATAAAATATCCTCAGTATGGCTACACACTAGCTTATACAAGGAATGGTGCACCTTTTCCCAGTGACGTTGCTTCTAATTACAGCGCTAAGCTGGATACTCCACCAAACCAAATTAATTATTCTTCTAGAATCCGGTAAGACCAAGAGAGAACAAGAAAGATATACTATAACATAATTAACTGGTCAGTTGGGGAGAGGAACATTAATGTTCTTCACTCCTGTACTAACTCAACATTTGAGAGGTAAAGGAGAACTTTAACGGAACACTCGGATATCTATGTATCTCATATAGAGACCAAGTGTTAGCCTCAGGAAGGGGCCCCCTGGTTTCTGAGAACTCACACTGAAGTAAAGTGAAAATAGAAAGAAAAATTGACGAAAAAGACCAAAGATGAATCCGGTAAATACAACAGTCTGTACAAATTTCTTGTGTATCTAGAAAAAAAGTATTCTTCTTTCGATCACATCTAAAATTAAACTTGATCCAAAATTTTATTAAAAGCATGAATCATGCAGGTGATGGGTTTCAGTACTTGTGTAAGAAATTGGGTAGAGTGGTATATGAAGCAAAGTTTCTTTTATGTACTAGCGAGTTACTGCTTATTAAGGCCCAAAGGCCACTCAAGGATAAAGGTTAAAGCGTTTGTTCAGAGGATTGGTAACGATGGTTGGGATTGGCCAGAGTTTGATTATTTAATAGGACAGCTTAACAAGAATTTGTTAACATTGGACTTGAAAGCGACCACATTGTAGTCAGCTAGGAAGCAGCCTCGTGGCATTGTGTTCCACAGACAAACAGTTCTCGGAAAGAAACTTTTCTCATGGAAGTTTCGTTTAGTTTTAGGTAGCCAGAGAAAGAAAGGAAAATTATTTTCAGCGGTTGTAGCTAAATGAGTTCTTGTGAATGTATTACAGGGAGATGGACCATAGATTGGAGCTCAGTCGAGCACCTACCATGAAAAACAACGATAGAGTAGAGTAAGAAGCATGGCGTATTGAATGCTGCCCAGATTTAAACATTTTTTTTTTAACATAGTTCACCCCAAACAAGGCGGGCCGCCACTGTAGACGTAAGGGGCTACTGAGAAAAAAGAAAAGGGGAGAAGGTAGGGGGGTCAACCTAAGTTGGGATCTGTGCAGTGAGATGTCTGTTTACATTAGTTTAAAATTTCTGCATGTCTGTACTGTCGGGGAAACAGGGGGCAGGGAGGGAGTTCCAGAGGCCAGCAGCACGAGGAAAGAAGCTATTTGAGTAGAAGGCTCTCCGGCATCTGGGGACCTCCACAGTGAATGAATGAGATTTAGTTGATTGTCGAGTTAGTCTAGTGAATTTACGTCGAGGGGGCACCAGAGTAGCCAATTTGTATGGTGCTTAATGATAGTGAGGTTAACAAAAATATTAGACCCTTTGAAGACGAATGCATGGAAATCATTTATAGATGCGATACAAAACTTTCCTAAGAATACTGTGCAGGCAATTGCAAAGACATTTTTGAAAGCATGATACAAAATTATCGCGTTCTGGATTCATGAATGTCGTTGAAGCTTCATTTATTCGATGCTCATCTAGATTTCTTCCCAAGTAGTGTGATATCAGAGCAGATACTACACTTGAGCAAGTCAAGAAATCGTAACTGTTGAATTTTAAAATTTATTTTTTACATATTTCACCCCAAACAAGGCAGGCCGCCACTGTAGACGTAAAGGGCTACTGAAAATTAGGATGTAGGTTTTGGGTGTCATCCTAACTTGGGAGCTGTGTAGCGAGATGTCTGTTTGCATTAGTTTTAAATCTCTGCATGTCGGTACAGTCGGGAAAACAGGGAGCAGGGAGGGAATTCCAGAGGCCGGCTACACGAAGAAAGAAGCTATTAAAGTAGAAGGCCCTCCGGCATCTGGGGACCTTTACAGTGAATGGATGGGATTTAGCTGATTGTCGAGTTGGTCTAGTGTATAGAATGTTTTATTATCCTCATGTAATCTCCAGCCTGCAAGGTTGTGCAAAAAAAAAATATCATCAGTAATCAACATGGAGAAAGGTTTCACCAGGACATTGCCATGATGGAGAGTAGGTGTCTGGATCGATTCAATCCTAACATGATGAGCGACTACCACTGGACACTGCAACGTTATGAGAGCCTGCAAAACAAGTGTAAAATCAAAATCCAGATTTTTTTTTTTTTACAATTCTTTTAAAATGTTTTGTTATGTTCAGAAGTGTTAATCAGAAATATTTTGTTATCATACACTATAAGCAACCACGTGATTTTTACGTTCTATAATAAAGGATCTATTTCTTAATCGTCCCGGTAACAACGGACAGACGATTCAACAACATTAAGAAATAAAGGATAATTCTCAAACCAAGTATGTCTTGGAATTTTGTTTTAGATGAGGATTGATAATTTGTATTATTAGGACCTGTGGCGTAACGAATATAACTACTAAGTAAAAATCAGTTCCAAGTGACAGTCTTCTGGAGGTTGAAGGTTCAATCCTCAGTGCCGGCGATACTAAGAATACAATTACAAATTACTTAAGACTTCTACCCAGTCATGGCTGACGGGACAAGAGCAAGCAATCCCCGTGAATTAAATAAACGGTTCCGTTTGAAATTCCATACTAATTCCGGAGTTCGACATAAAGAATAAAGATTCCCAAGTTTGAAAAGCCGCACATGAAAAAGGTCAGGGATTACATCGGCTAAAACGTTGTGAGAAGAACATTCAAGCTGAGAACCGTAGTCCGAATAATCTCTATGTCCTTTTAAAATATCCATTTACCTTCACAATCGATCAATAAATTAATGGCAAGGACGGATAAACTATTGTACAATGCATCAATGGGTCACAGGTCATATAATATATGTATATATACATTTGGATGTTATTCTCACAACGTTTCGGCCGATGTACATTTTTCATGTGCGGCTTGTCGAATTCGTGAATGCTAATGTCGAACTAGTGAATTTATACGGAACTCTTTATTTAACCTGACGGAGGTAGATTGTTCTCGTTCCGTCAACCATGACCATGGCGAAACCGATAAACGTGCTAATTGAAAGTCTTCAAGAGTTATAAGGTCCAATCCTCAATACAGGTGATACTAAAAATATTTAGAATTACTTAAATTGGCTGACAGGACGAGAAGAATCTACTCCTGTGGATTAAATAAAGGATTTCCTTCGAAATTACGTACAGATTCTTGAGTTCGACATAAAGATTCTTGCCGATAAGATGCACATGAAAAAGGTCGGAGGTTACATCGGCCAAACCGTTGTGATAACAGTATTTCGAATGATCTAAAGGATCCAGATTATCGATCCTCATCTTAAAAATTCCGAAAAATTTGTACATTTGTTTATTGATTGATTTTTTTTTTAAAAACTCATTTCAGATCCATGGGAAAGAAGCTGAAGAAATATCCGTTGTGTTAAACGATGCCTACTCTACGAATAAACAGGACTACATCAAGATATTGGACGTTCCTGCAAAACTGAACAAATCTATGGTGTTGCTCACTGAATTTAAATGCCATGAAAAGAGCATGGTCGGCTTGCATATCATCGTAAGTTGGATATTATTACTGATATTTTTTTTGCACTGGAGATTACATGAGGATAATAAAACATTCTATACACTAGACCAACTCGACAATCAGCTAAATCCCATCCATTCATTGTAAAGGTCCCCGGATGCCGGAGAGCCTTCTACTTTAATAGCTTCTTTCCTCGTGTTGCCGGCCTCTGTAACTCCCTCCCTGCTCCCCGTTTCCCCGACTGTACCGACATGCAGAGATTTAAAACTAATGTAAACAGACATCTCGCTACACAGTTCCCAACTTAGGATGCCACCTAAAACCTACACCCTAATTCTCAGTAGCCCTTTACGTCTACAGTGGCAGCCTGCCTTGTTTGGGGTGAAATATGTAAAAAATAAATTAAAAGATTCAACAGTTACGATTTCTTGACCTGCTCAAGTGTAGTATCTGTTCTGATATCACACTTCATATGTTCTGTCCTCGATCAGTGAGGAAGACATCCTTCTATACTGACAATTAAAATTTTTGTCCCAATCCAGAGTGCCCCTTCTTGAGGAGCTTGATTTCTTTCACATTAAAAACCGACATTGTGCCAAACTCTGACCTCGTGGGGAGGCAAATAAATAGAGACTTACTTGTGTTTGCATTCATTTCCACAATTCTTTTTAAAAATATCAGTTACTCACAAGATGGGTCACACGAAGGTTACCACCGTCCCCAGCAAATGTGACGGTACTCACGTTTCGCTAAGCAAACTATTCGCATCGGTATCCATTATGCCGCGGATGCCAGTCGTTCACGACCAGTGAACTGGGATGATGCACCAACATTTCTAGCATTTTTGCAAGCACTGTTCTAAATAACGTTTATTGCTTTTATTCATTTTGTGTTTATAAGTTTTTGTATGTTGACTGACTGTCTCCCATGAGCTCATAACAAGGTGAATCACTTTTTTTCATCGACCACATCCTTTTTATATGTTCGTATCCATCCCGTATTTCCTTTTTGTTACAATAGAGACGAAAATGAAAATATACCAACTTCAAAGCGGATTAGATGTTTTGCGTGTCGGCCGATCGTTTTGCAGAGACAAAAAGAAAACGTCTGCTCATAATTGCAGATTTTTTTCGCTGGAACCAATTTGCATGCGCAAGCAACAAATTTGCATACGTGAAGATCAACTGACTTTTAAAAAGACGAATTAGAAGCAGACGGGGAGTCTAATTTCAAACAACTGAAAGAAAGCGTTTGTGTGGGAACTTTGGTTGTTTGTTTTATGTACGAACAAGTCACCACTTATCAAGGACCTTAGGCCACTCGAGGATAAAGGATTAATGAATTTGTCAAGAGGACAGTGAAACAAAATACGTGAAGATTAGTAACAATGGTTGAGACTGGCCAGACATTAGATTATTTAAGAGGGCGACTCACTAAGAATTTGTTAACATTGGACTTGAAAATGACCATGCTGTATTCAGCTGAGAAGCAGCACCTTGGTATTGTGTTCCACAAACGGATAGTTCTTAGAAAGAATCTTCGCTCATAGAAGTTCCGTTTAGGTTTAGGTACACAGAGGGAAAAAGGAAAATTATCTACAGTTGTTTTAGCTAGACGAGTTACTGTTGTAAATGTTTTACAGAGTGGAACCGTAGATTGGAGCTCGGTGGAGCACATACCATGAAAATAACGATAGAGCAGAGAAAGACTAGCAACGTCTCTTCTGTGAGAAAGAGGCTGTAGGAAAGAGAAGAGGACATCGACCACTAGGTTTCGAAGTCGATTTCGTACTCTATCAAGGCAGCAAAGAGTGCTCTGAGCGGCACCTCCCCAGATGTGGCAACAGTACCTCCCCATCTTAGTGAGTATTTGACCCTTATACAAGTAGAGGATTGCGTCAGGAGTGACATACTTTCTTGAGCGGTAAAACGATCGAACCATTTTCCCAGTGATCCTGCATATTTTTCTATTTTCTATTTTGAAAACTTTAATTCACCCCAAACAAGGCATATTGCCACTAAGACGGAAAAGGCTACTGCAATTAGGAGCCAGATTTATAAGGGTATCCTAAGTAGGGAGTTGTAGAGCAAGATGTTTGTTAACATTACATTTAAATTTCTGCATATTGTTGGAAAACATGGACCAGGTAGGAAATTCGAAAAGCAAGCTGTCTGAGAAAAGAATTTATTGGTCTCTCTGGGATGTGGGTGGCAATAAATCTTCCCAAAGTCCCAGTCTATATCTCCAATGTCTTTGGACATTTGGAATTTTTCAAATTCTTAAAGATTATTCTAAATTAGAATGTTTTTATATGTGTCCCCAGTGTGTCGCATTTCAGTTTGAAATAAGATGTTTATCCTTAAATGGACTCATCTTATTTTAGAAACGTCTACGCATTTCCGTTTGTTGGTCGGTCGGTCGGTCGGTCTGTCATGATTAAGTTTAAAATAGTCTTTTCGTCCATCTGTCACACTTCATCATTTTTAGATGCGTCCCTGCATCTATATTGAGAGTCACTCCGTCTGTCACGCTTAAGCATTTTTAGATGCGTCCCTGCATCTATATTGAGAGTCACTCTGTCTGTCACGCTTAAGCATTTTTAGATGCGTCCCTGCATCTATATTGAGAGTCACTCCGTTCGTCACGCTTAAGCATTTTTAGATGCGTCCCTGCATCTATATTGAGAGTCACTCCGTCTGTCACGCTTAAGCATTTTTAGATGCGTCCCTGCATTTATATTGAGAGTCACTCCGTCTGTCACGCTTAAGCAATTTTAGATGCGTCCCTGCATCTATATTGAGAGTCTCTCCGTCTGTCACGCTTAAGCATTTTTAGATGCGTCCCTGCATCTATATTGAGAGTCACTCCGTCTGTCACGCTTAAGCAATTTTTAGATGCGTCCCTGCATCTATATTGAGAGTCTCTCCGTCTGTCACGCTTAAGCATTTTTAGATGCGTCCCTGCATCTATATTGAGAGTCACTCCGTCTGTCACGCTTAAGCAATTTTAGATGCGTCCCTGCATCTATATTGAGAGTCACTCCGTCTGTCACGCTTAAGCATTTTTAGATGCGTCCCTGCATCTATATTGAGAGTCTCTCCGTCTGTCACGCTTAAGCATTTTTAGATGCGTCCCTGCATCTATATTGAGAGTCTCTCCGTCTGTCACGCTTAAGCATTTTTAGATGCGTCCCTGCATCTATATTGAGAGTCTCTCCGTCTGTCACGCTTAAGCATTTTTAGATGCGTCCCTGCATCTATATTGAGAGTCACTCCGTCTGTCACGCTTAAGCATTTTTAGATGCGTCCCTGCATCTATATTGAGAGTCTCTCCGTCTGTCACGCTTAAGCATTTTTAGATGCGTCCCTGCATCTATATTGAGAGTCTCTCCGTCTGTCACGCTTAAGCATTTTTAGATGCGTCCCTGCATCTATATTGAGAGTCTCTCCGTCTGTCACGCTTAAGCATTTTTAGATGCGTCCCTGCATCTATATTGAGAGTCACTCCGTCTGTCACGCTTAAGCATTTTTAGATGCGTCCCTGCATCTATATTGAGAGTCTCTCCGTCTGTCACGCTTAAGCATTTTTAGATGCGTCCCTGCATCTATATTGAGAGTCTCTCCGTCTGTCACGCTTAAGCATTTTTAGATGCGTCCCTGCATCTATATTGAGAGTCTCTCCGTCTGTCACGCTTAAGCATTTTTAGATGCGTCCCTGCATCTATATTGAGAGTCACTCCGTCTGTCACGCTTAAGCATTTTTAGATGCGTCCCTGCATCTATATTGAGAGTCACTCCGTCTGTCACGCTTAAGCATTTATAGATGCGTCCCTGCATCTATATTGAGAGTCTCTCCGTCTGTCACGCTTAAGCATTTTTAGATGCGTCCCTGCATCTATATTGAGAGTCTCTCCGTCTGTCACGCTTAAGCATTTTTAGATGCGTCCCTGCATCTATATTGAGAGTCACTCCGTCTGTCACGCTTAAGCATTTTTAGATGCGTCCCTGCATCTATATTGAGAGTCTCTCCGTCTGTCACGCTTAAGCATTTTTAGATGCGTCCCTGCATCTATATTGAGAGTCTCTCCGTCTGTCACGCTTAAGCATTTTTAGATGCGTCCCTGCATCTATATTGAGAGTCTCTCCGTCTGTCACGCTTAAGCATTTTTAGATGCGTCCCTGCATCTATATTGAGAGTCTCTCCGTCTGTCACGCTTAAGCATTTTTAGATGCGTCCCTGCATCTATATTGAGAGTCACTCCGTCTGTCACGCTTAAGCATTTTTAGATGCGTCCCTGCATCTATATTGAGAGTCTCTCCGTCTGTCACGCTTAAGCATTTTTAGATGCGTCCCTGCATCTATATTGAGAGTCACTCCGTCTGTCACGTTTAAGCATTTTTAGATGCGTCCCTGCATCTATATTGAGAGTCACTCCGTCTGTCACGCTTAAGCATTTTTAGATGCGTCCCTGCATCTATATTGAGAGTCACTCCGTCTGTCACGCTTAAGCATTTTTAGATGCGTCCCTGCATCTATATTGAGAGTCACTCCGTCTGTCACGCTTAAGCATTTTTAGATGCGCCCCTGCATCTATATTGAGAGTCACTCCGTCTGTCACGCTTAAGCATTTTTAGATGCGTCCCTGCATCTATATTGAGAGTCACTCCGTCTGTCACGCTTAAGCATTTTTAGATGCGTCCCTGCATCTATATTGAGAGTCACTCCGTCTGTCACGCTTAAGCATTTTTAGATGCGTCCCTGCATCTATATTGAGAGTCACTCCGTCTGTCATGCTTAAGCATTTTTAGATGCGTCCCTGCATCTATATTGAGAGTCACTCCGTCTGTCACGCTTAAGCATTTTTAGATGCGTCCCTGCATCTATATTGAGAGTCACTCCGTCTGTCACGCTTAAGCATTTTTAGATGCGTCCCTGCATCTATATTGAGAGTCACTCTGTCTGTCACGCTTAAGCATTTTTAGATGCGTCTCTGCATCTATATTGAGAGTCACTCCGTCTGTCACGCTTAAGTTTAAAATAGCGTTTTCATCGCTAAACGCACAGATTCAATGACATATCTTATTTGTCTCCATAACAGACATTTTCAGTCGTTTGGTCTGTCACGGTTAACTGTCAAATGCCATGTTTAGATGTGTAAGTGATCATGCTCAGTGCATCGATCTACCTAGACTAAGTTTTAAATAGCATTTTGTCACCTCTGACATGTCATCTCCATCTTCTTAAATATAGACTTAAAGAAGAAAGTACACCCGGTTTTATGCTTCACACATATCTCTGATATTATCGTTTTATAATGTGGGAACTAAACAATTTTACTTGGGAAATATTGAAGAAAAAGGTAAATATATAGAATGAGTGCGAATATGTGGTTCGCGAGAACTTATCTTAGATAAAGAGTGAACTGATAACAGGTGAGCACGCTTGGCTCCATCGATTTCTATTTTTTTCCGTCCATAGGGAACTTTTGAGATAATGCAGACAAGCTGACGTCAATTGTAGAAGTGAAAATGGAAAACAAGGTCGGCGCTGCCTGTAACTGAGTTTTAGGGGGTTTGTCGCAGTACAGTCAAGTCGACATAAACCGTAGGAGCAAAAACTGGAAAAAGAGATTGATGCTGTCTGCGACTGCCTTATTAAGGCTTTTGTCGCAATGCTGTCAAACTGACGTCAATTGTAGAAGTGAAAATGGAAAACAAGGTTGGCGTTGCCTGTAACTGAGTTTTAGGGGTTTTGTCGTAGTACAGTCAAGTCGACATAAACCGTAGGAGCAAAAACTGGAAAAAGAGACTGACGTTGCCTGCGACTGCCTTATTAGGGCTTTTGTCGCAACCGACGTCAATTGTAGGAACAAAAAATGAAAAAAAAAGCTTGGCGCTGTCTGTGACTGTCTTATGAGGGCTTTTGTCACAATGCATTCAAGCCGAGTTTAACCGTAGAAGCGAAAAATGGAAAAAGGGCTTAGCGCTGCCTGCGACTGCTTTCTGGAGGTTTTTGTTGTAATACAGTAAAACCGACATCAACTGTAGGAGCGAAACTGAGTCGAGAGCGTTTGAGTTTATATAGGCTGGCTCATGTGAACTCTAAGTGAGCACTGATTGGGTACACCTTTTGGCCAATTCATGTGACCCTTAAATGGATAAGCGAGATAACCACACTGACTAATCTATGAGTCTCTTATAAATTCCAATAATTCCAAATTTTAAACAATGTACTCTCAAATTACGAAATATATTAAAATTAATTCAAGTGAAAATAAAACGTTTTTGTATTTACAATTAAATTAAATTTAAATTAAATTAAAATTAAATTAAATTAAATTAAATTAAAATTAAATTAAATTAAATTAAATTAAAATTAAATTAAAATTAAATTAAATTAAAATTAAATTAAATTAAATTAAAATTAAAATTAAAATTAAAATTAAAATTAAATTAAAATTAAATTAAAATTAAATTAAAATTAAAAAAACCCGTTAAAATTGGCACTGGAGCAGAGTGTAGTATCTGTTCTGATACTACACTTCATCTTTTATTCCCCGATCAGTGAATGGGAAATCATTCTAGACTGAAGTATATTTAAATTTTTGCCACAACTTAGAGTGCCCCTTTTAGGGAGTTTGATTTTCCCGTATTAAAAATCGACCTTTTGTCTACCTCTGCAAATAGTAAAATGCTAAGTAAATAAAGACAATGAATCATGAGATTTTGAGATTTAAGTAAAACATCCTGATATTTACGGCAAAACCATGAGAGTTAGCAAGTCCGATCACTTGAGTTATCAACTTTTTCACGTTTGGTTCTTATTTTTTTGTTTGTTTGTTTTTAGGTCGACACACTGTATTCCACACAGAAAACGATATTTCGACACAACTGGACATGCATACCAGACACAAGGTTGCAGACCGAAAACACTGTGGTCATCATACCGGACAAGTTTGCCTATCGACCCGATATGTTTAATCCTCATTCCGTGATGTTACGAAAGGCCAAAATCCGTGGCTGGCTTCAAAGCCTGCAATACTGGTCCCCGACTTTTGATTCAGAAACGGAATACGAAGAGGCACAGGTTCGAGTCTCTTATAAGGTCGCCAGGACAGACCCGCCTTATTCGCGACCCCCTAAGCCTGCAAATGGTTGCGCCGTTTGGTATTACGAGGTGTTGGCGAATTTATCGGCGAGACATATACCACAATGTCCAGCAGAGAAAGGTGAGTTTTCACATTTTTAGATAAAGACATCACATCTTCATTGCTGACTATGGCCGTCGGTTGGCCCCGCTTGACCATGCCCGTAACTTAGTCTTGAACAGTGACTTAAAACGTTGACGAAATCGGTTCAGCTGATACTGATTGGTTTGTTTTTTCATGTGACGGACGAGTACAACTTAGAAAAAGTAGAGTTATTAGCATTTATTTTTTGAAAGGATTTTTTAAAAACGGTAACTATAAAACAATAAAAAAAATTGATAACTTTATGAAAACAAAGACAAATTAAAAAATAACAAGCCGCGCGTGCGTGGTCCCCCTCTGTATGTGACTCGATGTGGCGAGTGTAAAATGCAATAAATTTGGGCAATTTGGGGTATTTTTGAACCCCCCCCCCCTTTGACCCCCTGGGGTCGCGAACCAGAATTTTTCTAAGGTCAAGGATGCTCATTTTATATCCAGAACAATTGCCTCTACATTTTGGCCAAGTTTCAGAAAAATTGAATGGATGGATCAAACGTTATGGGAGAAAAGGGTCATTTTTTGTGCCATTTTGGGGACTTTTGACCCTCTGGGGGCGCGAACCAGATTTTTCCATGGTCAGCGATACTTATTTTCTATTAAAAACAATTGCCTCCACATTTTCGCCAAGTTTCAGAGAAATTGAATGGATGGATGAAAAGTTATGGGGCGAAAAATGTCATTTTTTGCCATTTCGGGGCCTTTTGACTCCCTGGGGGGGGGGGGGGGGCTAACCAGATTTTTTTTTTTAAATCGGAGAGTGTCACTTTCCAACCTGACCAAAGTTACAACTTCATGCAAAATTTCAGAAAAATTCAATGGATGGTTGCGGAGAAAAATCCTGACGGACGGACGGACGGACATGCCTCAAAACATAAGTCCCCCGATTTTATAAATCGGGGAACCAATTAAGCGATCTAGATAAACTATTTTATTACTTGTGCAGACTTTGAAAACATTTTTCTAAAGACGCTTTACTCAAAACATCAGGGCAAACAGACGCTAACTATCCGCTTCGTAGTTTGAATAAATAAAATTAATTTTCACAATGCAACTAAATACTAAATATACTAAGAATTGGGTTTAATTTTATAATTTTACTCGAGGTACCCGTGACCCGTTTGGTCACAACCATCAATACTATTATTCTACTTTGCTTTCATTGGAAAATCCTTATACAATTACATATCTGTTCGTTAAAAATAAGTTTCCTCACTCATACATTAACAGTATGGAAGTAAAGAGACTTATTACTGTGCTATTTAATTTACATACGTGTTGGTGGTATTGTAAACATTTTACTTTTTAAATTAAATTAAATTTAAAACGAGAAAAAAAAATATACCAGAGAATGTCTACGTCTGTAAAAACAGAATTTCCACGTCTGTAAAAAAAAAATTATTGTGAACTGTGAGTACTTTGTTACCTGTTTTCTTTTTAAATGACATATGGACAAATATGCATAATGTAAACATTTTTACTTTTTAAATTAAATTAAATTTAAAACGAGAAAAAAAAACTTCTCTGAAATTTCTTCTTTAAATGACTATAAAAAAAAAACTAAACGACTATTGCGCAAGACGAGTTCATCTATACGTCTCTTTTTTTTCCTGGTAACAAATGGGGAAAAAGACAGACAAAACTTGCTTGTGAATCAAAGAATCGAAATTTATTTACAAATAAATGGGAAGAAAGAGGTTAAAATAAAAAAATAGGTTAAATTTTTGGTGCTTAAGCATATCCGCCCCGACATTAAAAAATTTAAAGAATGTATAAACGTTCTCATGTACTTACGTGTTAGCTGAAAATAAGATTGTGCAGAAAAAATTACGCAAATTCATTCAGTAGTTATTTAATTATTTAAAAAAAAACGATTTTAACGATTTTTTCACTCGGTAGATATTTCCACCATTTTGTATCTTAGATTTTCCAGTGGTCAAGAACGATAACTCATATTTTCACGATTTCTTGGTTTGGGGGTTTCTGATTGTCTGATTTGCGCGTCAACCATCGATATAATTTGTGGCAAGAGACCAAAAGACGAAATAAGGCTGAATGTGGTACCCATACGCATATGATAAACTCATATTTGGCCGAGTTCATGTGGCGACAAAAATTTCGGGGAATAACATTAGAAAACCTTTTTAAACAGATTGCCGAAATTTATCCTGTGGGTCAATAAAATGCTACGTTTTTTTCTCTCTTATATCGTACTTATAAGTTGTTTTTTCAAACTTGGTTATGTCTTTTGTTAATTTTTTTCTCTTATATCGTACTTATAAGTTGTTTTTCCGCAATTGGTAAAAAAAAAAATTTAACTTGGTAAAAAAAAAAAAAATTGTTATCTCCCTTGTTTACAAAAATGTCAAAATCTACGTAAAATCATTTAAATCATTTTTTTTTCTTTTCCTTATAATTAAATAACTACTGGATGAATTTGCGTAATTTTTTCTGCACAATCTTATTTTCAGCTAACACGTAAGTACATAATAACGTTTATACATTCTTTAAATTTTTTAATGTCGGGGCGGATATGCTTAAGCACCAAATTTTTTACAGTATGTACGGCCATTATATACAATCAAATAAAAACACTGAATAATGAACGAACGTCCCCATTACGGTGACAAAACCAAAAGCGTTCGTCCGGTATTTCAATGGTTTTATCGGATTTTCGAATTTTTAATTTGTAAAAATATGTGGTTTTATATCGTTTAAGGGCAATGTTCAAGTACGATTAACTCTAAGAGCAGTTTCTGCGGCGCTGCTACGGTGTTACGCCGCCATCCGTAACCGATAATAAACTTCGTACTTAACAACTTCCGGTATTCTTTAGTTTAATTTTCTCTAGTTTCTGGTAGTCAATCTTCTGGTTTTATTTCTTTTGTATTTTATGATAATGAATTATATCGTACAAGACGTACTAACCGCAGCACATTTCAATAGCTACCTGCAGGAGTTTCTCTGGCGTCGACAAGTAAAAGTAAATTACTTCGGCCATATAATATATGCGATCCGACAGTACTATGATTTCTGAAACAACTTATTTTATTATTTTCAATCTGTGATTATTTATTTTCAGTAACTCTGATTATTTATTTTTAGTAACTGTGATTATTTATTTTTGTCAAATAAATTATTTAAAATAAAATTTTAACAGTTATTATTTATTTTTGTCTAATAAATTATTTAAAATAAAATTCAGTACAAAACTAACCAAAACAGGAAGTTTTTATTATCGGAACCAATTTCGAACGGACACCGTTTCCGGTTGGACACAACTTTGCTTAGAGTTAGTCGTACTTGAACATTGCCCGTTTAAGATATATTGAAATATTTTGAACATTAGTATTCATTTTTTTAACCGGATTTGATTGTTTGTTGCAGGACTTTTACTTTGTGCTTGATTTATTGTGTTTCAACGATTTGAAATC
>OY744535.1:48097960-48115460 GCA_963556195.1 Sepiola atlantica
TAAAGTCAAAACATTGTATTTATTCGTAGAATTTGGTATATTCAGACTACTGTTCTCAACTTGGGTACTTTTATCACAATGTTTCGGTGGTCGGCTGCCGTCCTCTAGGTCTATTTTCTAAACTAGTTTCAGTCACCAAAATACCACATTCACTCTATGGGTAAAACCTACTTAATATTATCCCCAATGGTTTGACATTTTTTATTTACAAAAAATATATGTACAAACTTATCGGTTGGAGAGTGAGGGGGTGGTTCTAAAAAACAACAGAGATTGCTGAAAAATAAGATGTTAAATGCGGTGGTTAGTAGGACCCTTCCAAATCTATCTAGGCGGGAGCTGCTCACTGTTTTCCAGGTTGTTTCAAGAGCCGAAAACAAGAGGTACAACGAGATGGAACACCTTGTACGGTAAAATGTTATATAAATGACCTTTACAGGTGCAAAACTATTGAACTGTTGATTTTTTGTTACTTTTTTAAAAAGGTCGAAGCGCGATATCTCCGCAACACTTTGACACATACATTTGAAATCATCACCATTCAATTGTTCAATTGAAGATAAATGCGTCTACCAATTTTAAAAATCGACCATCTTTGTTGATTTGGCATAAAATGGCTCCAATTTACTTTAATATAATTGAATCATAAATCAGTCAATCTTAACCGTTTCATAATCGTCTAAAGCAAACACGTGTAATATTCTTTGAGAAGCGGTCAACATGAGACAGTTTTAAAGGTACTATAACCATTTTCACAACAGAAGACTATAAAAGTGATTCGAAAAAGTTGTTTTTTTCTTCGGTAAAAATATGTTTCTATAAAAAACATTTGGAATTATTGACATTTGTACTACGTCATCACATTCCACTAAGACACAGACACAGACACAGACTCAGACTAAGACTAAGACTAAGACTAAGACTAAGACTCAGACACAGACACAGACACAGACTCAGACTCAGACTCAGACTCTGACACAAACTCAGATTCAGACTCAGACTCAGACTCAGACTTAGACTTAGACTAAGACTCAGACTCAGACTCAAACTTAGACTTAGACTCAGACTCAGACTCAGACTCAGACTTAGACGTAGACTCAGACTTAGACTTAGACTCAGACTCAGACTCAGACTCAGACTCTGACACAAACTCAGACTCAGACTCATTCTCAGACTCAGACTCAGACTCAGACTCAGACTCAGACTCTAACACAAACTCAGACTCAGATTCAGACTCAGACACAGACTCAGACTTAGACTTGGACTTAGACTCAGACTCAGGAACTCCCGCGTCCTTCGACGCATGAGGCAGTCAAAGTAAACCATCGTTTTGGTCTGAAGCCAGATCCACAGCATCCCTCCAACTTCTTCCTCCTGTTGCGATCAAATTTCTCTCGATTGTTTACTTTCTGTTCATTTTTGGTCTTTCTCTACTTATTTTTCCATCAGGGTTTAACTGAAGCACGTGGTTTGTAAATCTCTCTGGGGTCAATCGTAGGGCATGTCAGGGCCAGCCTAGACGTTGTTTGCAGATTATTCACGATGCCACCTGTTAGTTAGTGCAGTCTCTAACTTCTTGGTTGGTAAATCGATCACTCCATTTGATCCCTGGAATCTTTCTAAGACATTTGGAATCAAACGCGTCTAATTTCCTCTCTTGGCTGATTTTGAGATGCCAAGTCTCACTTCCATATAGCAGTGTGGACAACACGTTGCTGTTATAAAATCTTAATTTAGATCTGAGGGTGAATTTTTATTTTCCAGATCTTGCAGAGCTGATTAAATCACATTTCACACCCATTAAAAAAATAAGATCCTTCTATCGTCTCAGATGCAAGTAATTGTCAATCAGAGAATTATTTTCGCTGAGGTGGTTTACTTTTTAATTTATTACAGATTCAAACAACTTACTTGGTCAGGGTTAAGGTTATTATGGTTAGGGTTAGGGTTAATTTTAAATTGCGGCTAATTAGAAAAATTAAAATGGAAGTTTAAACAAAAAATATAACTAGATCCAGGAACATTCCTCGGTCTTCGTGCTGGAATCAAAGTGTAGTATCTGTTCTGTCCCCGGTCAGTGTAAGAAGAAATCCTCTTCGACCGAGGCAATTTAATTTTTTTTTCCTAATCCAAAAGCCCCCTTTTGGGAGCTGAATTTTCCTTACATTAGCAATAAACCTAAATCTGCGCTTGTGGGGAGGCAAGTAGATAGAAACTCAATCCAGGAACTTAGAAATATATTAGCATGTGTTTTGTGTGATAAAAATATATAAAAAACAAGGCTTAACGAAATAAGCGTTGATTTACTCAGTTTAAGAATTATAATAGATACAATTGTATATAAAAGTATTAGGATCAGTTTCTAATACATCATTTGACGATACGAACAAATGTATTAAAAAAAGAGCGAAACAAAATAAATTACATCTACTTTATTAAATTATCCAGTCCATTCAGAATGCCCGCGGGCCGCAATTGGCCAAATACTGTAGTAAATATTATTGGTTGTTGTTACTATGTAACCCAATATTATCTGTTGCACATTAATATGGGATGCCATTTTGAGATGTAACACGTTGCAGAATTATTTTGCTTAATACTCAAAGGTCCATAGCTACAATGGAATGATAGTTAGTTGAAAGATGAAGAACTTCATGAAAGGATTGAGGATGATTAATGGAATGATCAAAGTTTGATTACTTTTGGGGACGGTTTATGACAGGAACCTGTTGAAAATGGATTTGAAGATGACCATGTTGTAATCTACAGGGAAGCAGTCCCGTGGTAACGTTTTCCACATATGGAAATTTCTTGGAAAGGAACTGTTCATCGAAATTCCCGTTAATTTTAGGTAAACGAATGAAGAATGGAAAGTTCTTTACAGTTGTGGTAGGAATACGAGTTTTTACTGTGAATGTTTTACAAGAAGGTACCAGAGATTAGAGCTCAGTCGAGCACCTTCCTTGGAAGTAACGATAGAGTATAAAAAGATTTGCGACGTTTCTTCTGTGATAAAGGGGTTGTATGGAATCGAACTCACTAAGTTAAGTTTATTTATACATCTCTTCACTCTAGATTATTTTTGCTAGTTCCCATCCTTGGTTTAGTTTGGTCGATCGTTTTACGGCAAATCCTCCCTTTTGGGATTCTTTAATGACAACGCATTGTAAAAGATTTGTTGCATCCGGGTAATTTAACATAAGTTGCTATTTTATCTATAACGGGAGGTAAAATCTGGGTTCATACCTTCCCTAACGAGTGGATAAATGACTACACTAAATCTGATTGGATTTCAACCCGTAATTCCTGTTGTTATCAATCCATGACAGTTTTCTTTTTGTCTGGCATTATCTACCCTATTCTAAACTCATTTACACATATATTCACAAGAGGGCGTTTCAGACCTCATTATCCACCTTTTCGCGCATGGTAGGTGACGCTGAAATCGGTTGATATAAAAAGTGAAGCGCAAGGAAATTCTTACTCTCTTTCTTCCTGCTTCGTCTCGCATGAGAACACGAGCGTGTAACGCACGCATAAAACTCTCTCTATCCTTTCTTCCTGCTTTGCCTCGCATGAGAACACGAGCGTGTAATGCACGCATAAAACTCTCTCTTCTTTTTTCCTGCTTCGCCTCGCATGAGAACACTTGCGCATAGCACACACATAAGAACCCAAGGTATGTAAGACATTTCCTCTAAACCTCCACACACACACCCATACACATTCTTTTCAGACTTGGAACTGTCTGCATTTTACAGACGCAATCTAACTAGAGTGAATCCTTTCGCATTTGCAAGAAATACACGTCTTTCAAAACATTATCGTTTCCGTTTTGTTTCCTTGTTTAATTCTATCTGCTTGTATTAGAACATGTATAGAGGAAAAACGCCGCCCAAGCGTTCGTAAACTCATTTAGTTGTAAAAAGTAAATTACATTATGGAATTTGAGCGGTCAAATGTTTACTAAATCCCTGTTTACTTGCCTCTCCAAGAGGGCAGAGTTAGACACACGGTCGGTTTTTAACGTGGGGAAAATCAAGCTCGCTGACAAAAGAAATACTGTGGTTTGAGACAAAAATACAAATTACCTCAATCTAGAAGGATTTCTCCTTCATTGACTGAGGACAGAACAGCTCGACGGGCAAATTAATTGTTTTTAGAATAAATTTCGGCAATAAAATTTGAAAAAGGAATTAAAATTTATTCGATGCGTCCTTACATCTTTATGGGACTCTCTGTCTGTCGGACTATCAGTGTGTCTGTCGCACTTAATTTTGAAATTGAATTTTATTAGATCTATGTTTGAAATAAAATTGGTTCGTCTGTCACGCTTCATTTTTAAATAAGATTTTCTTAAGTCTGTCACATTTTATGTTTAATATATAGCATTTTTTGTCTGCCACGTTTAATTTTGAAATATAATTTTCTTTGGTCTGTCATTTTATGTTTGAAATAGAAAATTATTAGTCTGTCACGCTTAATTTGGAAATAGCATTTTTTGTCTGTCACGCTTCATTTTGAAGTAGGATTGTCTTTGGTCTGTCACCCTTATGTTTTAAATAGCAATTATTAGTCTGTCACGCTTAATTTTGAAATAAGATTTTCTTTGATCTGTCACGCTTCATTTTGAAGTAGGATTGTCTTTTGTCTGTCACCCTTATGTTTGAAATAGCAATTATTAGTCTGTGACGCTTAATTTGGAAATGGCATTTTTTGTCTGTCACGCTTCATTTTGAAGTAGGATTGTCTTTGGTCTGTCACCCTTATGTTTGAAATACAATTTTCATTGGTCTGTCATGCGTAAGTTTGAAATAGCATTTTATTCGGTCTTTCAACCTTATTTTTGAAATAACATTTTCGATCTGTCACGTTTAATTTTGGTAAATAATTTTTTTCGTCGCTAAACGCGCAGATCAAATGGACGCATCTTGTAAATGGATCTGTTCTTCTTTTCGTGTGTGTCGGCCGGAAAACCGTTTCTTCGTTTCGTTATGTTCATTAGGCAACAGCGGCCACAATTGGACACCCCGGGTTGAAAAGAAAATCACAGCAGATGTTTCTCAACTGCCACATTGACAGAAAACAATCCTGCAACAGCTTGGCTCAATAGCAGAATAATTATTTTAATCTATAATTATAGGATACGCGTAGTGTTTCTGTTTCAATATTTATATGCATGAATAGGCATTTCTTTGCGCGTAACACCAAGGGAAGTAATTCACTATACATTCAAGCAGATAAAAGTATCACTACCAACTGACTGAAAGAACCATAATAATGCCCTATTATACTATTTTATTCAGTTTACTATACTATATCAGACTAATGTACCATCTTTCACTGTTCACTTCAGGGGGTAATATAGTATCTGTTCTGTTGTCATGAAGCTATCATCTCGGTCATGACATCCTCCTGTGAGGAGGGAGGTAGTGTATTTTGTGTTATTACTTTAATAACACAAAACACACTACTATAGAAAAAAATCTTCTGACTTGCATTCCTGGGGGCTTTTAATCTTGCTATAAGTTTCATATAACTTTAAAAATGTATAGTTTTCTGAATTTTAACTTAAATGTCAAGAATTTAGCAAGGGACTATTAGGTTTTGATATTTCGACATTGTGATTCGTAAAAGGGCCAAAAAACCGATGCCCATGTATTCTATGAAAAGATGAATTTTGTTTTGTAATTTAAACAGGACGATAACTATTTTTCCAAGTGAAATTAATTGTAACAATTGTAAGTTGGCAATCAAAAATCGCCAAGTTAACAAAATATATTTTTTTTTGTGCAGAGTAAAATCTCTATTTACATATGTATGTGTGAGATGAAATTACAAAAATGTTTACCCATGCATCAGCAGCAGCTAGCATGAAGTATTATTATCATTATTTGTAAAAAGGATTACAACTATTTTTTCAAGTAACTTTCATTATAAACATGGTAGAGATGAAAATATATTCTGACATTTTGACGACACGGTCAAGTTAGTACCAATAGCAGTCAACAAGAAGACCCCCTGCTAAATAGTAGATTTTAAAGCCCCCCCCCCCGTTGATCACAGAGTGAAGCTGAAGGGGAAAAAACTAAGTAAATACTGTGTTGTGAGTCCTCAGTCCCAAGAACTTTAGTTGTCTGTAGATTTTTAGGCGCTCTTGTATAAGCAGTAACCGATCTGAGGGAGATAACTCTATTTTTCTTAGCCGCCGCTATTCCGAATTCGCTTATACTTAGGCAAGGGAGATGACTCTGTTTATCGCAGCATGAAAGAAAATAACTTTTCTTTTTATGTTTATATAAAGTGTATAGAATTTGTGGCATGTAAATAAAAGTGCTTAAAATTTATTTTGAACGGATTAGGATTTAGGGTTAGGGTTAGGGTTTTTTACGCATTTCAAAACCATAACATGTTTTTTATTAATAAGCAAAGTTATCTCCCTTGCCAAAGTATAAGTGAATTCGGATAGCGGCAGCTACTAAAAATTGAGTTATCTCCCTCAGATCGGTTACTGCTTATACAAGAGCGCCGATTTTTATTCGTCTAATGTCATTTCCGTCTGTTTTATTAAAATATTAGATGCTCCCATGACCCGTTGGGTCACAAACACAACAATCTACTTTGATTTAATTCAAAAATTCATAAACCCATCTATTAAGACACTCTTCTTGCATAACATTTTATTTTTATATTTTTCTTCTTCTTCTTCTTCTTCTTCTTCTTCTTCTTCTTATCATTATAATTATAATTATGATATAGAATAATTATTATTCTTTATTATTGTTAGAAGTAAATAGAATTATTTTTGACATCTAATTTACATACGTGTTGACAGAACCTGTGTGTAAATTACAAGACCAGGCTGAGAAAAAAGAGTCAGCCTTTCTCTAGATGTTGACAGTGACATTAAGAAATTTTAGAGAGTGGTTGAATCAACATAGAATAAGAAGGCCAAGAGAAATAAATGTGTAGCAAAGAGACAGATGGTTAACTCGTTTAGTTAATTATAAACTGTGGCTAATTAAAACAATTAGAACTGATTTTTTTTCAAACATAATTCAATCCCAGAACTAAGTTATATATTTTAGCATGCATTTTGTGTTATTAAAGTGTATAGGAAAAAGACTTAGGGAAACAAACTTTGACTAATTTACATGTACTATTAATGGATGTTTGGTATCTGTCTGTCTCAAACTGAAACTATACTATTATTTCTATTAATGTCCTATTATACTATTTTATTCAGTTTACTATACTATATCAGACTAATGTACCATCTTTCACTGTTCACTTCAGGGGGTAATATAGTATCTGTTCTGTTGTCATGAAGCTATCATCTCGGCCATGACATCCTCCTTTGGGGAGGGAGGTAGTGTATTTTGTGTTATTACTTTAATAACACAAAACACACTACTATAGGTAAAACTCTTGTGACCTGCATTCCTGGGGGATTTTAATCTTGCTATAAGTTTCATATAACTTTAAAAATGTATAGTTTTCTGAACTTTAACGTAAATGTCAATAATTTAGCAAGGGACTATTAGGTTTTGATATTTCGACATTGTGATTCATAAAAGGGGCAAAAACCGATGCCCATGTATCCTATGAAAAGACGAATCTGATGGAAGCCATAGCCACCACAAGAAGATTGGAGTCAGTAAGTGGAATGGGCAAATGCTTACTTAATTGTACTTGTTTATGTTAGACTTGAAGACGACCATGTTGTAGTCGGCTGGGAAACAGCCTCGAAAGAAACTTTGTTCATAGAAAAATCCATTTGGTTTTTGGTACTGAAAGAGAGAAAGGATAATTCTTAGCTGTGGTTGTAGCTAGATGAGTTCTTGCTGTAAATGTTTTACAGGGGTGTACCAGAGATTGGAGCTCAGTCGAGCACCTATCATGAACTACCATTAGCTGGTTTGTAAATGGGCGGAGGCTTTTATCCCTTGATTTTCCATTAAGTTATTACAAATATAACCCCTCTTTTTTTTTCGGTTTACAAAACACAAAATCGTAAACATAATACAGTTATTTATTAAAACTGAATTTACAAAAATAAACATTAAGTTAAATTGTACAATGACTACTGATACACTTCGGCTTGATACGTCTTTTTTAGTTTCTGGTGACTGAAAGGTGATTTAATAGTGTGGTTTTGTAATATGACTGTCATTTGGTTTATTTATGGGTGCCTGTCTGGTGCTTCTGGGGATGGCTGCGGAGTGGTGGTTTGGCGTGTGTGTGTGGTGCAATGTTAGTTGTGTTCTTGAATTAGCTGATTAGTGATGGGCGAAGGTGGACAGTGTATGTGATTCTGGAATATGGTTATCAAATGGTTTAGTTATGGGTGCATGACTGGGGTTTCTTAGTTTGGGTAGGTTCAGAGTAAGGGTTAGGGGTATGTGTGCATGGTAGGGTGATTATCATGTACATTATCATCATCATCATCATTATTATTATTATTATTATTATTATTATTATTATCATTATTATTATCATTATTATTATTATTATTATTATTATCATTATTATTATCATCATCATCATTATTATTATTATCATTATTATTATTATCATCATTATTGTTATTATTATTATTACTATTATTATTATCATCATTATTATTATTATTATTATTATTATTATTATTATCATTATTATTATCATCATCATCATTATTATTATCATTATCATTATCATCATCATCATTATTATCATTATTATTATTATTATTATCATTATTATTATCATTATTATTATCATTATTATTATCATTATTATTATTTATCTGAAATGATATTGAGGTCTTCGTATGTGCAAGGTTTACATTCTTGACTCGGCTCGGTTCCGATATTGAAAAGTTAGTTTTCATATTAACAATTAACTCTTCAGAATACTCTTTGTAAAAGAATGAAAGTATATTCCCGTCCAAAGATGAAAAGAAAATATAACACCTGCGACAAAGATGGTATTTAACAGTGCCAATATGACGCACGTGTGCAGTCCTTTCAGCTGGTGAAGAAAGTGGACCTATATATATATATATAGGTCACTAATTATTAATAACATGACACACTTTATTCATCAGATGAGAGTAAAATGCACGTGTGCGATATTCAAGTTATCCACAGACAGCCGTTTCGTCGTATCATAACTGTTCAGTGTGGCGAGACGTAGCAAATGTATTCGTGCTGAAATTCGAAAGTCGAACGCCCGGTCGCTTTGAACTGTAACCAGCAGTGTACGATGTCTTACCTTCTCGCTAACAACGGGTCACTGATAATACAGAGGAGGGGGGGGGAGTCATTCATAATGTATAGGCTATGTATGTATTTTTTTTTACATATTTTTCGACCTATTTAGAAACTTAGGAAAATATTTTTTAGAGATGTGTATTGCTTTTACGCTAAGTGGAAACCGGTATAAAAGAAAGACTTGAGAGACAGAGAGATTAAATAAATACCTAACTAAAGATAGGTTAGTTTGGAAGTCAATTTCTTAAAGCTATCCAATGCATGCCAACATGTAAAACATACGTTAAACTGATGATGATGATGATGATCATCATCATCATCATTATCATCATAATGATGATGATGATGATCATCATCATGATCATTATCATCATAATGATGATGATGATGATGCTTGAAGTAACAAAGAATCGTTTTTTCTTCAACATTAAACGGAAACAAAACTTGATATACGCAAAAAGCGAAAAATGCCACTGAATAGAGAGAGAATTTGTAGACAGCGAAAATAGTAATATCAAATATATAAAATTACCTAGTCGGATTTTTAGAGATAGGCATCTTTAGCTTCTATCCAAAATATCCATATTTCTTTCTGAATAGCCATTTTTTCTTTGTTTTCTTAGACCCATTTCAAGATAAAAAGTGTATTTTACTTCAGAAATACTTAATCCGGCTCGGAAAATTGTTAAATGGGGTCCATTTTTCACTAATCACAATCACAGTGTCGGTTGTTAATTTCATCAATGAAAAATGAAAATTCTACATTTCTCTCTGTATGCTCTCTTTCAGATAACAATTATATTTCTTTTAAATAAATATTTACCTATTCATTTCTTTTACTTCCGTACATATCATATTTATAACTAGAATAGTTTGCTTTCTATAATATATCTACAATGTTGTTGTAATGAAATTTTACAAGCGGCGTTTGAATACTGTGAATATTCGCTTATCTTTATATTGTGCATAATTCAATTTTAATTAAACCCGATAACCCAATGTAAATATATACACTTTTTATTTACATTCGTCAAAGCAGTTTACATGATTCCGAAGATTTTTAGGCTGGAGAGAAAACGTATTGTATTCATTTTTGCTGAATACGCACGAAAATCATTGGAATAGTATTAATTGAATGGTGTGTGTACATTTCTCATTATGCGTAATGGTAGTAACACAGCAGTTTAGAAGTGTTGCCATAGTAACCCGAGTGAGTACCGATACCATCTGACAATGCGTTCCATACTATAGCTATTCGTAACTTCTTGGCCTTTTGGCTAAGATCGAAGTGTAGTATCTGTTCCGATGGATACTGCACCCCATAGACTGGTATTGTCTTGGCCTTCGGGGTATGATTTATGCCGTTCTATGGGTCTGTCCTGTGCAGTTCTAGGAGGTTCACCCTCCCAGGCTGTGCCTCCCCTCTTTGGGGAGGAGTAAGTTTATTGCTTACTGCCTGAGGCGCCCCTACCGACGGGGCTGCACAGGCAATTTTTAATGGCCAGAGTGCTCACCTTCTCGGGCGCTGGTTTTTCAAGCCCCACTTTCCCGACCCGACCTTGGGTCGCATCTTACCTTGTGGGGGTAAGATAAAACTGGCCTTGTGCCTAACCTCCAGAAGAGGAGGTAAATAATGTTACTGCTGGTTTCCATTTATTTTTCCAATATTTGACCTGGCTCTTTTAGTTCTCAATCTGTAACAGCCGTATTTGCATCATCACCTTCCAATGCATCATAATCCAACCATCTTCTACAAACCTTCTCTTCATTCATGTTACAGTCATGAAAACCATTGAATGTTTTGAACTCAGTTTACTGCCCCAGTTGCACCTTTCCATTTTTTAAATTCATTAAGAACCAACCGAATAGCTGTCCTCGATTGATATGCTGCAAGTTAATAATAAAATTCAGGAACAGAACAGTTTTGCACCACTTTTATGACCCCTTACGAACATTAAAATCAAGATATATACCATACTAAACTTTGTCTAGAATCTTTATTCCAATTTTCATCAAAATCCATTAAATGGTTTTAATTCGAGAAAAATACCTTAAATACCAAACAGAATGGACTCTTTCATATTTTTGTCACTTTGCTGAAAAAGAAGCCCAAAAAATTAATTACAAAAATTGTCTAAAATTTAAACATGACATAAGCAAGTCAAGTTAAGAACAGGAAAACGTGTTTCTATAAGAATTGTGTAAACTTTCGAATTCTTTCTTAGTACGTAATAATTGGGTAGTTTATAAAATTTATGACATCATTAATTTTAAATATTATAATGAAGCTCGTAAAATCAATACTTAATGTTAATACGCACGTTTCAAATTCAGTCTCTACTATAAATTATCTGATTTGAAATTGATTTTCGGAGCTGTTTATGATATTTAAAATTTTAATAATGTCATAAATTTCATAATCTACCGAGTTATAATATGAAAGCTCATAATCTATTAGCCATTGAAAAAATAAAAATTCAAATAAAAATTAAATTAAATTAAACGACTCCCATTATCTGACAGCCCCCCTCACTTTTACCACAAAAACAGACAGATAAACTCTGCCATTCCATCACTCCATGTACGTCGCTGCACCTTCTTCCTCCCACATACATTTCGTTCAAACCTTTAAACCCAGCATAGCAACTACACCACTCCTACCTCTTAACTTACAATCCTTCCCCATCTAAACTCACGATCTGAGACCTTGAAAATATGTTATAAATAGATTAACGTTTCAATCTTTTAACTCTTCACCTAAGCTTACAAACGCTTTTTTCCAATTATTTTAATTTTGACCATGTGACCTCCCGGTTTTGAATTGTTTTTTTTTTCTTTTTCTATTCTTTTAATTCTTTCACAATATGAACATCTGAGTGAAAACGCAAACTTTTTCCGCCTGATGAGATCTTAGTTTCTAATAAGTATTGATCGATAACATCGACATGCCAGTATAGCGGCTTTTTGTACATGTCTGTATAAATAAAAATAATTATACATATATGTATATATACGTATTATATACGTATATATACATATATGTATATATATATGTATATATATACATATGTATATATATGTATATATATATTAAAATATATAGTCAAAATATTTTGACTTAAGTAAAGTAAAAATATACAATAGAATAACTCACCTATAGTTACGATAGGTAAAGTCGAAATACAGGCATTCCTCAATAGTTGATTATTAAGATCAACCAGAGCTGTTATGAAGCAGGTTGAGATAAATAAAATTAGCACATTATTTATATCAGTTCCAAGAATTCAAACATAAAAAATCTGAGATAGATCGTTTCTAAAGCGATTTGGAATATTTAATTTTGTATAATACTTTAGATTATTCAAAAAAATCTCTTCTTCTGTGGCCCTCATTACATCACAAGTAGAAGTCAAGCAAGAAAAACATCACAATTTAGTATTACTTAAGAATACAGATATCCAGTTATGATAGGAAAAATTTAACTTATAATTATATAATTGTATACCACTCTCTATATGATATCAATAATTATAATTATAATAATACTGTATGGTATATTATTTTAAATATACAATGAATAATGTAGAATAAAAAATAATAATAAATAAATAAAAAATGAAAATATAATGATGAAATAACAATAAGAACAATCAAAATAAAGTACAGGTTTAACTAATGAAATATTAAAATATTCTAAGATAAATAAAACTTGATATAATAAATGTTGAGATGCCGTAACCGCGTCCTACACACACCGGCATATCAACATTTATCGTCGATAACATCAAGACGAATTTCAACTTGACTGCGATAGATATGTCTCAGTCAGGTAGGATTATACGATAAAAAGAAGAGAAAAAAATGCTTATACTTTTGACAAAGGTGTTTATCACCGAAAGTACTCAAGTTTAAAAAAAAAGAGTTTTTGAAGTAAATAAATAATTTATTCTAAAAAACATAAATAATTTGCGTTGTCCAGGTTTTGAAAATATTTTAAAAAAATATTCTCCTTATTATTGCCATTTCAGCAACGTTACGAATAAATGTTACTGTGAGAATTTGAAAGCAAAAGCGATCATTACTACCCAAAGAGATCATAGTAAACACGTATAGCAATTATGAATAAAGGTAAGCAAATGAAGAAAGTCTCACAGACGGCCACAACGAGTTTCATGTGCTTTAAGCATAATTCACATCATTTAAATTACTGTTTTTTTGATTTTTGTGACTTCTATGATGTTTGACTTTTTGATTTTTTTTACTTTTAGATTTTTTGTAACGTTTTAATATTTCGTCACATTTCGATTTTATTTTGTGACATTTGTTTTTTACCTTTTTTTTTATTGTTTTGTAATCTTGAGATTATCTGTTTCAATTATGATTTCATTAAAACTGTTCTTTTTGTAATTTTTTTACTTTTAGATTTTTTGTAACGTTTTAATATTTCGTCACAGTTTGATTTTATTTTGTGACATTTGTTTTTACTTTTTCATTGTTTTGTGATTTTGAGATTGCCTGTTTCAATTATCATTTTATCAAAACTGTTCTTTTGTGATATTTTTACATGGAATGTACGATATTTTTTGGGACTAATTTCACCCTTGCTTTACTTTCTGTTCATTTTTATTTGCTCATTCTTTTTTTAAAAAATATAATTTTCTCACGTGTGTATTTTGCCAGAAATGGTAAAAATACTGGAATATCCAGCGGCTACTAATGGACAAAGGTATGGGATTTACCACACATTTAGTCCTTTTAAGAACAAAAATCTGGAACGAGAAAGAACAAAAGGACACAACAGTAACAGGTAAGCAAATCTTCTATAGCTTGATGTAAACGAATTGAGCTCTCTCGGCAGATCATAATGCGAATATAAACGTATATAAGTATTATAATTTCCCTTACTTTGTAGCAAGAGTAATCTTTTTTTACATTAAGGTCATCGCTTATGAAGGCTCAAAGACTACTGGAGGATAAGGTTTAAAGAGTTTGACTCGAGGGTAAGGGGTAGAGAGTTTGACTCGAGGATAGGGGGTAAAGAGTTTGACTAGTGGATGGTGAAACAACATCGCGTTCACCAGCACGATGGTTGTAGCAGGGCATAAATTGATTATTTACGGGGACGGTTCAACAAGAACTTGTTTACATTGGACTTGAAGATGACCATATTGTAGTCGGCAGGGAAGTAGGCTCGCGGCACTGTGTTCCAAAGACGGGTAGTTCTAAGAAAATAAGCTCTCCCATGCAAGTTTCGTTTCGTCTTGGGTACGCAGACGAAGAAACCGATATCATTGACAGTGGTAGTATTGATTTACTCCTCTCCAGGAGTTAGGCACAATGCCAGTTTTTATCTTACTCCCACAAGTAAGATGTGACCCAAGGTCGGGTCGGGAAAGTGGGGTTTAAAAATTGCCTGGGCAGCCCCGTCGGCATTCCCCGGTAGGGGTGCCTCAGGCAGTAAGCAATAAACTTACTCCTCCTCAAAGAGGGGAGGAAAAGCCTGGGAGGGTGGACCTCCTAGAACTGCACAGGACAGACCCATAGACCGGCGTAAATCAAGCCCCGAAGGCCAAGACAATACCAGTCTATGGGGTGTAGTATCCATCGGAACAGATACTACACTTTGATCTTAGCCAAAAGGCTAGTAGCTAGGCGAGTTCTTATTGTGAAGATTTTAGCTCAGTTGAGCACCTACTATGAAAATAGCATCTAAACATTTTGATGGAGTGATCGGGTTTAAAATCTCAACTTGAACCACTCATCACGACTTACCACACCGAAGATCCGTGATACGGCAAAACAGCTGTCTGTGGATGATTATATCTAATATATAAAATAAAGTCAATTTATTTCTCGAAGTTGGCAAATCGATATTTGATTCTGTCTAGGCATTTCTTGTTTCTTTCACTATGTTCTTTACAAGACAATAATGTATTTCGTTCTAGTTCCTTTCAAGAAATAAATATTCCGTCTAGGAAGATTGCTAGAATGGAGGCAGTTTTCGTTTATGACCTAAAAACCACCAGCCCCTTACGAAATTAATAATACGAAATTTCTATATTGCTATTTTCGCTTAGAATACATAGTAAACTAGTTATTAAATTACTTGTGCATCGTAATAGCAGGTACAATAATTTGATTTAAAACAACTAATGACAATGTTGTTTTAGTGAAATAATATATGCAGCTGTCGTCTATTACGGTGTGAATCTCACTATTAGTCCACTTGGACAACAAAATTAAAATTTACTTTTAAGCGACTTCACGCAAACAACCTAATAAGCCGGTGAAAAGACAATTTCTTTTGTGTCTCATTACAGTTTAGTCTTCCGATTAATAACATTCTATATTTTCACCAAGACAAAGAAAGTGATATTGCAAAGGTTTTACAAAGGATAACGTTCTGTTGTTCATTCTTTCAAAAACACAAAACGTACGTTCGTACGTTATCACCTTTCACACACATTAAGGAACACATCATATTGCAAAGGCTCTTAAAACATAATTTCTTTTTTTTTTCGACACATTAGGTTTCGGTTTTACGAAAATTAACGTTTTGTTGCTCATTTTTGTTAAAAACACAAAATGTACGTTCGTAGTACGTTATCACCTTTCACACGCATTAAAGAAAAAATCATATTGCAAAGATATTAAAACATTTTTTTGACTTATTAGGTTTCAGTTTTACGAAGAAGAACGTTCTTTCCTTCAATTTGTTATAAAACACAACACGTGCGGTCGTACGTACGTTATCACCTTTCACACACATTAAAGAAAAAAATGAAATCGCCCGATCATTGGGACTGGTGATTAATCTGATGTCGCTAGGTAAACAATTTCGATTTTACCGATTATAAAATAAATTATTCCAAAGTCAAATTATGTTGTCCCGTCAAACAGTTAAATTTTAAATAAATACATTTCAAAAAGTGACATTGGTTTTATTGAGTTGAGGTTAATTTATCTGACAATCATTTTTACGATAACGGACATAGAGAATATTTATTGTTTAAACAAGAATTAAATTGCTGCAATTCCAAATAAAGAAAGAAGAGACACATCCGATTTATTTATTTAAAAGATTATTTAGCTGACAATGAGAATTACTTTTACGGAAGAAGAAAGAGTCGTTTCTTCTCAATAGTATTGCGGCGGACATTTAATATTTTAAACAAACCGCGCGTGCGTGCCCCCCCTCTGTATGTGACTCGATGTGGCGAGTGTAAAATGCAATAAATTTGGGAAATTTGGGGCATTTTTGACCCCCCCTTTGGCCCCCTGGGGGCGCGAACCAGAATTTTTCTGAGGTCAAGGATGCTCATTTTATATCCAGCACAATTGCCTCTACATTTTGGCCAAGTTTCAGAAAAATTGAATGGATGGATCAAACGTTATGGGAGAAAAGGGTCATGTTTTGCTATTTTGAGGGCTTTTGACCACCCTGGGGGCGCGAACCAGATTTTTCCAAGTCAGCGAAACTTATTTTCTATTAGGAACAATTGCCTCCACATTTTGGCCAAGTTTCAGAGAAATTGAATGGATGGATGAAAAATTATGGGGCAAAAAATGTCATTTTTTGCCATTTCGGGGCCTTTTGACCCCTTGGGGGGGGGGCTAACCAGATTTATTTTCAAAAATCGGAGAATGTCACTTTCTAACCTGACCAAAGTTACACTTCATGCAAAATTTAAGAGAAATTCAATGGATGGTTGCGGAGAAAAATCCGGACGGACGGACGGACGGACATGCCTCAAAACATAAGTCCCCCAATTTTATAAATCGGGGGACCAATAATATCATAGTTAACAGTAAATTATACAGATTGATGTATAAAACGCCGTGAAATTTCCACTGGTCCCGCCAGCTAGCTTATAATCTACTAAAATTAAAATATACTTTTCTGTAAGTTTACGCGAACATCACATTTGGGATACAAACACATTTTTACATTTTACTGATTTAACGCGAACAAAATGACTTTTTATTTATTTACACTCATATTGCAAAGGCTCTAAAAACAAACTTTTTTCTTTACCCCGTCTCATCACTTTTTGGTTTTACGAAAAAAAAAAAACCCCGTTTTGCTGTTCACCACGGTTTCGTGCTTCTTAAACTCTTTCGTTTCCTTTTCCATGTACCGGCCAACGTCGGATAGCCATGCTGGTATATACATAAAAAGAGAAAAAAGTTTGTTTTTTGTCTGTTGTATGAATCAATATTGTCATAATTGATTTAATCAACCTCAA
>OY744535.1:48120460-48152960 GCA_963556195.1 Sepiola atlantica
TGCTGAATACAAAATGTCCCCTTCCTGAATTATGACCGACCAACATGTGAAACTCCTACGTTTAAAGAATTAATATATACATAAAAATATATACATAAAAAATATACATAAAAAGAGTAATTTCAATTAAACTAATAAATTAGAGTAGAAAGTTTTCCGGCGCATGAGGATCTCTACAGTGAAGGGGTGGAATTTTGCTGTTAATCGTGTTTGTCGGGGGTATTTACGCTGAGGGGGTACAAGTACAGTAAGTTCGTCGGAGCACATTCCGTGGAAGTACTCGCAAAACAAGCACAGGGGTGCAACATTGCGACGATAGGACAGGGGTTGCAGCTTGGTAGACAGTGAGGAACTTATTAGGTTAGGTATTTTTTTTCAGAGATTAGTGGTCTGTGCATCAGCCTATATGTGGCAACAATACTCCATGCATGGGTAGATGGTGGCTTTATAGAGATATACGATACTGACAGGCGTAAGAAGTTTTCTAGCCGGTAGAGAAAGTCCAGCTTCTTTGCGGCAGACTTGGCAGTATCTTCTATGTATTTATTCCAATTCATGTTGCCTTTGAATGTTAGGCAGATGAGTTTGACGTTGGACTCTTGGGAAGAATGCTATCAGCCATGGCAATCGGTAGATATTTTTTTACATTTGTTAAAGGAAAGGCGATTTGTCTTAGTAGCATTGAATGTAACAATCCATGTTTGGCCTCAGTCAACTACAGACTGGAGGCCATTTTCTAAAGATTCAGCTATTGTCTTGGATATGTGTTGGATTATCGAGAATAGAATGTGGTGCTATCAGCAGATATACCCTTCTAGGACGCGATTACATCAGGAGAGTCGTTTTTTGAATATAATGAATAATAAAGGTCCAAGTATTGTGTGAATTTCTCCTCACCTAGATGATGGCTAAAAATCACGAATCGCAACGCTAGCATTCACACTTACCTCGATTCTGGCAAAGCATCAAAATGGGAGTGGCTTTTCTTGGTTGCAGAAACGTTGCGATCTGTGTGATTCGCCTTTTAGTAGATCATCAATTAGTGAATAAAAAATGTTGACACGAGGTTATATTTTTGCTCGGTCGTTAGAGTTCTTATACTCTGTTAGAGTTGCCGCATAGTTGATTCCTCGCAAAACACAACACTAGAGAAATTGTAAAATGGTCCATGGAGTCGGCACGAGGTTCATTGTAGCCTAGCTAAATCTCAACTACACAAGCACTTCCAAAAAGATCCCTCGTCGCAAAAAAGGCGCCCCCCCCCAAAAAAAACCCCTTGCCAAGGTTCACTCTCCGCTTAGAGGCGCTAATATGTCTACGGTCAAATGCCAAGGTCACTTTCCCCTCCCGTAGCGAGTGTGAACTGCCAGCACTGCGAGTTCTAACAGTATCTACTCATGGGGCATACCTGAATTAATGTGATGTTGTTTAGATATACGACCATTGAGAATGACATGGATCTTTCTTTTAGCTAATTATATTTAATATTCGTCCAGTAATACCGTACAAATTCATTTTCCGCAGACCTTTATACCAGACCTTATCAAAGGCCTAAACAAAGGCCACGGGGGATGATAACAATCAATATGAGGATACCAGTCTGGAGGTAACTATCATAATAGATGAAAGATTTGCAATACAAATCTTGAATGCTATGAATGTGTAACTATTAAAACCTTCTATCTTAGCTGGTTTGTCGACAGTTTTCAATATGACTCGATTTACGTTTTTTTTTGTGTCTTGCATGACTGTATCATATTGAAACACCCGTTCTCGTCAGCTCACCAAGTTAAGCAACGCTGATACTTGCCAGTAATTAGATGAGCGACCGCTTTGGAAAACCGGATTCTGTAAATTTGGGAATAATCGTAGACATTAAAATCAACGGTACATTATGACCCAGTTCCTTGAATGATGTTCAATTGATTCACAGAAATATGAAAATGGCGGGAAAATCACGTTCGCCAATACTCTTAGAGAAAGTAATAATATACCTCTCTTCTGCTTGGTCCTTTGTCAGGGGTATGCCTTTTGCATAGGAGCAAAGTGTAGTATCTGTTCTGATACTACACTCCATCTGTTTTGTCCTCCGTCAGAAAAGAAAAAAATCTTTCTAGACTGAGGCAATTTTTAAATTTCTGTCCCTATCCAGAGTTCCATTTTTGGGGGGAGCTGAATCTTCCTCAAATTAAGAGCCGACCTTGTGTCTAACTCTGCCCTCGTGGAGAGGGAAGTAAATAGGGACACATAACTAATACAGCTTGATAATCACCATTTATTGTGTCTTCGCAAAGGATTCCCGTCTGTGGAAAACGTTACCACGAGACTGTTTCCCTGCAGATTACGGCATGGTCGTCTTCAAATCCAATGTAAACAGATTCATGTTACGAACCACCCCCATTAATAATTCGAGCTTGTTCTCATTAATCTTTTGCAGATCTCTCATTATGTTATTCAATCGCTGAATTTATAACTATTCCATCTCATTAACTCTCATCCTCGAGTGGCATTTGTCCTTGATATGTAGTGATCCTTTAGGAAAAAACAGGCGCCCACCATTGCAAGATGGCAATGCATATGAGTTTAAACTACATCCGGTAGTGAAGCTCGACTTTGAGAGATTTGATGTAGAATGAAATCACCGTTTAATTGCCATTATTCTAAGTCCAAGTCCACTTTGACGTTGAGTCATAGTAACTGTCAGAAACCCTGTTATAATTTCTCTTGCGTATTGCAAGAAACCTCATCTATTGCTAAGCCACCAATTTGTGAGCTTTAGGAGTGTTGCGTATCCCTTAATTGATATAAACATCAGATCCATTCTGACCCAGAATGATAGTAACTGTCAAGGTTTAATCTATAGGTTAAATAGTATCTGTTGTTTACAAACTATTAATATACAAAATACAAATAAATTGACAAATTATTCGTATACATAACATACATGCCGTTTCGATATAAAGATAACATTATCTAACAAGGGTGAACATGACTTAACAAGAGTTAACATGATCTAACAAGGGTGAACATGACTTAATAAGAGTTAACATGACCTAACAATGGTGAACATGACTTAACAAGAGTTAACATAACCTAACAATGGTGAACATGACTTAACAAGAGTTAACATGACCAAACAATGGTGAACATGACTTAACAAGAGTTAACATGATCAAACAATGGTGAACATGACTTAACAAGAGTTAACATGACCTAACGGGTGAACATGACTTAACAAGAGTTAACATGACCTAACAAGGGTGAACATGACTTAACAAGAATTAACATGACCTAACAATGGTGAACATGACTTAACAAGAGTTAACATGACCTAACAAGGGTGAACATGACTTAACAAGAGTTAACATGACCTAACAAGGGTGAACATGACTTAACAAGAATTAACATGACCTAACGGGTGAACATGACTTAACAAGAGTTAACATGACCTAACAAGGGTTAACGTCACTTAACAAGTGTTAACGTGCCATAATACTCATTAGACTATCAACAACAGACCGTGACATTTGGTAGAGCAACTAGTCTGGGTGAAGTAAAAAAACAGTGTCATCCGAGTATTGTGCATTGCGCAGCCTAGACACAGAATGGGACATAGAAAAACGAGTACAAATAAAACAAACCTAAGAACTGTCTTACACTGCTCCAAAATGAAAAAAAATCACACACACATTGTTATTCTCTTTAGAAAATTATTGATTTACGGTGACAGATGGTCACCTGAAACTCTGGTCAAAATAAGTAAATATAAGTCAAACGCCATGAAAATCAAAATTATTCAAACACTGACACGTGCGTTCGTATATATATATATATATATATATATATATATATATATATATATATAAGGTATAGGTTGGTCGTTCAATTTCAAAGTATTGCAGGGTTAGTTAAAAAAATTGAAATACAGGGTGGGCAAAAATAAGGGTCCTATTTTTAAAAATTCATAACTTTTTTATTTATTGATTTAAAAAATTTTTTTTTTTAGAATAAGTAAAGGACCCCTTCCGAAGCAAGCCTGAGCCGTATTAGCTCTAAGGAACGTACCCTCATTTAGAAAACATTATTTTTGCTTAAAAAACTCAAAACAGTGTAAAAAACAATACTTTAGTTTTTGTAAGTTTTAAGAAGTGTTTATCGGCTAAAATTTGTTTTGTTTATTTCAAAAAATCTCGGAAGGGTCAGTCTACACACACATAAAGTTTGGTGAGTTTAACTTTTATTTTGTGGAAGTTATTCAAATTCAAGTTATTCAAATTTAAAGATAGGACCCTTATTTTGGCCCACCCTGTATAAGCCATTGGCAATACAAGATTAATTTATTATTATTATTTTTATTTTTTTATTTTACATTAATCCTATTAATTTCGGAATAAAATTCCATCATCAGGGGTGACCAGTATTGAGTCATTTTTTTCATCAAAAAACAAGAATAAAACTTATTTCTTTGTTACTTGATATGAACTCAGTTAGGGCTACTTCAGAAGCATCGATAAGTTCAAATATGTATCAGATTGAAAACCAGATATGCGATGCAAGACTTTTTTTTCAATAAATGAAACATTTATTATTTTTTATCAAATATTTCGACATAAGCATTTCTTCAGTTGTTACAGTGATGTTTTCCCTTTTTTTGTTTTTCTTCTTTCTAATTGTCGAGATTTATATATATATATAATTACACAAGATTAAGACACCATCGGTACCGTCCGTTTCAAATCCAAACAAACTGGACTTGTAGTTGGCTCTCTATGCCGGATTCTCTTCAGCTTCTGTTTATGTCTGTCTCCACGGAAATTGGAGGCTAACAATAGGCCCACTTTGTTTCGATTTGAAACCGACAGTACCGATATTGTCTTAATCTTTTGTAATTACATATATGAATAAATATTACGCTCCTATTTTTAAATTTTACTTAATAAGCGAGCACTCTGCGGGAGTTGTCTCCCACTAATCTTACATACATACATACACACATACACACACACACACACACACACACACACACACACACACACACACACACACACACACATATATATATATATATATATATATATATATATACGGAACACGGAAATAAAAGCAAATATTTTAGAATTTAGAGTGCGGGATCATTGTATTCTTTTAGGGAACTTAACAAAAATTGTTTACCACTAACCCTAAGTCCGAGTGTCAGGGTCATAAAACCATACGTAAAGTAGCGCTCCCTAAAAAAAAATGCAACGAATTTAACTTCCATAAAAAAAAGAATCCAGTTAACTGCCCTAAAACTGGTCCGAAAAATTAAATTTATATACGAACATTTTTCTCTACTTTAAATTATAAAATGATTGCTTTTTCTTCTTTTCCATCAAGTTAAAAAAGGTTAAAACTGCTAAAAGACGGCGAGATAAATGGGGTAGAGAGAGAGAGAGAGAGAGAGAGAGAGAGAGAGAGAGAGAGAGAGAGAGAGAGAGTGAGCGAGAACCAACCAACCTTTCCCTCCCACTCCCTCTTTCTCTTCTCGCTTCTGCCTCACTTGTAGTAATTTATTTACCTCCTCGTCAGGAGGTTAGGCACAAGGCCAGTTTTATCTTACTCCCACAAGGTAAGATGTGACCCAAGGTCGGGTCAGGAAAGTGGGACTTGAAAAGCCAGCGCCCGAGAAGGTGAGCACTCTGGCCATTAAAAATTGCCTAGGCAGGCCCGTCGGCATTCCCCGGTAAGGGTGCCCCTGGCAGTAAACAATAAACTTACTCCTCCGCGAAGAAGGGAGGCAAAGCCTGGGAGGGTGGACCTCCTAGAACTGCACAGAACCGTCCCATAGACCGGCGTAAATCAAGCCCCGAAGGCCAAGACAATACCAGTCTAGGTTGAGTGTAGTATCCATCGGAACAGATACTACACTTTGATCTTAGCCAAAATGCCAAAATGCCTCACTTGTAATAAGCCACGATCAAGGTCGTCAGCGAGCACATGGAGTTACGATTTTTAGTTATTTTTCTAATTTCTTTATTAAATAACATTAATTAATTACTGTTAATATAGACGAAACTATAGCACATAGATAGCCAATGCAATCCCAAAATAATAATACTAAACAGTAATTAATTGTGAATGGTTAAAAAAATAGTTATACTAATTAGTAGGTATGTGCAAAAATGTCTGTCTCTTGTACGGACTATGCTTATTAAAAAGCGCTTATCATTAATTATTTAATTAGTTTCCGTGTAAAATTTGATTGTATTTGAAAGATAAAAGACTTAACTTAATCTCTAAAAGGAAAAAAACCCTGTATATTTACGTGTGAAAAATAAATTATAATGAAATATGTTATCACGAGGGCTGAAAACCCCAAAAATTCAGTGAATTTTGAACTTTGAAGAAATTACTTGTAAAAATCCCCTGAAAGATAAATATATGTTTTTGGGAATTATTTCAAAGATAATTATTAAATTAAATTCCATAAGATACTGAATAAAAAAAATCCTACGTTTTACTAAAAATTAACAAAATTATCCCTCCCAAAAGTCAGTTTAGTAAAATCCGGCATTCAGTAAAACGGTAAACGACTTTGTTTACCAATTGACTATCGCTATGCAAAATATATGGAAGGCAAAAATGTAATAATATTTCTGTTTATAAGTTTTAATTTTATATATAAAAATGGTTTTATAATAGTTTATAGAAGTTGAAAAATTATTATCCATTAATTTCTTTATTCTTTTTAAGGTTATGAAGAAATTTAATTAATTTAAGTACCCTTATATTTTTGTAATAAAAAAGGAAATGCTTATTTAATTAAAATATTTGTGAATGTACGCAATTAAGATTTATTTATTTTTAACGAAAGATTCAACTTGGTATTAGTTTATAATTCAGTAATACTCTGAAATTATTGATGACGTCTGTTTACCAATGGTTTTCCTTAGAATTTGAAATAAAACTTTAAAATGTTAACAATTATTTTTACGTTACGAACTTCGTCAATTTTTTTATGATGATTAAAAACTTTAGTTATTCGATTTATTCTGAACGTGTCGTAACGATAAATTATATTAATTATTTTTAAAATAAAGTGTATTTTTTATTTTAAGTGTGAAAAAGTAGATTAAAGTCAATATACTACACTGAAAATTTATTCATTGAAAAAATTAAAACATTAACAATTATTTATAATTAAATAAATAGAATTCAATTTTCAAAGAAAATGTCATATTTGAACTATTTATTTATTAATAAATAATTTTAAACCTTTTAAATAATATTTATTAATGACAAAAACAGACAAAACTACGTTTTATCTTTCCAAGTAATTGACAATTAATTGTGAAATTAACGAAATCGATGAATCTCTGAAAATAAAATTTTGAAGGGAGTAGTGTGAGTGAGTGGTAGGAGGTCTAATCGCGCCTGTTTATTACACAACGTGACTTCCATAGCGCTCCAAGTGAATCGTTAGTAGAAATTATTCAATTTTTAAAATTCTTTTTTTCATTATGTACCTGAGTCTCAAGTTTTTCAATTTTTTGTTTATTTTCAAGATTATAAAGAATTTTTTTGCGCTAATGATGACACGTTTATGTATGAAAGGGAAATATAATTGTGTCGCATTTTTATTTTCCCAGAAACTCTAATGATTAAAATCACATGAAATATGTTTTGTAATTATATTATTTTTTTGGTGAAAATATTGATTAAACAATGCTTTATTCAATAATAATATCGGTAATTCAAAAAATTATTTTTCGTCGAGTTATAGTGATTTTATTAACACGGTATTTAGGGGCTTTTTTCGTAATATGTACGAAATATTAAAATAATTCAATTGTTAACATCTACAATGCTTTATTTTAGTAAAAACATAACCAATTTCATGCATTTTTTTTATTAATATATAAAAATATAACTTTAGTAAAGACGTATTTTGTTTTAAAAAACATAATACATTTTCACTAAGATTAAAAAAAATGATTTCATTATATACCAGGATTGTTGATTATTAAATATGGAAAATTTCATTAAAATTGGTTGAATTTTAGTGAATTTTTAAGTGAAGGAAGGGTCAAAATGTTTTTACATTTTGGGGATCGGCCATTAATTTTACAGGTACCTACTAATTAGGCAGTCAATCTCTTAATCTTTTATCTTCACTATATATACAGAATATCAAGCTTTTATGTTGTAATCTTGATTTTTTATGATTTAGGAGTGATAAATGAACAACACTTTCGCATTTATTCATATATATATATATATATATATATATATATATATATATATATATATATATATATATATATATATATATATATATATATATACATAAGGTTAGTTGGAGAGAACACCACCAGAGTGCTCTCTTCCACTTACCTTACAAATATATATATATTTTTTTATATAATGTATTTTTATGTAATTGTTTTTTATTGGTGATTGTTGTGTTCGTAGTTTATGCTTGCGACTATTTCGATTGTGTCACTTCCTAGGTGATAAAAATGCAGAAGATTGCATTATAAGTCACCCTTAACTTTATAGGACGTATTTTTCGTTAATATATATATATATATATATATATATATATATATATATATATATATATATTATACGTACATAAAAGTAATCCATAGACACGTGTTTATGGCTCACAGCCGTCATCAGGATGGCTAACCTCGACAAGGATCGAACCTTCGATGTTGATATATATATATATATATATATATATATATATATATATATATATATATATATATAAAGCAAAGTTCTCTTTATTTGCGTATGTGTGTCACGGCATCACAGTTAAACGGTTTATGATTAATTGGCTGCTCTGGTGCCCCCCCCCTCAACATAAGTTCACTAGACCAACTCGACAATCGACTAAATCCCATTCATTCACTGTGGAGGTCCTCAGATGCCGGAGAGCTTTCTACTCCAATAGCTTCTTTCCTAGTGTTGCTGGCCTCTAGAACTCCCTCCCTGCCCCCTGTTTCCCCGACGGTACTGACATGCAGAAGTTTAAAACTAATGTAAACAGACATCTCGCTGCGCAGATCCCAATTTAGGTTGACCCCCGCCAACCATCTCCCTTTTCTTTCTTCTCAGTAGCTCCTTACGTCTACAGTGGCGGCCTGTCTGGTCTGGGGTGAACTATGTTAAAAAAAAATTTAAAAAATCTAAGAGTCAAACTAACCGCAGATTTATAATCAGCAGCTTTGATCCGATGTCCTTATCGATGCCAGGAGTTATTGAAACGTTTTAAAGATCTATTATTCAAAATTAAATGTACGTAAAATAACATTAAAAACAAATATTCTGACAATTTTAGGGTTCCCTTTTATACTTATAATCGTTTATACTTTTTTTTTATGTCCAATCACATATTGTTTACTTTGAGGAGAAAACATTTATTCTTTTTTTTAAAAAATTAATAATGGTTAAAAATTAGTTGATAAATGTTCACTAATCTATTTTATTTTTTAATAAGAATGTTTTATTTTATATTTATGTTTCTTTATGTTTCTTTCTTTATTTTGGACAATGGAACTATTTTAGATCTATGCGCGAGAAGTAAAAAAAATCCCTACGCCGAACCTATTTATGTAGGTAAAAAAGACAAAATATTTCGATAGATCGGTGGCCAGATGGAATTGAAGGAAAATTTCAATGGTTTCTTTAGAATCCTTGTAAAGTTTTAACTTTTATTGAAATTTATTTGAATGTCCTAACTGATAACATATCGATTTTTATAGGACACACACACAAAAAAAACAAACAAGTTTTTCAGTTTAAGTCAATGTTTGTACATTGACTTCAACTGGAAAACTTGTTTAAACATTTTTTTTTTACTTTAAATTGAAATCAAAACATGACACTTTTACACTTTATAGCTTATAACTGTTTTATTAGAATAAAAACAACTACAAATTACTTTTTATTGCCAAACTAGTGGACATATACCCCGGTGTTTTCCAAGAAAGTAGAGTAACCCTAACATTGAATTATTTGCTAACCGGCCCGAATGTAGACACCGTGATGTAGATATAAGCAGCAATGTTTGGGGTTAATAGAAGTAACAAATTAATTTGAGAATGAAGATAGTTTAGATTTCCAGGAGAGAATTTGGTTTTATTAAGTAACACAATTTTACGTAATAAATAAACATTGAAATAATATTTTCCATAAATTTATTATCCATTTTCTAACTGAGCATCTGCCACTATTTCTGAATTCTGCGAAGGTAACTACCAGAGTACTAGAATTTCATCGATAAGAAACGGGTTGGTTTTATTGTTTCATTTTCTTTTCTATATCGGACGCGTTGTGAGGAGTATGTTTCGGAATTTCTTACATGAGGATTGATAATTTGTATTTTTTGGATTATTCTAACTACTGTTCTAATCTGGGATGTTAATTTCACAAGGTTTCGACCGATGTAAACCCCAACCTTCTTCAGCTGCGCCTTGTCGAACTCGGGAATGTTTATGTCTAACTCGGGAATATGTACAGAATTTCAAACGGAAAAAATGAAGCATGAAATTGTGGTCTGGTAAAAATATTTACTAGAGACAACTCGAATAACAAAAAATACTACGTAGGTATAACCTCTCTAGATTAAAAAACAGGTATAACAACCATAAAAGCACATTCAAGAACAAAAAAGAACGCCGATTTAAAACATCAGAAGCGAACCATTACTGAGACCCCACAGAAAGCGTATTCTCGCTAATAATTGAATGGAAAATAGTACGATGGGGCAGTACATGTACACTTTTAAACAAGCCGTGTAAATTATGTTTGAATGAGGAACTTAAAATTTAAAATTTAAGATTTAAAATTTTTTAAATTCCGAAAACTTACTAAACATAAGAAGCAAAATAGCAGTAAACTGTAGACACGGACTACAATTTACTTTAGGGTAACCACATGCATAACAAATAAATGTATAAATAAATAAAATAAAATGAATAAACACTAAATAAACATGTAAAGTAGCAATAAATAACAAAATCAATAGTAAATAAATTATTCCAATCACGCACGTGCTAAAATAAGGTCAAGTGTTAACTGGACACACTCACAAAAGGAATGCACCGCACCTAAACAAAAGAAAAGAAACAAATGTCAAGAAAAAGTCAGCTCGGTCATTGGCTAATGAAAATATTAACCCGTGGAAGAGAAATAACAACGAATCTGATTGGTTAGTTAGCTATCACTGGATATATAAAAAGAAACAGAAACAAGAAATCTGTGCACTTAGCTTGTCGATTCCTTGTAGGTATGAAAGACGGACGCCTCTGTGTAGCTTAACTATCATAAATATATTTTGATACTTTACTATATATACATATACACACACACACACACACACACACATATATATATATATATATATATATATATATATATATATATATATATATGCACGCTTAAACTTGAGTTGAGCACAGTTCTGAAGAAGTGTAGAGTACCCGAAATATTATATCATACGGAGTTTCCATCAGACCATCTTGATACAGGTATTACATAACATTGTAACATTGTGTAGATAGACAGATATATGTGTGTTTGTGAATATATATATATATATATATATATATATATATATATATATATATATGTGTGTGTGTGTGTATGTATACATTGTATTAAGGGTGAAACTATTTAATTTGTTCCACCATTATATGTCTTATTTACTCCAACTTGTGTCTATCCGTAACACCTCTGCATTGTATTGTCTTCTAAGTATCACATTTCTATATACAAATAAACAATGCTTCAAGCAAACTACATAAACGTCTTATATATATATATATATATATATATATATATATATATATATATATATATATATATATATATATACATGTTTCCCGTCACGCGAGAAAGACACGTGTGGGAAGAAACCATATTAAGTGTTCAAGGAAAGTGGAAAGCAAATCAGACAACCCATCACTCTATTTCCATAATAAGACATTTTCTTTCTTTCTTATTTCTTTTTTGTAATTTCACCAATCGAGACGTTATTTTAAGTGCAATGTTTGTGCAAACACTTGCGAATATTGATTTTTATCCGTCATTTTTTAGGGAGCGTGTACATTCGTAAAAGTAACTACGCCCACACATGATAAGTACACAAACGGACACATGGTAAACTCGAAATGTACTTACTTTAATTAAGCGTGCGGCTTTCCAGAGTGATGCAAATGTAGACGACGTTTTGTCGCGAAAATTTATGAACAGTTTTCCCTAGCTGTAGGTTTTTGAATCGTTTTGATCCCTTTTCCATTTAATAACCGAACAAGTTTTGATCTGTCGTTAGACAGATAAACCACACAAAGCAATGAATCATCTACAGAAAGAGGTATTGTGTTTCGTCATTAAATAACCCGACTATCCTGATATATTGTTTGGGTCACATCTGGTACGAGTAAACGTAATACTCAGCTTGAGTGTGCTTTCATATATATATATATATATATATATATATATATATATATATATATATGAAGAAGAATGGAAAGTAATTAGAGAAGCAAAAGCCAAATCAAAATTCAATTCTGCTCTATCTTGGATATTGAGCTGTATAGGTTTTACCTTTCCTAAAAGTTCGCTTTTAGTACACCACTTTATATATATATATATATATATATATATATATATATATTTATACATATACTTTTTATTTATTTTGGTACAGAAAAATTTGTACAATATTCGAACCGTCGGTTTCAAGCACAGAAGGACTCTCTTCAGCGCCTGTTGTCATCGTAATTGTTCTATGCTTGAAACCGACGGTACGAATGTTGTACTAATTTTTCTGTACCAAAATAAATAAATATTACGCTCTTAATTTTTAATTTTTAACTTTAATTTTCAATTAATCGAGCACTCTGCTGGGATTTTTTCTGCTATATTACAAAGAAGTTATATATATATATATATATATATATATATATATATATATATATATATATATATATATATATATATATGTGTGTGTGTGTGTGCGTGTGTGTATATATATGTACATATATATGGGTACATATATATATATATAAATACAGATATATATATATGTATATAAATATATAATTACATATATATATATACAGATATATATGTATATAAATATATAATTACATCTCTCTCTCTCTCCTCTCTCTCTCTCTCTCTCTCTCTATATATATATATATATATATATATATATATATATGTAAGAACACGAAAATAAAGATATTTTGTATACTTTTCAAGTAGTACACATCATGAAAGAATTGATGCTTGATATACGATATAGACAAGTAAAAGATGGGAATAAAGATTGTAAACATACAATGTCTATTACGTCATCAGTTTTTATATTTGCTTTTATCATGTATTATTTTTATATCTTTTCAAATTATGACTTTTGCTAACTTCCCTTACCGACTTATCTGTTTGTATTTCTCTGACGATAAGATTTCATTCTTTGAAAAGTAACATATCTTGTTGAAGATATAATGACAAATAACCCGAGTGGAAGGTCTTTAAAATAATAGCTTTATTTCCTGATGTATATGTCTTGTACATACAAGATGTGTTAACAGAATACAAAATATGTAATGGAGAAGACCGACTAGAGAATACATAAGACAGAATGTTAAGACTGCATGTGTCTTAACTCGAATGTCTCGACTGCTCGCTGACGTCGTACTTATAGTCCGACGAGTCCATCTATTTCGTGAATGGTGGAGTCAGGTTATCCCATCACAACAAAAAGCATTGGCTTAAGGGAGGGAAATAAAATTTCTTTATCTTGAAACACCTCGTTTTGAGCAAATGACGTAATAGATATTGTATTTTTACAATCTTTATTCCTATCTTTTACTTGTCTCTCTCTTTATATATATATATATATATATATATATATATATATATATATATATATATATATTAAAGAAAGAAAGATGAAGATAAAAACTTGCATAAAATTACATAAAGTTACATAAAATTAATACAAATTTTATTACATCGAAAGTTCAGATGCAAGGAGTTACATTAATCCTTAAACCATGGTTTTTCAAAGATAAAACTCTTCTCGTCAGAGGATAAAATTTGGTAATGTGGTATTTATAATAAATAAATATTACCTAGTTCCATTTCACTTTGTAATAACATTTGTATTAACTTTATGTAATTTTATGTAATTTTATGCAATTTTTTATCTTCATCTTTCTTTCTTTAAAATTGATTGCCTTACTCAATGTATTGAGCTTTACTTTATCGAGATAGATCACTTTACGATACTTCACTTATCGTTAATTCTATTATCATTAGTACACACACACACACACACACACACACACACACACACACACACACACACACACACACACACACACACACACATATATATATATATATATATATATATATATATATATATATATATATAGGCAGCTCGTCTGAAATTATACAGATCAAAAAGATTTTCACAACACAGACACTCCTGAATCAATATTTATCTAATTTAAGGTATTTCAAGTCGACACTTGGTGAAAACTATAACTAAATTGTCCACTACTTGTAATGGATATTACTCTAGATACTTAGCATTTATGAAAATGTACTGTCTGAAGTTTTTATGCGGATTAAACCACCATTAGTTTACGACCTCTGAAATTTAATAAAATACATTTTTTTATGATCCATAAAATGTAACATATGGTTAATAGAAAGAATCTAAACATGTCGAATACAAGGTAACAATATTGGCTGAAGAGAGGTCCACATCACCGATATCAAAAGCGTTTCATATATATATATATTTATACGATAAAGAGGATTGTTAAAAATCTAACTTACTTGAGAATGAGAATCCAAGGAAAAAGTTTTGAGATCAACATAAACTAAATTAATTTATGACGAAACTTTGACTATTGCACAGGTCTTTTAGAAAACTAAAATAGAGAGAGAAAGAGAGAGAATGAGAAAGAGAGAATTAGAGAGAGAAAGAGAGAGAGAGAGAGAGAGAGAGAAAGAGAGAGAGAGAAAGAGAGAGAGAGGATGAGAGAGAGAGAAAGAGAGAGAGAGAGGATGAGAGAGAGAAAGAGAGAGAGAAAGAGAGAGAGAGAGAGAGAGAGAGAGAATGGGAAAGAGAGAAAGAGAGAAAGAGAGAGAGAGAGAAAGTGAAAGAGAGAGAGAGAGAGAAAGAGAGAGAGAGAGAAAGTGAAAGAGAGAGAGAGAGAAAGAGAGAGAGAGAGAGAGAGAAAGAGAGAGAGAGAGGATGAGAGAGAGAAAGAGAGAGAGAAAGAGAGAGAGAGAGAATGGGAAAGAGAGAAAGAGAGAAAGAGAGAGAGAGAGAAAGTGAAAGAGAGAGAGAGAGAAAGAAAGGGGGAGAGAGAGAAAGAGAGAGAAAGATAGATAGATAGATAGAGAAAGAGAGAGAGAGATAGATAGAGAGAGGGGAGGAAATGTGTCAAATACTTCGTACATTATGATCCATCAAGAAATCTTTTTAGCAAAATCATCTCAAGAAATGTCTGACTTATCCCGTTCTTCCTTTGTTCCCGTCCGTTTGCCTCGTTGGTCTAGTGGTCTTCGTCAATTTGCTGTTCATGTATCTTGTTATATAACATCTTCCTATTCCAGAAGTTTCTTTCCAAGAACCACAGCATCGTGGAACTCTCTTCCTACTGACTGTTTTCCTCCTACCTATAACCATGATCTTTCCAAGACTAAAGTAAATAGATATCCCCTTTGCGTTAATCATTTTTCATTCCTTTTAGTTTCGTTTCATGACCTGTCTGGAGCAACTTCCATAACAAATATTTTAAAACATCAAAGTTTAGTGAGAAATACATGAACAACGTGATTTTAACTGACGAATCTCGGGTGACACTCCTCTGTGAAATGATGGATTTGATCAAATGCTGATGTGTCTGTGGCTAATAGAAGGCGTCAAGTGTGTTACTATGCGCTATAATTGTTGGTATATTAAAAAAAAACATCGCACATTTACAAAAAGTATAAACAAACAAAATTGCACACACTTCTCTATAAAACTCATATTAATTACAACTATTCTGTGTTGTTTGTTTTTTCGTATTTATTTCAAAGAAAATGTGTTATATTAAAAAAAACATTGAAGAGATCGTGTCTTTATTTACTTGTCCCACCACGCGGGAGGAAGTCTGCATTGTTTTGTCAATATCTTTCTTGTTCTCGGTCAGTGAATGAGGAATACTTCTAAACTGAGGTAATCTTTATTTTTGTCTCAATCCAGAGTGTTCCTGGGTTAAAGCTACATTAAACACTCGACTTGTGTCTAATCTTCCCTAGTGGGGAGGCAAAAACCCAAATGGGGAGGCAAAAACTTTTGAACTTAAAAAAAATAAAAATGTATCTAAATTCGATTTAAAAAACATTTTGTAAATATAATTGTTTGCAAATAAAAGCCTCTTTTTAATAGGAAAACCATTTTCTTTAATAAAAATCTGTGATGGAAAAGTTATAAAAGAACCTATTTTTAGTTTATGAATAAACTGGAAGTAAACGTTTATAAAATAACTTTAAAGTCTAAATGTGTTCTTAAGGTCATTGCTCATTTTTAGTGTGCTTAGAATCAATTTGATCAAATGTATGTCTATTATAATAGAAATAAAACTTTATTAGTGTTATGGTCTTGTTTAATGTTATGTCTAATATCATAGGAACAAAACTTTATTAGTGTTATGGCCTTGTTTAATGTTATGCTTATTATCATAGGAACAGAACGTTATTAGTGTTATAACCTTGTTTTATCTTATGCCTATTATCATAGTAACAGAACGTTATTAGTGTTATAACATTTTTTAATGTTATGTCTTATATCATAGGAACAAAACGTTATTAGTGTTATGGCCTGGTTTAATGTTATGCCTATTATCATAGGAACAGAACGTTATTAGTGTTATAACCTTGTTTAATCTTATGTCTTATATCATAAGAACAAAACGTTATTAGTGTTATAACATTTTTTAATGTTATGTCTATTATTATAGGAACATCACGTTATTAGTGTTATGGCCTTGTTTAATGTTATGTCTATTGTCATAGGAACAAAACGTTCTTAGTGTTATGGCCTTGTTTAATGTTATGCCTATTATCATAGAAACAGAACGTTATTAGTGTTATAACCTTGTTTAATATTATGTCTTATATCATAGGAACAAAACGTTATTAGGGTTATAACCTTGTTTAATGTTGTGCCTATTATCATAGGGACATCACGTTATTAGTGTTATGGCCTTGTTTAATGTTATGTCTATTGTCATAGGAACAAAACGTTCTTAGTGTTATGGCCTTATTTTATGTTATGCCTATTATCATAGGGACAAAACGTTATTAGTGTTATGGCCTTGTTTAATGTTATGCCTATTATCATAGGGACAAAACGTTATTAGTGTTATGGCCTTGTTTAATGTTATGCCTATTATCATAGGGACAAAACGTTATTAGTGTTATGGCCTTGTTTAATGTTATGTCTATTGTCATAGGAACAAAACGTTCTTAGTGTTATGGCCTTGTTTAATGTTATGCCTATTATCATAGGGACAAGACGTTATTAGTGTTATGGCCTTGTTTAATGGTATGCCTATTATCATAGGAACATAACGTTATTAGTGTTATAACCTTGTTTAATGTTATGTCCATTATCATAAGAGCAAAACGTTATTAGTGTGATAGACTTGTTTAATGTTATGTCTATGATAACGACACAACGTTGTAGGGGTTATGACCTTGTTTTATGTCATGTCCTTTAACATAATAAACATCGTTATTAGTGTTATAGCCTTCTTTAATATTATGTCTATTATCACAGTAACAAAACGTTATTAGTGTTATGACCTCGTTTAGTATTATGTCTATTATCATAGAAACAAAACACTATTAGTGTTATGGCCTTGTTTAATGTCATGTCTTTTAACACAGGAAAAGACTTTATAAGTTTAATAGCCTTGTTTAATGTTATGTCTATTATCGTATGAACAGAACGTTATTAGTGTTATGATCTTGTTTAGTATTATGTCTATTATCATAGAAACAAAACGTTATTAGTGTTATGATCTTGTTTAGTATTATGTCTATTATCATAGGACAAAACGTTATTAGTGTGATAGACCTGTTTAATGGTATGTCTATTATCATAGGAACAAAACGTTATTAGCGTTATGATCTTGTTTAGTATTATGTCTATTATCATAAGAACAAAACGTTATTAGTGTTATGATCTTGTTTAGTATTATGTCTATTATCATAGGACAAAACGTTATTAGTGTTATGATCTTGTTTAGTATTATGTCTATTATCATAGGAACAAAACGTTATTAGTGTTATGATCTTGTTTAGTATTATGTCTATTATCATAGGAACAAAACGTTATTAGTGTTATGATCTTGTTTAGTATTATGTCTATTATCATAGGAACAAAACGTTATTAGTGTTATGATCTTGTTTAGTATTATGTCTATTATCATAGGACAAAACGTTATTAGTGTGATAGACTTGTTTAATGGTATGTCTATTATCATAGGAACAAAACGTTATTAGCGTTATGATATTGTTTAGTATTATGTCTATTATCATAGAAACAAAACGTTATTAGTGTTATGATCTTGTTTAGTATTATGTCTATTATCATAGAAACAAAACGTTATTAGTGTGATAGACTTGTTTAATGTTATGTCTATTATCATAGGAACAAACCGTTATTAGTGTTATGATCTTGTTTAGTATTATGTCTATTATCATAGGACAAAACGTTATTAGTGTGATAGACTTGTTTAATGGTATGTCTATTATCATAGGAACAAAACGTTATTAGTGTTATGATATTGTTTAGTATTATGTCTATTATCATAGGAACAAAACGTTATTAGCGTTATGATATTGTTTAGTATTATGTCTATTATCATAGGAACAAACCGTTATTAGTGTTATGATCTTGTTTAGTTTTATTCAAAATTAAAATACATTGTTTTCAGTTTCTATCAACACTGAATTCTCCTGAATTTATTTTGACTGCATGGTATCTATTTTGTTAATATATACATGTATCGACACGATTGAGGTGTTTCAAACTGTGTTCTTCATATTGGCTCTTACCATTTTCGCAACATTTCAGCCGTTGTTCTCTCCTACATTTATTCATGTGTATTTTGTAGTAGTCGATAACTTTATGAGAATTCTGACCTGATTATTTTAAATAATAATTTTTTGAAGAATCGATATATATATATATATTAATTCAATAGTTTGAATTGGAATAAGGCCTTTGCTGAAAAGAAAAATTCGATCCATTCGCTATTCTATAAACGATAAATTGGAAATCTTTAGGGATTTTTAACTGAGAAATTTATCTAAATCCTCTGAGGATAGACTACTACTACTACTACTACTACTACTACTACTACTACTACTACTACTACTACTACTACTACCATTCCGCGTTCAATATCTTTTACATTTTGGCTAAGATCAAAGTGTAGTATCTGTTCCGATGGATACTACACCCTATAGACTGGTATTGTCTTGGCTTTCGGGGCTTGATTTATGCCGGTCTATGGGACAGTCCTGTGCAGTTCTAGAAGGTCCACCCTCCCAGGCTTTGCCTCCCCTCTTTGGGGAGGAGTAAGTTTATTGCTTACTACCTGAGGCGCCCCTACCAGAGAATGCCGACGGGGCTGCCCAGGCAATTTTTAATGGGCAGAGTGCTCACTTCTCGGGCGCTGGCTTTTCAAGCCCCACTTTCCCGGCCCTATCTTGTGTCACATCTTACTTGTGGGAGTAAGACAAAAACTGGCCTTGTGCCTAACCTCCTGGAGAGTTTGGATTGGTTGTTTTTGTTTTACGGCATATCAACCCTTTTCGGATTATTTAATGCCGAATCCAGTCATTTTGGTAAAAGTTTTTACGCTTCAAGTTCTTTGCCTTCATATATTTATTCATCGTGTTTGGATTCGTTGTTTTGTAAAGAAAATTGTTTTTTTGTTTTACGGCATATCAACCCTTTTCGGGTTATTTAATGCCGAATCAGGTCATTTTGGTAAAAGTTTTTATGCTTCAAGTTCTATATATCTTCAAATATTTATTAATCGTGTTTGGTTAGGTTGTTTTGTAAAGAAAATTGTTGATTTCGTTTTTGGCTTTGCAGAACATGATTGAGTTTTGCAAAGGGAAGGAAAAAACAATAACATTAATGTTTGGTGCATTTTAAGTCAGGAAACCAGTATTTTCAGACAGCCTGATCTGTTAGCACCCACCTCCTGGAGAGGAGTAAATCAATACTATGAAGTGATATTTGCTTTTACTTAAGTAGATTTACAAAGAATTTAACTCACAACCGTGGGTTTTGTTTGTTTGTTTGTTTTGTTTTACGGCATGTTACCCCGTTTAGGTTTATTTAAGTTTATTAGGGCAAGACGGTTTACCATGTTCTCGTCATGCGCCAGAAGCGGCCAGGCGAGCTGTAACTCCAGGATGCCACTTTCTGTTTGTGACAAAAGCCAGCCGACCTTTGTGACAAAAGCCAGCGACCTATGTTCCAGCGTTACCTTTGAATAAAAGTTGATTTATATTTTAGTGGAGATATTTCTGTTTTCATGTAAGATGGTGATCCTTTTCTTATTCCGTATTCAATTCTAGTCAGATGCGGCAAGACGCGGCCAACTCTACCAAGTGACTTTCTCCATCTTGACGTTCTTCCAAACCAATAATCCCTTCCAAGTAAAACTCCACACACCCAAAGCTCCTAAGTTAGGGCATCAGTACCGGATGTAGTTCAATGTCATACACACATCAGGTTCTATTTAACCTGTAGAAGTTGGTAATTGAAGATGTCGGCTCGACATTTTGTAGTAGTAGGGGTGGGACGTAATGGGTGAAAATTTCAGATTCATGCGAGTAGTATTTTTTTGTGTTCATTTATACATAAATAACACTAAACAATCAAACATTTTGAAAATTTTGCAAAATTCAGAAGGTACAGGCCAAAAATAACCGTTAGGGCTCTACGGGACTTAAAATCCATCATTTTTCGGTGAAAAAGTGGTTTCATGCGACATTGCAGGTCCTAAAACATCCTCAAAAGCTATGAATGGATATAGATGGTTAAATCTGATATAGTACTTTAATTTAGGACTATTTTCAGGCTGTGAAAGGGTTTTCATGAATGTAAAATAGCCAAAAACTAGTGAAAAATTTTTGGCCTGCACCTTCTGAATTTTGCAAAATTTTCAAAATGTTTGATTGTCTTAGTGTTATTTATGTATAAATGAACACAAAAAATACTACTCGCATGAATCTGAAATTTTCACCCGTTACGTCCCACCCCTAGTAGTAGGTTTGCTGTGTCAATATCCATCCCACTGGCATTGCTTGCTATAGAGAAAATAGTTACAAAGTTTTTGTTAAAAATACAATCTTCTTCTCTATGATTTAAATAGATTTTATTCAACAGTTTCATAACCACAACAAACATAGTCCTCTGGAAAGTGTTACGAAAACAGGAATACTACAAAAGTTGAAACCGTCGACGTACATGCACTATAGAAATGGAATTGAATCTGTGAGTTTCATCTCGTCTAGCAAAGCCATTGCTAGAGGTGAGGAGCGTGATACGACGTATTGTCGCAGTGATATCTCCAAAAGTGTGTTCTTACCGAACCATGTACAAATCACTCCGTGAGTGAGACCATGCAAGTGCAAACGAAAATAGATTGTAATTATGTAACTGCTGCAAACTCATAGTTGTGACCCTGACAGTTACTATTACTCCTGGTCAGAGTTAATATGGGAACAATTACAACTAAAGGATGACTTCACACGCTTCAAACTTCTGAAATGGGAGCCTCGCCATTTGATGCAGTTTCATATCATACCAAGGACAAATCTCGATGTTCAATTAATTCCGGAAAATATCTTAACCAACGCTTTTATTCGCTTGACCATGTAACCTAGATGAGGAAAACAGTCTTAAACATACAACTTCTTCTTTCGTGTGAATCAGATGATTTTTGGTGTTGGCATTAGTTTCCCCGATGTTTTTCTAGTTAGAAATCTTTCTGAAAAAACATCGGGTACTTACGGGTAGGACCACGGGAAGGTTGCCAACATCCCTAAGTGACAGTGGTACTGTGGAACCGACTGGGGTTGAACTTGGAACACCCAGGTCTTCAGTCCGTGTCGATATCTACTTAACCACTGTCACCTCCCAATATACAACTGATGTAAATAGTATGATCGAATCCAACAAATATCATCAAATATACGACAAAATCATAAAAATTTGATTAACTTATTCGTAGCGGTAATTCATTCTAATACATTTCTATTGGCAGGATGACCGTGAGTATGTGGCTGTACATCTTGGACTATTGCTCGAACGAATGGTTTGACCTGTGCAGCGTCCTGTATCACTTCAAATGGAACGATGTCTACCTCACACCACTGATATTTATTCGGCCAGACGGTAGGTAAAAGCTCAAACACAATAATATTTTTAGAACAACGAGGAAAACGAAAGCGTTGGTAAAACGGGGGAGGAGCAGAGATAGCAATAACCAACTAGACCCAGCCTCTCCATGTTTCGCTTCCACAAATCAAAGATATACAAGCTCAAAATATCCATTAGTAAATCCCATTTAGTTGTATGCCGCTTAGCTTTTGAGTTGGGGCTTTGTTTCCTATCAAAGCGCGACGGGGTTGCTGGTTGTGCTGGTATAATGTTAAAAACCGGAAAAAAGCGACGAATACAACACATCACTGACAACTCACCTTGAAGCATCTTTTTTTCAATCGTTTATGTGAAGTATTACTCCGGAGTAATCTGCTTTTAAAGTTCGGTGTAGATATGATTTGTCAGGTGCAACAGATAATACAGTAGGGTTGACGGGGGGAGCTTAAACCCTGTATGCGGGACTTATAGTTGGTCGGTTAGTTTTATCATAGGAAAGATCTGAAGTTGATCGGTTGCTTTTAGAATTTTAGAGAATGATTATGATGATGATGATGATGATGATGATGATGGGGTGCGAAAGAGGTCGAATCACCCCTATCTATCCGGACCATACATATTTCTTCACTAACATCTACTCAGCAAATTAGATCCTACGTCACATGAACAAGCTAACAATAAAATTTCTACTGCCATATAGAGTCACAGATAAACATGAGTTCAAACGCCGTGAATCATACCTATTAACTCATCGTGCTTGCCAATCTATATTTAGATTTAACATTGAAAGTGTACTAGTCACCAGTCTAGATAAAGGAGCTCTGATTTTTCATTGAACCTTCGAATTAGAAGTTGCAGTAGTGGTATCACGTGAAGCTATAAGAATTGAAAAAAAAACACATGATACGGGAGTAAGATCAAGAAGGAAAAGGTTAGAGGACCCCCAGTCGTTGTTACAGAAATATTGATAAAACATGCATTGAGATGGGAGAAAAGTAAATAATCAGTTCAACAGAGGGTGGGGCTTTGTTGCATCTTCTTTCCCTGCTTTGTTGGGCTGAGTTATTTGTTCTGGGTAGTCCTAGGAGGTCCACCCTCCCAAGCCTTACTTTCTGTCTCTGAGAAGGGGTTGGTTTATGGCCAATTAAGCGCGTCTACCAGGGAATGCTGACGGGGCTGCTCAAGCATTTTTTAGAGGCCAAAGTGTGATACCTACGCTGGCCTACTATCTCCACGTTTTGACCTTGTGTCACATGTTTCCGCGGTGGGAGGCAGGTAATTACCTTCCATGTAGAGAATAAAAGATATTGTTTATTGATAATATTGTCTTCGACGTATATTCATTCTTTGTTCTTCGACTACGAATAACGATATATCAGATTTATACATTACAGTTTTCCACTTCTGTTTGCAATCCTTTTAAAACAATTATGTTTTGACCTTTCAGGCAAACTTCACATTCAAATGATCCAAAAGGACGGACAAGCCCACGCCAGTTTAACGTCTATTTCCCTTCCTCTGAAACAATGGTGTCGAATCGTCTTTGCGTTTAACAGCGAAAAAGTAAGTCAATTTCATCTTCTATCGTCAACGATATATGGCAGAATCACGTTGACATACGAGTTCTCCTTAGATCACCGACGTTAAGCGACGTTGAGCATGGCCAGTACTAAATGGGTGACTATTTGGGAATACAAGGTGCTGTATGTGCCCTGAAAAGGACATGGGCTCCGCCAGGTCCTATCATGCCAACATAAACGTTAGGACAGATAGAGTATCTAACTGACTCTTCGAAGACGTCCCCAGACGTTATAGGATATGGATGGATGGGATATGGATGGATGGATGGATGGATATTCTTCTAAATCAGACATTTCCAAATGGATGGTATTACATCCCTTAAGGGGTTGGAAAGCTGCAGAGGTCGGTGATTAAAAAAAGCCAAATTATAATTTAGAATCTTTTCACAAACTTTAATTCACTCAAATTACAATACGTATGAATCAGCAAGTTACGATATTTTGACATTGATTTCTACGATATACACAGGTACTCACGAGAAGTACCACTTGAGAGTTGCTAAAATCCCAAATAACAGTGATGCTACGGAACATACAGGACTTGAAGAGGGCATATCGAGTAGTCACCCCTCGACGGTATCTACTTCATCACAACCATTTTAAATTACACTCAAGGAACATGTATGCTTTGCAAAGAATAACATTAAAAACGTCCATACTCAAAAGATTTGTTTTATTTGTGGTTCTAACTCGGTGTTCAATTCCGAACACTTGTTTGTATCATGCCACACTCCAACCAGATAAGACAAGACCATTGCCTTAAATACTTTATTATTGACACGAACGAATAACCAGTAATACCACTTTTTGTGGTATTCGTCACGCGTCGGATATTCCTGAAAGTGGAAGTTTATGGGGAATACAAATTCACATGCGGTACCAAGTCAGTATGTATACTCCCGTTAGGGTAGATGACATACAGCGCCTAGTATTACCAAATAGTCACCCAGCTTGTCCTGGCCAAGCTGAACGTTGCTTAACTTCGGTGATCTAACGGGGAACTGGTGTGTCAACGTGATTATGTCGTGTATGTCGACAAGTCGGTTTTTAATGTGGAGAAAATCCAGTTTCCCAAAAAGGTCACTCTGGATTGAGACAAAACTAAAACTTGCCTCAATCTAAAACGATTTCTCCCACACTGACTGAGGACAGAACATATACTACACTTTGATCCAAGACCGAAAGCCGATAATGACACAATAAAATAAATGGTAATTTTACTATTAAACTGAGTTCATTTCATGAACTTTTTTTTTGTTTTCTCAAAAGATTCAATTACGTTTACCCTACCCCTCAAATTTCAGTCATAAATGGCCAACAGTTTTTTGGTTTTATCGCAATTCAATGATAATCACACCTTGATAGGATGTGCACAATTGTAAATTACTCTGACACACTCTTCTCTTGGCACTGTCCTGATGACCTCTTCAGTTCAGGAATAGTCTGGGGATTGTTGTTTTGATACACATTATCTTTGAAATAATCCCACCGTTGAAAATCTTGGGCGCAGTATCTGGTGAGTGTAAAGCCCATTCAAGATAACACCTTCTACTGATGAGACTATCACCAGTGTCCCCGTATATCATTGAACGGTGATGAACCAACGATTGTTGGACGTTCATGACTCAAAATATGGTGGACAAGACAGGAATATATTTAAGTTTATTTGCACCAAATAGATCAGCCTGGGGCTGACCAAGATGAAAGTGTAGTATCTGTTCCAATGGATGCTACACTCCGTAGACCGGTACCGCCTTGGCCTTCGGACTTTGATTCCACCGATGTGCAGTATTGTCCTGTGCACTTCTAGGAGATCGAACCTCCAAGACTTTGCCTTCTCACCCTTTTACAAGGGGGTAGTTTATTGCTAATCGCCTGAGGCACTCCTCCCGAGTTATGCTGACGGGGCTGCCCAGGCATTTTGTGTAGGCCAGAGTGTTCTTCCTCTGGGGCGCTGGCTTTCCGATCTCACTTTCCCGACCTTGTGTCACATCTTACCGCTATGGGAGGTAGATAAATACAACCAAATATGGTTTGATTGCGGAAAGAATTGTCAATTATATTAACAATTTAATGTGTGGTATTACTACATTAGCTAACATTGCGCCCTTTTTTACTGAACGCTTTCACCTGTCTCATCTAGGGACATTTTCCTTTTCGTTGTAAATGCAGTAATAACTATAAAACAACACGCCAACATATATTGTAACAAATTACCAGTGTAGAGGCAGAGAAAGTGATGATGGTTAGAACATTAACATCTACGCTGATGATACCACTCTCTATTCTGGTGTTGCTTCTCGCCCATCTGACTGGGATCAGTTGAACTATGCAGCTGATCTAGAAGTTGACCTTTTTTCGGTTGTGGATTGGGGTACGAAATGGCTTATTACGTTTTATCCTGTTAAGACTCAGCTCGTGTCTTTCAATCGTAGGCGTGCCCCTTTTCTTCCTGAGATTCTCATGGATGGCTCTGCTTTTGAGGAGAAATCGACTCTGAAACTTATTGGATTCTCTCTCATCAAATCTTTCTTGGAGTTCATACATTAGATCCATTGCTCTTTCTGCTTCTCATAAAGTCGGTTCTCTCTATCGCTCCAAAACTTTCTCACACCTGAGGCTATTCTCTATCTCTACAAATCCACTATCAGACCATGTATGAAGTACTACTGTCATATTTCAGTTGGAAAATCTGTCCCATTTGAGGGTTTTTGATAAGGTGCAGAAACGTATGTGTAATTTGATTGGCCCACCCTTTCTTCTTCTCTGCACCTTTTCTTTCACAGACGTGATGTTGCTAGTTTTAGTCTTTTCTATAAATACTATCATGGCATGTGTTCTTCAGAATTGTCTGATCTATTTCCTGCTTCCGTTGTTCCAGTTCGTTTGACCCGTTGGTCTAGTGGTCTCCATCAATTCGCTGTTTTGATACCTCATTGTAATACAGCTTCCTATTCCATTTTCTTTTTTCTCCACGGTGTATGCATCACATTACACTTAAAGACAATTCTTTTTTTTATCGTGTTAACCGCTGTTTATCAACTTTTTTTTTGTCTCTTTTACAGTGGTTCTTGACAGTAAATTACGGAGAAAACGGAGACGAAAGATGGGCGACCGAAATGCAGTGAGTAACGGTTCTTTTTAAAGGTAGAAAACATAATTTTAACTGCGATGTGTGATGTGATAAGACTGTGATATGAATATGTTTACAACTTCTACGGAAGATGATTTAAGTTTGTCGAAAGCTGGAAAGGAAAAAGAAAGTTCAAGACAACAACATTGGAAATATTTTTTATTTACCTTAACTCATTTGCTTAGTAGTTTGAAAGGAATGATTAGCAGATCAAATAGACAAAAAATGTCATTTAATGAATAAGCAAATGCTACATATTTTAATACATCTTCCTCATTGCTCCCTCCTCCTCCTCCTCCTCCTCCTCCTCCTCCTCCTCTTACTCAATCACAGCTCATATTCACTCTCCCTACTCCTTTCCCACTCATATATCTTAGGCATGTAGTATCAACTTCCTTGTACCCACACCTGCCTCCTCCCACCCCTGCTTCGTTTTCTTATCACTTTTTATAAATTGCTGAGTTGTCGTCTAATAAAGATTCATTTTCAAACGAATATGGTCGCAACCATCGACCGAAATATCTTGCCCCAGCTACAATGTTTGTGTCCTTATTTTTGCTAGTTTGTTACTCTGCTTTTCCACATTTCCTTAACCAATTTCACATTTTGCCTGAAACTCTCATTTCATATTTACTCCCGCATATATATATATATATATATATATATATATATATATATATATATATATATATATATATATATATATATATAATGATCATTTTTATTTACACAGACATGTACAAAATCTGCGACACTGGCATGTCGATGTTATCGATAAACAGCAATTATAAACTGAGACTCATCAGGCAGAGTTAGAATCCGGATTCTAACTCTGCCTGATGAGTCTCAGTTTATAATTGCTGTTTATCGATAACATCGACATGCCAGTGTCGCAAATTTTGTACATGTCTGTGTAGATAAAAATAATCATATATAAAAGCTCTATTTGATATTGAGTACTTTTTATAAACGCGGTTGAAATTCTTTGGGTTACTACCCTGTGGATGTTTTACCTGGATTATATATATATATATATATATATATATATATATATATATATATAGTTCGTCGAAGAATGTTGAAAAGAAATCAATAAAGTGCTTGATCGAAAAAATGTGACAGCTAAAATACAAATTCTTTCTTTAAAAATGATATGTTACATATCTTAGAGACATACCATTGGTTTCATTGACATGAAAATAAAAAAAGTATAAATATAACTTAAACCCTTTAATAACAGGAATACACCCTACTCCAAATCTGACCGACTCACCGAACTATAAACTACATCACACACTATCACGCTTAAATATGAAAACATAATAGAATCATAGTAACATACACAATCTGTTATCAACAATTCATTTTTTTCTAAATAACACTTAGTTACGATTAAGACCGATATAAACATACAGTCCGCCACTATTGACTCCGTACTTTTTCCAAAAGGGAGTCTTAAGCGAATTCACCGGTAGACGCAACCGGTGATCTTTGAACTCTATTGTTCGATTTGTTTTCATTTCGTGGGTCGCTGATGATTTGAATGGGCTCTAACGTCTTTTTAAACAGAAACAAATTCAATCCATGTCAATGCAACCATGGTATGTCTCTGAAATATGTAACATATAGTTTTTAAATAAATAATTTTTATATAGATGTTTTATAATCTATCTATCTATATATCTATCTATCTCTCTATCTCTCTCCCCCTCCCCTCTCTCTCTCTCTCTCTCTCTCTCTCTCTATATATATATATATATATATATATATATATATATATATAGAGAGAGATAGATAGATAGATAGATAGATAGATAGATTATAAAACATCTAGAGGAAGTTTGTTTGTTTTTTATTGTTTGGCTGCTATGGAAATCAACATGTTAAGAGTTAAAAAAATCAAATTAGTTCGGTAAGGGTTAACATTTTCAAGGAATATAATGACACCATTGAAATTTCTCACCGATTCCATCTCAAGTTACTAGAGTATAATTATCAATTCCAATTATCGCTAATCCGGGATGCATTTGAAAACAAAAAGCCATACCAAGATGGAGGGTGATTTTTTCGATTAGAATTTTACGATGGTATTAATGTTGTATTAGTTCAAAAGAAAAATAATATCACGGAATCTGAGTTCGCGGAAATCCATAAACTGCAACGCCGATGTCTTATTTAATTTTAGAAATGAAACTTAGATAAAATAGAAATATGGGCTTCATGGCTTGGAGTATGAATACACATGGTTTTCATTATTTCTCGAGCAACTTGTATATATACACACAATATATACTCACAAATAGCAATGTCATTCGACTTCAACCACAACAAACAAATTACGCAATTGTTATAGTGTGATGGTGATCTACCCTATTTTGTGAATATATGGACTCTTCCAGACACAATGTATAGAGGAGATTACGACGAAGTCTTGGCGTAGTTTTTCCGCAGCTTCGGTTGCTCAGAGACGTTTGACTGCTAAATACCAGTCGAGGATTCGTTCTCGACAATCAGTCCGACGAGAAAATGGTAATTTCGGTGGCCTTTTATCTGTCGGGCTGTGGTATTCGTCCTGGGTAATCCTAGCAGGTCCACCTTCCCAGGCATTGCCTCTCCTCTTTGGGGTGGAGTAAGTTTATTGCTAACTGCCTGAGGCGCCCCGGCCGGGGAATGCCGACGGGCTGCCAAGGCAATTTTTAAAAGGTCAGAGTGCCTATTCTTTAGGGGCATTGGATTGATTTTGTCAACATTCCGGCCTTGTGCCACATCTTCCTGTGGTGGCAAGGAAGTAGATACACGCAGTCTTTCTGTAACATACTATTCTGTACTTCTGTAAATACACACCTTTGTAACTATACCACCGTGTTGTCTTATTTATTATCGGTCCTTCTAAGTTACACTAAAAAATCACCGCAAAAGATATTCCAACATATAAAGCATGGCCCCATTATCAAACAATATACAACAGACCATTTATTATTGCAAAACAAAAGCCCCCGAATCTACATTTTTACTAACATCCACGAAAATAAATCATGCTCTAACACCTCAAGGCAAAAAAACATGTCCCAAACCAAGCTGCTAAGTATGCATACACATCACCAACAACGACGCATTCACACCAGACAAACTAAAACCTCCACTCTTACATGCGTTAGCCTCAATGTTGTTTACCTAAAATACTGCACCAGAATGCAAAAAGGCAACTACATCGGTAAAACAGGCTCTAACTTCCGTCTACGGTTCAGCAATCACAAACAAATCATTAGAGACGAATCAACGTACCAAACAACGGCCATCCATTATAATCTCCCAAATCGTAACATAAACAACATCAAATATTGTTCGTAAACTATTTCTTTTGTAAACTGAACTATAATTCTCCCATAAAAACAATAGCAAAATAAAGGTTATCAGTTCGTTTTTGAACGCCAAGTAAATAATAAAAAATACTTTTTTAACAGAATAAATATGTATAGAATATTTAACAAAGTGAAGAAACATAATTATAAATAATATAAACAATTAAATTTTACCGAGGTATCTTGATAGGGATCGTAAACTTCACAAAAGTAATTTATTCGTTTTTGAATATGTGAAAAATGCATTGTGTGAACCGGTCCTTAAGATATAATATAATGTACTTAGTTTCACGATATCGTTGATCATCAGAAGTGTTACTGACTCGCATCAATCTAAAAGCAAACGGGAAGTATAAGCAGTATTTATACATTTGACGTCACGTTTCCAGCGTTTCTATCCATATATAACGGTGCAAATATTTACTACTGTAAGTGCGTTTCATGTTTTTGTATATACTTTCATAAGTTATCAGTAATTTAAATTGAGTACATCAGTGCTTTTTATTTAATCGGAACTTAAATAGCAATACAAATATGTATTTATGTGTCTGCATTTAGCTGTAAATTCTTATTTTTATTGAATTATTTAATTTGCTTTTTTTTTTAAATTTGTAATATAAATTGGTATTTCTATGTCTCGGCATTTCTAACTGAACCGAGTGATTGATTTTTAAATAGCTCGACTCATATAGCACTTGTCGTGTACCTCCCTCGTTTATAAAACCGGATGTTTGATCTTTGAACAGCTCAACACGTCTGACAGAAAGCAACACGATTTTATTCATTCCACGCGCTTCGTCATTCCGTTGACCAATCAGATCTCATCAAAGTATTTTCACAGCAGCAGCTGACACAGCCATATAAAAAGCTGCATTTCTGCACTCAGCAGGCACTCGGGGCCTCGCCCGTAGTCTCGTCGCTTTATTATGTTAAAAACAAAACAAAAACTAATGCAAACGCTTTTACTATTTTTTAAATTCAATTTCTTTTTTCACTGTTTTTAACGGAAAATCGTAGTTAAGAAAGTTCCATATACTTCGTAAACAGATAAGGTTTGTTACGACGTTATTCTAGATATACGTAGCATTTAGCTTATGATTAATGATCATATTTTAATCAAATTAAGATCTAAAAAATACCATCAATTTATTAAAACTACTATATGCTTAGATACTGCTATTTATTGTATGTGAATGTTCGTTGAAGGTACAGAGGAAAGGGGCAGTATCAAAAGAAAGAATGACAAAGTCTATTCATACAAAATAATCAATTTTTATTGACAATTTGTTAAGACAAAGAAAACAAAAAGTTTGAAATGTTTGAGAGTTAAGAGTGCCCCAAGAATGTTCTAGGTGAAGAGAGTTGTTTTGTCTGTAAGAATAACTTGAGTAAACATGTTCATTTCGACTGGCGCCGTGTGAGTTTTCCTTTGACTGCGTATAAATGGGATATGCATTGTAAACGTGTGTGTATATTAGCTTGCCCCTGTTTTTAAGTGAGAGAGAGAGAGTGTGTGTGTGTGTGTGTGAACTTATGTGTACGGGTTATAACTGTGTGTATATGGTTATTTATCTTCAGTACTTCGTGTGTCGTCTGCCGAGGCCTTCGGTCCCAAAGTCCAAGGCTATATTGTAATTTATGCCATCGCGTTGAGTGTGAAAGAGAAACACCGGAAAAAGAGGAAGAAAATTGAGTTTTTGAGTTTTTATATTATGCCCGAAATTTTGGCAGTGAATTTTCTCGTATCTGTAGTTGGTTAAAAGAAACTGCTGATTTGAGATTTTTTGAATCGGGAGTCGATACGTATAACAAAATTTGCTGATCTTCCAGATTTTGAAACGTGACAAAATCGGTGAATTTTTGGATCTCGTCTTAATTAAATAAGTTTAACCAGAACTCCGTTGCAATTCATCAAGAGGATTTTTTGTGATTATAATTGTAAGTGATATTA